>CM074724.1:399220547-399563047 GCA_037306005.1 Rhinophrynus dorsalis | reverse complement strand
TGTGTGTATGTGTGTGTGTGTGTGTGTGTGTGTGTGTGTGTGTGTGTGTGTGTGTGTGTGTGTGTGTGTGATTTCTGAAAACTTTTTTGTTTAAATTCCACAAAAAACAAAAAAAAACAGTGAAATAAATTCGATAGTAAATACATAACGCTGCCCTGAGTGTGTCCCATGTTTCACCCCATTGTGTATTTTTACCTCCATTAGCACCTCAAAGAAGAACATGCCAGCCTGTCGGCACTGGTGGATCATCACGCTGGCACAGATGGCAGTCTCTTCTACCAGCTGGCTCATGGACGTGTTAACCCTTGCTATGAGGTCCAGGAACCCAAACTCAATACAGGAGAGACCACAGAGCCTGTCCAGAGTTAAACACAGGGCACGTGTGCGCAGTAGAACTCTGTCCTCCCAGGAACAGCCACAGACTGAGCTCTGAACTTACATTTTATCCTATTGTCTGGCTTTGGTGCCAGATCCATTACTGGACCTGTGGGTAGATGCTGGGTGTTAATCCTGAGACCACGCTTCTTCTGTCTTACGGAGGATGGCTCCTCTGTCACTGAGCCAAGTGTATTGATGTACATATTTCTATGAACTGTAAATGATCTGAGCTTTTATTTATTCTGAATGTTTATTTGAATGTTTTTTGTATGTGGTTTGTTTTACACTTGTATCTGTGTATTAGGTGCTTGTATTAACCCTTTGAGTGCCAGAGGGGTACTGAATGCATTGCAAAGCAATGCATTCTGTACCCCTCTGGCACTCAAAGGGTTATTGTCCTTTTGGATTTAGAAATGCAGGGTCATATGCGCTAAAGAAAAAGGAGCATTTTACTTACAGTGCTCCTCTCTCAGTTCCCAGAGAGGAGAGTCGATGCACGTAACAGGTACCAGCGTGTTGGAAAGACCAAAGCGGTCCTTAAAGGGACAGTAATACTTAATTATTACTAATCCCTATATTAACCCCCTTAAGGACCGGCTGCACATGTACTTTGCGGTCCCTTAAGGACCACGGAGCATTTTTGTTTTGTGCGTATCGATTACGGACTCCCCAAGCGGCGTGCAGCCCGGAATTCCATGACGGTACAGGACCGTCATGGGTCCTTAAGGGGTTTAAGATATATTAAAAATAAATGTATTTCCCCCAGTGTCATCTCTCAAACCTTTATTGTTTGAGAGATAATCGCTCCTAAAGTTGCCTTCTCCCTCCCCCTTCCCCGTAGTCAGCGTTGTAGCTGACTGCAGGGAAATCCGGTCTTACTATCATCAGGCGGCTCTGCAGCAGAGCCGCGATCGCGTTAATAAAAAGAAAAATCTTTCACTAAAAACTAAGCACAATCCAAGCACACGTAGAAGACCATTTCAGTGAAAGATTTCTTTTTTATTAACGTGATCTCGGCTGTGCTGCAGAGCCGCCTGAAAGTCGTACAACAGTCTTCCCTGCAGTCAGCTAGAACTTTATGAGCGATCATCTTTCAAACCATAAAGGTTTGAGAGATGACACTGGGGGCAATACATTTATTTTTAATATTACTTTACTATAGGGATTAGTAATAATTAAGTATTATTATCCCTTTAAGGGAAGGTTAATTCCCAAGATCCTATTCGTTAAGGGGTTACATAATTGTGAATGTTATGTTATATGTATTTTTTAAGTGTTTTTAATAAAGAATTCCAGAGATTTACAAAGCTTGCCATATACTGGTGACATTTTTTTCTGTGGATTGAAGGAAAAGGGAGACAAACCGTGAGATTATGAACAGAGACGGTATGATAATCTCTGTACGCCTATATAGCTGTGTGTGAATGTAGGTCTACAGCACAGCCAATTATATATGTGATTTTAATATTATTCTATTTTTATATTGGTTCTCTTAAAGGGATAGTAATGTTTAATTTTAAATTTCTTTAATATTGTAGGCATTAAAAAAAGATTTACATCGATGTAAGTCTTATCTCTCAAACCTTTATAGTTTGAGAGATATAACCGGCTAAAGCTCCCCCTTCTGGGCTGTTTCAGAGAAGTCGGTGCTCTAGCTGACAGCAGCAGATTCCGGTCATTTGACTTATCCGGCAGCTCTTCAGCAAAGCTGAAATTGCGCTATTTAGAAATAAATACTTCATTGGAATGGTCTACAAAGTGTGCCTGGTTTGCAAGCTAAACACACTAAACCGTTACAAAGAAGTATATATTTCTAAATAGCATGATGTCAGCTCTGCTGAAGAGCCTCCGTCCAGTCAAATGACCGGAATCTGCTATTGTCATCCAGATCACTGACTTCTCTGAAACAGCCTGGAGGGGGGAACTTTAGCAAGTTATATCTCTCAAACCATAAAGGTTTGAGAGACAGTACTTACACTGATGTAAATCTTTTTTTCTTAATGCCTACAGTATTAAAGAAACTTAAAGGGAAAGTAATACTTATAAATTACCATCCCCCATGTTGTAGCCACTAAGAAACTGAGTTAAATGAGACCAGTGGCATCTCTCAAACCTTTATGCTTTGAGAGATATCCTCTTTCAAAGTTCCCTCTTTTTGACTTTTTCCCTGACGTCAGCGTTCTAGCTGAGAGCAAGGGAATCCTCTCCTGGGATCAGCCGGCGGCTCTGCAGCAGAGTGGAGATTGCGTTAATAAAAAAGAAATCCTTTACCAAAAATGTCTTCTACATGTGCTTGGTTTGCAAGCACACATAGAAGACCTTTTAAGTTAAGGATTTCTATTTTACTAACGCGATCTCTGCTCTGCCGCAGAGCCTTCGCTGGTCCCGGGACCGGATTCCCTTGCTGTCAGCTAGAATGCCGACATCAGGGGAGAGGGAACTTTGAAAGCGGATATCTCTCAAACCTAAAGGTTTGAGAGATGCCGCTGGTCTCATTTGACTTGGTTTTTTAGTGGCTACAACATGGCGGATAATAATTTTTAAGTATTACTATCCCTTTAAAATTAAACATTACTATCCCTTTAAGTGGTAAAGCGCTATTGCCCCCCCCCCCCATTCTATGTGTCTTTTTCTATGTTTTCTGGCTCCGTGAGTGGGGTTCTTTGGGGTGAGCAGCCAGAGGATTTGTTCCTGGATTTGCAGACGCTGTCTAGGGGATTCTGTCATTCCCTGGTCTGTAGTCTCTGGTGTGTACGTAGTTCTGTCTGTATCACACACTATCAGTGAGTATCACTCTATTGGTGATGGTGGGGTGACCCGGTGTATTGGAGGATATTGCACAAGAAGCGCCTTCTCTCTCTTGTGTTTTAACTCTAGAATTGCACCTCTCCAGGTCTAGAACCAAGGAACAAAGGGGGAGATTTATAATTCTGGAGTAAACCAAGTGCATCATAGCAGGAATATAAAAATCCCTCTTAAATTAAATTGGGCAAAGCAATGCACTGCAGATCTCTCTAGCACCCGAGGGGTTAAAAAGTTATACTCAGGTGCACAGGAATTTAGGATATTTTATTTGTCCCCTATAGATCAGTTGGTTTACTCCAGAATAACTCCAGTTTTTTTTAATATATATATAAATGTGGTTGTTTTTATACATATGGGCCAATATTAGTAGAATAACATTTTCAGGTCATTGTATCTGCTAAATCTTTATTGGCCGAGGGGTTTATTATACTTAATTCAGAATAAATGTATCAGAATACAGAACTGCGCTGAATGAGATGTCTTTCACACGTCCACTGGTAGTCACAGACTCACTCACAGGCACATACACGCACAGACACATACACACATACAGACACACATACATACAAACACACAGACACTGATACACAGACAGAGACACCCACAGACAAACACACACAGACCAAGCCACACGCACACACCCAGACATGCATACAGACACACATGCATACAAACACACACAGGCACTGATACACAGACAGAGCCACCCACACAGACAGAGCCACACAGACACACACACAGACAAAGCTACACACACACAGACATACACACGGAGGCTGAGAGTGGTGCAGATCTACTGCAGTTTTATGTATTTATTTATTTAGAAAATGTTTTACTAGGAAGAATACATTGCGATTTCTGTCTTTTTCAAGTATGTCGTGGAGTGTTTACAGCAAAGAGTTGCGTATTTGCACAAACACAGAGACATAATATCTATTTCTCTCTCATCCAATATAGGTTACTGGTAACTTTGGGAAGGTGACCGCCCCTTTAAGTAGGCAGGAACAATTCTTGAAAAGAAGTGCAGGGTGGAGCCTTCCTCCTCTCCTTAGCTGGTCACCAGCCAATCCCCATCCAGTAAGATTTGTTCCTTGATCAAGCAAGGCAAGAGAACAGTTCTGCTATAGTTTTTAGTTATATTTATTGTTTTCTGTTAGATATGGAATGCTCAAGGCAAACGTAACATGCAGTCTGACATTTTCGGGGCACCCCTATCATTTTATCTCACTTGTCAAGGGTGTACTGAAGGTGACACATTCATAAATATAGAGTTATTGTTAGACCTCACAAGTCAAATAAACATATTGTACATAGTAATATTCTTAAATATACAGTTGTAAGTCTACATTCACATTTTTGTCAAAGCATTATAGACACAATGGGGCACCCTAAGTGGATGTTAGTGGCACACTAAAGTGCCATGGCACCCTGGTTGAGAAACACTGCATTAGGCTGATTACCATTACTGATGTCCCAATGGTGGAGTGCTCAGTTTCCTGGTGCTGCCGTGGACCAGCCCTGAAGGGTTAAAATCTTTTCCCTGGGAGTTGACCATTGAGGCTTCTTCTTTATCAATGGTAATCTGAAGACAGAAGACCTGTTAAAAAGGTGAGTAACCCTTTGAGTGCTGAGGTCCACATGTCCCAAGCTTCCCCTCCACACAGGGGTCGCCTTTAGGAGTTCCTGTTGCACACTCCTGCACTCATTGGGTTTATATGTTTGTCTGTTTGGGTTTGGAGCAATTGGGTTTCTGTGGTAAATGTACCCTTTGTTTGCCATGTTATGCACTGTTGGGGGGGGGGGTTATTACACTTTTCCTACTGGATTAATGTTCATTTCCTTTTACTGGTGTTTCTGTATTCTACTGTTCAGACACATTTTGACTTTTTTTTTTTTTTACTTTATTTGACTTCCACGCCTTTAAAGGGATAGTAATGTTTCATAATAATAAAATCAGTTCTAATTAATCATCATAGTATTTGGACTTTGGAGAGTGTTATTTCATTTCTGTCAGACTTGTAGTTCAAGAGTAATTCAATGACAAAGTATCCCCCTCCCACCCCTTCTACTGATGTAACACTGCTCAGCCAGATCAGAAGGGAGGTGCCCAGGTAGACTGCAGAGAGGGACAATCTTCAATTAAGATAAAGGAAAAACCTGAAAAGCTTGTCAAGAGGAGCAGGGCTTTCATTGTTCTCATAGGAAGAAGATTGTCCCCTGCTGTTATCTGTCTGGTCTATGGACTGGATTCCACATCTGAGAAGAGATGGCTTACACTAGGTAAAAGGGGTGGGAGGGGAAACTTTGCTTGTGAATATCTCTCAAACCATAAAGGTCTGAGAGATAAGACTTATATCGTTCTTCGTGTTTTTTTAAAGCCTACAAAATAAAATAAAGATAAAACGAAGTATTACTATCCCTTTAAGACGCGCTTTACTGCACAGACTCCATGCTCCATTCACTTCTGTGGGACTTCACATTTTGGGACATATCTCTGCATCCGCTCAACATAGCGACTTAAGAGACAGCTCATTTGGTTTGTCTGCCCTTGTTCTGTCATCCGGTTTACTTTCTGAGTGTTTTGGGGGGCTCAGGGGGCTTCGAGCACTGTTTTTGTGGTACCTGAAGGGAAACTACATTTCCCATGAGCTCCTGTTTCGCGCGCTCGTTTCTGATTGGCTGTCGTCACAAATGCCATTTTCTTCTTTCCCTTCACATGTATCCTACGCAAGGACTTTCCTTATCTCCTCAGCAGATTAACCCTTCGCCTGCCAGTTAAGTGCATTTTCGCTATTTCTGGGGTGAACATTTAATCTCTGACACTGTATTTGGGTTTACCTTATACTTTTAAGATGTTAATACCCTGTGAGAATGTCAAACCTGTTGGATCTTGGGGCTAGACCTAAGACTAAGGATACTGGGGTGTCTGTGACCCCCATTGTGCATTGCTTCTCATGTCAGTCAGGGCTTCCTAGAGAATATTCAAGTCATTTATGCCCTTCATGCGCTGCTGCCCCTGCGTCTCCCCCAGGGACCTTCAGCCATGCACTAGGGCCACTGTAGATTCAAGAGTGTAAGGCCACTACTAGAGACCTAAGGTCTACCTTACAACTCCTTCCATCCCAATAACAGGGGGTCTTCCAGTCCAGGTAACCCCCTACTTCACTCAGATCTTCCCTACCCAAACCGCAGGGTGTACCTGATGTATCAGATTCCTCTGTGGAGGAATTGTTGGTGGACTTAGATGAGGGTGAATGTTCAGCAGTGGTATCCTCCTAATTTTTGGGGACCCCTTTGAAGCTGACACTGAACCCTCAGCTGAGGGCCTGATCTGGGTAGAACTCAATACTCTGAACATTCCCCTCATTTCTGAGGTTCCTAGGGACCCTTCTGACGTCTTTCACATACCTAAGAAGCAGTGGAAAAACCCTGATAAGAATTCTACTGTATCTAGGAAGTTTGCTAGGTTGTATCCCTTCTCAGAAGCAGCCCATAGTGCAGTGGACTCAGCCCCTTAAGGTGGATGCCCCAATTTCTAGACTCTCTAAGTCCACAGCTCTACCTGTGGCGGACGTGTCTGTTCACATTGTAAGGATCTGCTAATACGTTTCCTCTAGTATAGCTCACATGCTGTAGTTCATGGAGAGAGGGAGGTTTTCAGTCCCTATAATGCAAATATATCTGCTGCCTGTTTGTACACAACTGCAGGACCTCAGCAGTCAAAGACATTTACAGCAAGCTCCCTCCACAAACACACAATATCATAAATCTGTAAGAGGAGTATAGGAACATCTCCTTAAAGGGATAGTAATACTTTATTTTACCTTTATTTTATTTTGTAGGCATTAAAAAAACATGAAGGACGATATAAGTCTTATCTCTCAAACCTTTATGGTTTAAGAGATATTCACAAGCAAAGTTTCCCCTCCCGCCCCTTTTACCTAGTGTAAGCCATCTCTTCTCAGATGTGGAATCCAGTCGATAGACCAGACAGATAACAGTAGGGGACGATCTTCTTCCTATGAGAACAATGAAAGCCCTGCCCCCCTTGACAAGTTTTTCAGGTTTTTCTCTTATCTTAATTGAAGATTGTCCCTCTCTGCAGTCTACCTGGGCACCTCCCTTCTGATCTGGCTGAGCAGTGTTACATCAGTAAAACGGGCAGGAGGGGGATACTTTATCATTCAGTTACTCTTGTACTATAACTCTGACAGAATTGAAATAACACTCTCCAAAGTCCAAATACTATGAAGATTAATTAGAGCTGATTTTATTATGAAACATTATTATCCCTTTAACTAGAAAAGTGGCCTAAACTGGAAATGATTTTGAGATTAATGCCCAATTCCTAATATATCAGACCACTATA
Organism: Rhinophrynus dorsalis; assembly: GCA_037306005.1. Lineage (NCBI taxonomy): Eukaryota > Metazoa > Chordata > Amphibia > Anura > Rhinophrynidae > Rhinophrynus > Rhinophrynus dorsalis. The sequence goes on along the minus strand of CM074724.1, from coordinate 399,555,495 downwards.
TATAAATGATCTGCACACCACTTTGGTTCTCATGGGCTTACAGATTTATGATAGTGTGTGAGTGTAAGGGGGGTGCTTGCTGTAAATACCTTTGATTGATGAGGTCCCTGGGATGTGTACAAACATTAAGGAGATATTCCTATGCCCGTCTTTGTGTACACTGGTTTGGTGACTATAAACTTATTCTGTATGGCATGGTATGGGAGGAAATCCAAGGGAGGTGACACCATTATTTAGCGCACAGGGTGACACCAACCCTAGTAACGCCTCTGTTTCTAGAGAAGTGTTTATGAACCATGCACGTGAAGGGCACGTCTATATTCGAGTGGTAGCTAATTTAGTTCTTCATACATATCACAATGATGGGTTGTGTAATCACACTGAAGGCTAAAGCGGCATAATGAGTTATACAGTGACGGTTTTAGTAAGATGGATTTGTGGTACGGAAGCATATACTACGTCCCCATAGTCTATGATTGGCATTATCATCTGTTGTACAATAAGTCTTCTTACCAGGGGATTTAACAGGATTTGTTTCTAAACAGAGCACCTATTTTGGGATAAAGTTTAGAGGATAATTTATCAATTAGAATATCAAAAGTGAGGTTGGGGTCAAGCCACATACTAAGATATATGTAGGAGTCCACTGTGGCCAATTTACAATTAGACTCTGTTACAATGGATAGATTGGTATTGCAGAGATTACGCAGTTTATGCTTTGTACCAAATAACATTGGGTTAAATGACCATTCTTACAATTCCTATTGATTTAACCCTTTGAATGCTAAAGAGATATCCAGTATATTGTGTTGTTATGCATTGGATACTTTTCTGGGACACAATGGGTTAAAAGGGGCTTGTAACGCTGAATGCCAGAGAGGGGCCCAGTGTATTGCTGTGTAATGTGCTGCATCCCCGTGACACATTGGTAAATAAGTAAAATACACAGGGATATGATTATTTTTGTCCACCGAAGTGCTATTATTGTGAAGTGAAAGCATCTAGGAGTAACAACAGCTCAGTCATGAAGAGGGAGACCACACACACTCACAGAGCTGAGCCACCAAGTGCTGAAGCACATAGCGCGTAAAAATCATCCGCACAACACTGTGCACTGGGACCTTCAAGAAATGGGTTTCCATGGCCGAGCAGCTGTACAGATGCCTAATATCAGTATGCGCAATGTCAAGCGTCAGCTGGAGGGGTGTGAAGCACACCACCACTGGACTCTGCAGAGTGGAAATGTGCTCTCTGGAGTGATGACTCTCGCTTCACTATCTGGGAGTCTGATGACAAAGCTGGGTTTGGCGGATGTCAGGAGAAATGTACCTACTGGAAAACATACTGTAAAGTTTGGTGGAAAAGGAATAATGGTCTGGGGCTGTTTTTCTGTAATGGGTAATGAAGGGTAATGTATGTATGTATGTATCTTTATTTATATAACGCCATACATGTACACATTGCTTAACAAAAGTTGAAATAATCTAATACAAAACTACAGATATGGGTTAAGAGCATTAAGCTTAAGTGCGATCATTCCATTATTTGTGGGGGAAAGTGCAGCAAGGGAATTCTAGACTGGGAAAGAGACCCTGCCCCAAGGAGCTTACAATCTAAGCTGAATTCATAACGACATACAGAGACAGTAGGAGGTGGATTATAAGTAGAAGGCGCAGTGAAGGAAGTTCAGAAGGATTCTGGTGTGACTATCTGTGTGCAAGAGGAGGATATTGCTATTGAGATGCCTCCCTAAGCAGGTGGGTTTTGAGGAGACACTTGAAAGTGATGAGTGTGGATGATTGGTGAATGGTGATGGGGAGGGCATTCCTGAGTCCAGGGGCAGCCAATGAGAAAGCTTGTAGTTAAGAGATGGTGCAAGTTGTGTAGGGAGAGGACAGGAAAAACCATTGAGAAGCCTGTAGGGGACGGGAAGGGGTGTAGCGGGAGATAAGAGCAGAAATGTAAGAGGGTGCTGAGGAGCAGAGAGACTTACAGGAGAGGAGGAGAATCTTGTAAGAAATACGATACGATAATGTTAATGCTATAGCATACAAAGCCGTTTTAGACAATTGTAGGAGGCAAATATAGTTGTTGATACCTTTATTGGATAACTAAGCAGATTTAGGATGCAAGCTTTCAAGACCTTAGGTCTCTTCCTCAGGCATGTTATACAGATAAATATGAAAACATCTCTCTTAAATACAAGTACACATCACATTGTTTAGAATGGAAATCAGATAAGAGAACGCAAATGAGATCCAGATCTCTCTGATCAGTCAGTGGTAAATTGCACTCTTCCTCTGAGGCTTTAGAGGTATTTACGCTCTTGGGTCTGTTGGAAAGGTCAATCCACTAAGTGATAATGTGACAAAAACTCTCTGTCCTTATTCAGACCATTACAAATAGCATTAAATTTTAACATTAAATTTACCTCCCATACCTTTTTGTCCCTCTGAGTGCGGAACCGTCCCATCAATACAGTTAACTTAATGTCCCTGATACTGTGCCCATTTTGACAAAAATGTTCTCCCACTGGTGTCTCTGTCTTTTTGTTATTAACACTGGATCTGTGGGAATTAAACCTCTTATGTAATTTCTGTCCCGTTTCTCCCACATACAGAGCTGTTGGGCATTTTGCACACGTGATAAGTTATATTACATTGGATGATTTACAGGTGAAGGTACTATTGATCTTATGGTGTAACTGGGTGTTTGGAATGGGTATCTTGTCTGTGGTGTAAATGTGTGCACAGGTTTCACATCTCTTTTGTAGGCAGGGACATGTCAACTCTCATCTGTTAGACAATTGTAGGCTTCAAACTTTGTGGCAACAGTTTGAGGAAGGTCCTTTCCTGTTCCACCATGACTGTGCCCCTGTGCACAAAGGTCCATAAAGACATGGTTTGGCGAGTTTGGAGTGGAGGAACTGAAGTGATCTGCACAGAGCCCTGACCTTAACTCCACTGAACACCTGTTGGATGACATTTATTTTATTTGTGAGACATTTCAAAAGGATACCAGTGGCTCTAGGGTGCAGATTTAAAGTCAGCTAGGTCTCTTCTATAGGTTATGATAAGAATTCTTAATATTCTTATAATTTTGCCTGAAGAAGAGACCTACATTGTCTTGAAATCTTACATTCCAGAGCAACTCCATCATCCAATACAGGTATCACTTTACTGTACTTGTCCCCTGCTTTTCCATGGTTATCCTGCACCACGCTTTACCCATAAAACGTACGCTGTACGTCTAGACACCATTTTCTTTTCCTTTGGTGTGAAAGCTCTAGAATCTCTCAAAATCCTGCTGGGAGTGCAAAACATTTAAAGGGATAGTAACCCCCCCCCCCCAAAAAAAAAAAATGTGAAGCCAAATGCTAGGAATCAGTAAAACATACTTTACTCGCATATTTCCATCTCTCAAACCGTTATGTTTTGAGAGATGTAAGAGAAGACCTCCACTCCCTCCCCCTTCTCATGCATCCGCTGTATAGCGGATGTCATGAGATCCTGCTTCCTGGACCAGACGGCGGCTCTTCAGGAGCGCTATCATCGGGATAGCTAAGTGTAATTACTTCATCGGAATGGTCCAAAACGTGTGCCTGGCTTGCAAGCACATGTTGTTGTAGACCATTCCGATGAAGTAATTATACTGAGATATCTAGATGACAGCGCTCCTGAAGAGCCGCCTACAGTCGGGCGACCGGATTCTGCCTCTGACAGCTTTACAGCTTGTCAGGCAGAAAGGGGAGGGAACGGAGGACTTTATTTTCTTATTTCTTTCAAACCATAACGGTTTGAAAGATGGGAATGAGGGAGTTAAGTATGTTTTGATGATTCCTAGCATTTGGCTTCACATTTTTAGGAGGGGGGAGTTACTATCCATTTAAAGTGGAACTTCACCCTTAAAACACTTTGTCATTGGATGTATCTATTAAAACAGTCTGTAGGTTATTTACTTTTTAATCACAATATATTATTAGATTTTTAAGATGTCTACCTTCTCTTTTGCTGCAGTACAAGCTGTACCACACCGCTCTGCAGAAAGTCCACGTCTGCAGTAACTCTACACTCACCTCCAGTCCCACATCTCCCTAGGAGCAAGCTTTCTCCCGGCATTGGGTGTGATGTGAAACAAAGTAAATCTGTTCAGGGAAACAGTAGTTTTTGGGGTCAGCCAGTGTTGCAGTTATGGCTTTTAAGGTGGTGATGCTCCATCTTTCCCCCGACATTGAACAAACGCAACGCATACAATGTGGCATTCTCTTCCCCCAGAGAGTGGCTGCTGAGCCAAGCCTGCACTCAGCCCGCACATGGAGGCCAGATCTTGCCTGCATCTGGCCGCTCCTCCTTGGCAGGATCCCTGCTGCCCCTGGGCACAGGAGGCATGCTGGGATGTCTCCCAGCTTCCCAACACACCTGATGGTAAGCTGAAACACCCCACTCATCTGCCATTGTGAGTAGATCTCTGGGACATAACCAAAACGTCTCTTCACCAATGCCTCTCACTTCCGCCAAGCACACCGCAGGCACCAACATCCCCTCTTTGCCCTCAAGCAGCTTTGACCATAAAGCCAGTGGCCACCATTGCTAAACGTAACCACCTGGCAGGCTGGGCCTGCACCAACCTTGGATGTAACCAGATCTGACCACAGAGTCAATGCCTGGCTAGGCCCAAAATGCACCAACCTTGGCCGTGACCAGACCTGACCACACAATCAGTGTCTGAAAATGTCGAATATAAAAAAGCGTGCAAAATATAGGAGCAATAACCAGTTTGCTGTGATGAAAAGTGTGATATGAGAATCTTGCCCTGCATCAAAAGCGTGAGATTCTCATGTTGCAGCATTAACTGTTGCTTCAACCCTTTATTGCATTGCACTAGTCCTCTTCTGGCACACACACTGCCTCTCCATATATCCCTTTTACACTATGACTGTAACCCTTCCCTCCTGAAGTTATGCAGACATATTCGAACCTTGACTATAACGTACCTATTTTCTTTGTGAGGTCTTAATGTTTAAAAATGTACCTCTATCTGACTTTTTAATGTTGTTGACCGCTGCTCTGGGCATGCTCTTCCCTTCTCTGCTTACAGAATGACCGGGCAGAGCGGAGCTGGAACTCTCTCCCCTTCTCTGTGTGCTCTGCTCCCATACCTCCCAAGTGTCCTTCTTAAGGAGGGACAGTCCCTCTTTGAGACTCAAATCCCTCTTTCCCACCCTGGTGTCCCTCTTTTTAGGAGGTCAGACACTGGAGTCTTTAATACATTGCTCTGCAGCAAAAAAAACGCACATTAGTGCTTGTTTGAACGACAGTATATGTGTTTATAAATCATACTGTGTAAATAAAATAATTTGGTCTCATGATAAATCATTTCTTCATTTACCTAAATAGATGTCAATAGGTCATGAAATAACCAAAAAATTATTGGTAATGTCCCTCCCACCAACCACGCCCCCAGCAACACCCCCTAAAACACAAGTGTCCCTCTTTGACCACTTGAAATGTTGGAAGGTGTGTGCTCCACCCTGTTATTCTGCATGCAGAGAAGAGGAGAGAGAGCCCAGTGCACAGCTTGGCAACCAGGTCCCAAACTGGAATGTTCTGGGTCTTTATCCCCCACCTCCTGGGGTAGAGAATGCCAAATTACTGCACCTCCCATTCCTTCTTTCTCGACTTTCTGGCGTTTACATGGTTGCCCTCCATTCTGACTTTCCCAAGTGTTCTTAAAGGGATAGTAACACTTCGTTTTAACTTGATTTTCTTTTGTAGGCATTAAAAAAACATGAAGAACGATATAAGTCTTATCTCTCAAACCTTTATGGTTTGAGAGATATTCACAAGCAAAGTTTCCCCTCCCGCCCCTTTTACCTAGTGTAAGCCATCTCTTCTCAGATGTGGAATCCAGTCCATAGACCAGACAGATAACAGCAGGGGACAATCTTCTTCCTATGAGAACAATGAAAGCCCTGTCCCCCTTGACAAGTTTTTCAGCTTTTTCCCTTATCTTAATTGAAGATTGTCCCTCTCTGCAGTCTACCTGGGCACCTCCCTTCTGCTCTGGCTGAACAGGGGGGGGATATTTTGTTTGTGAATATCTTTTAAACCATAAAGGTTTGAGAGATAAGACTTATATCATTCTTCATGTTTTTTTAATGCCTACAAAATAAAATTAAGTTAAAACGAAGTATTACTATCCTTTTAAAGGGCAAGCCCTTTGGCCCTACTAGACTTTCTGCCACCCGCGGTTACCCAATAAGCAAGATTCACCCCTTCCCTGGACCACTGCACTCAACAGCACTTCTCACTCCCACCCACTGACTGGCAGTTCATGTGGCAGGAGCACTTACACCCAATAGCACTTACTCCTTCTGTGTCAAACCTTCCTTCCTCTAGACTGTAAGCTCTCACCAGCAGGGGGCACCCTGATCCTTCTGTTCTCCACATCTGATTGTACTATTTAATACCTCTGTATGTCTATTCCCAATTGTACAGCTCTGCGGGATTTAGTTGGCGCTATATAAATAAAGAATAACAATAATAATAATAATTTAACAATTGTTGATGATTGGATGGAGGCGGCAAGCAATAGCTCTGAAATTGAAAAAGCATTCACCAAGTATGTGCATCACAGAAATCTCAGCATCATGTATCTTGTACAAAATGTATTTTGTCAGGGTAATAAAAGCAGAACTATAAATTTAAACACTAAATATATGGTGCTTTTTAACCCCTTCAGTGCCAGAGGCTTGGGCCATTTCCTGTACCCTGCAGGCCTGACCCTTTTTCATCATTTTTGCTATCCTTCTGTTTAGGCTTGATTTCCTCTGGGGATTTTTAGTTAAATATGGAAAACTATATATTGTTTTTTTTTCAGAACGAATTGAGCTTTCTCGTGGTACCTTACATGAAGAGAATTTTACATCGTGCAAAAAGCTGTGATGTCATAATGACAAAAAAAGTGAAAATTTACTCCTTTTGCTAAAATCGCATACTATGTATCAAAAACATTTACCTTGATTGAAAAAGTTTCAATTATTTGAAAAAGCCCCGAGTCCCCCGAATAAAAAAAATGCCAAATTTGTATAGTTTTACCTACGTCCATGGCTGGCGCAGAGCCCTAATCACCAGCAGCGCAAAATGACATTTTCAACTTTATAAATTAATATGTGCATTTTAGGGTTTTTGTGGTAAAACTACCCTAAAACAGTGGAATAACTATATAAAACTATATATTTCTGAAAAACAGACAACCTGCTGCATCTAAAGAGGGGTGACTTGCCTTGTTACCCCAAGCCTGGTGTGCACAAATGCCTCCAGAAGGTGGCGCTAATTAAAAAAAGGCATTTTCTTACATTTCTGCCCCTTCAAATGTACTGAAATCTGTGAAAACCATGGTATTTCCAACTGTATTCATTAGCTAGTGCTCTTAAGAGAAAAATAACACCCCATTGATATGAGTTTAACTACCTCAGGGGGCGCTAGAAGTGCAAAACGACACCTACTACAACTTCAAATTTTTCTAACATTTTCTCAAATATTACTTGTCTGTACACAAATGGTTATAACAACTACAGAAGTGAAGAAAGGGTACATAAACCATACCATTTTGGAAAGATGACAACCTGCCGCATCAAATGAGGGGTGAATTGCCTTTTTACCCAAAGCCTGTTGTGCCCAAATGCTTCCAGAAGGTGGCACTATAGGAAAAAAATGGCATTTTCTTACATTTCTGCCCCTTCATCTGTATGGAAATCTGTGAAAACCATGGAATTTCCAACTGTATTCATTAGCTAGTGCTCTTAGGAGAAAAATGACACCCCATTAGAATGAGTCGACCTACCTTAGGGGTGCCAGAAGCACATAACTACACCTACCTGTTTGCTTCTTCGAAAATGGCTGCTTGTACTAAAATGTCCATAACTGTTAGAGACATGGAGGAAAGGTATAAAAGGTATACCATTTTGGAAAGTAGACATTCTCCCGCATCAAGTGAGGGGTCACTTGCCTTTCTACCCCTTGGGCTGAAGTGCACAAATATTTCCAAAAGGTGGCGCTATGGGAATAAATACATGTTTTTTTACATTTCCACCACTTCAAAGATACTAAAATCTTTGAAAACCATAATATTTCCTGCTGTATTCAGTACCTGCTACCAACATGAGAAAAATGGTAGCCCATTTGTGTGGATTAACATACAATATGTGGGTGCTAGGAACACGTACGTAAACCTGACACGTTTGTTTTTTAAATTATCTGCTTGCACTAAAATGGTTATAGCCATAATAGATATGCAGGAAAGGTAGAGAAACAATGCCATTTTGAAAAGAAAACAACCTTCCGCATCTAATGAGGGGTCACTTGCCTTCTTACCCAAAGGCTGGTACGCACAAATGCTTCCTGGAGGTGGCGCTAATGAAAAAAAAGCATTTTCTTACATTTCTGCCCCTTCAAATGTATGGAGCTCTGTAAAAACCATGGAATTTTCTCTTAGTTCTCTTAGGAGTCAAACGACACCCCATTGGTATGAGCTGACCTACCGTAGGGGGTTCTAGAAGTATAAAACTACACCTACTACAACCTCTGATGTTTCTAACATTTTCTCAAACCTGACTTGCCTGTATGAAAATGGCTAGAACACCTTCAGAAGTGAAGAAAAGGTAGATAAACCATACCATTTTGGAAAGAAGACAACCTGCCGCATCTAATGAGGGGTGAATTGACTTCTTACCCCAAGCCTGTTGTGCCCAAATGCTTCCAGAAGGTGGCACTAAAGGAAAAAAATTGCATTTTTTTTTACATTTCTGCCCCTTCAAATGTATGGAGCTCTGTGAAAACCATGGAATTTTCAAGTGCATTCATTAGCTAGTGCTCTTTGGAGTCAAATGACACCCCATTTTTATGAGTTGACCTACTGTAGGGGGCGCTAGAAGTGCAAAACGACACCTATCACAACCACTGATTTTTCTAATATTTTCTCAAATAATACTTGCCTGTACAAAAATGGTTATATCAACTACAGAAGTGAAGAAAGGGTACAGAAACTGTGACATTTTGGAAAGAAGATAACCTGCCGCATCTAATGAGGCATCACTTGCTTTTCTACCCCTAAGTTAGAGTGCACAACTATTTCCAGAATGTGGTGCTACAGAAAAAAAAAAAATTGTTTTTCTTACAAATCAGTCACTTCAAAGATACAGAAATGGTTCAACACCATGGGATTTCCTAGGAGGACCTCCTGCCAGCCTACAAAAAATGGTGCCCCACTGCTGTGGGTTGACATACCATATTGGGTGCCAGGAGCGTGGCTACCGGTGGAACAAGGATGGGGAAGCAAACAGTGTATGTGTGATTCTATTGCTACCAGTGGTCAGTCAGTGTAAGTGAGGACTTGTGTCTGCCAGTGAAACCAGGTCGGGGAAGGGACGAGGGGTCAGGCTATGTAAGTGGGTGTATCTACCAGTGGGCAGTGAGCAAGTGTGGTGATGGTGAGGAGGTAAGTGCATATGGGGGATTTGTGGTTACCAGTGTGCACTGTAAGTCCCATCATGCACTGTTTGATTCCCATCCTGAATCCAGTGCGTACTGGCACTTGGGTCTACCAGTAGGCAGTGGAATCAGGCTGGGGGGTTCAGACTGACGGAATGGGACTGCCAGTAGGCTGTGGAACTAGGCTGGTGGGTAGGGTATGTGGTGGGGAGGATTGGAGGCATTTTGTGTGCATGCCACAGGGGTGTCCTATGCACTGAAAAGCAATGCACTGGACACCCTGTTGCACACAAAGAGTTAATTTTTTTTTGCTATTATTTTTTATTCATACCTCATTGAGGGGGCATCAGTACCACTTCACATGTCCCCCAACGATGTCTGAATAAAAAATAACGGGAAAAAAATGTGTGTGCCACAGGGGGTCCAACATATTGCAAACCACTTGTGTTGGACACACCTGTAACACACGCAGGTTTTTTGGTGTTTTTTTCCCCAAAAATATATATATATGTGTAGACATCATTGGAGGGCATTAGAACTGATGCCCCACAATGAGATCTGAATAAAAAATAATGAGGGGAAAAAAAAGAAAAATCCTTTGTCCGACACAGGGGTGTACAATGCATTCCAAAGCAATGCAATGGACCCCCTGTGGCACACAGAGGGTTAATATTTTTTCCTTTTATTATTTGTTATTCACTTGTTGGAGGATCAGGTCTACTTCTGATGACCCCCCAACAAGGGCAGAATAAAAAATAAATAAATGTGTGTGCCACAGGGGGTCCAACGCATTGCAAAGCACTGTGTTGGACCCCCCTGTGGGGCACGCATTGTTTTCCTATTTATTTATTTATTTATGTATTTTTTGCATCTTGTTGGGGGGCTTCAGGACCCCTCATGTCCCCAAATGAGGTCTAAATAAAGTAAAGTAAGAAAATTTCAATTGGAAAAAAAGAGACTTTTGGTGAAACAGTCTGGTGGTTTTATTGAGTCCTTGCTGGGTTTCGCTATACCGCTACTGACAGGCCTCCTAACTGACCGCTAATGGAGTATGCTAAAAAAATGTACTTGGTCCCTAAACAAGACCTGGACAGGTTACAGCGAAACCCCCAGATCGTATCAGACCTATTTGAAACCGACACGCAGCGCCTTGATGCTGAGATATCTGATATCCTTCAGAGAAAAAAATTGTCAGAGAATGAAAAGGTAAAAAGATATACAACTGTATTGCAGAAATACTTGATGCATGCTAAACAGAATGAAAAACAAAAAATGAGCTTAACACTATTTATGCCACCGGGTGAACCTGGCTCACAAGCGCAAACACCGCTATCACATAGCCTGCGTGATGCCCCAACGGCTAGTGAAGACCCTGTACTGCTTGAGGTTATGAGTAATGTAAATGTCCGCTATAAGAAAAATGCTGATTTACTACTTAGTAAAATGATGACCGGTAAGCACATCACGGCCTGGAATGACAAGGGGCAGCTTATATATAAAAACACCGTTGTCCCCGGTTCTAATATATTGGACATGGTACATGGTGTTACACAGAGCCATAATGTTACCTGTAGCAAAATGCCTCAAGGTTGGGAGGTTTTTATACAAGCTTGGCTGAACTGAATGTTCCTTCTACAGTTGTTGGCAACGTAAAAAATAGAGAGTATCTGGATCACTTAAAGGGATAGTAATGTTTCATAATAAAAGCAGCTCTAATTAATCATCATAGTATTTGGACTTTGAGAGTGTTATTTCAATTCTGTCAGAGTTGTAGTTCAAGAGTAATTCAATGACAAAGTATCCCCCTCCCACCCCTTTTACTGATGTAACACTGCTCAGCCAGAGCAGAAGGGAGGTGTCCAGGTAGACTGCAGAGAGGGACAATCTTCAATTAAGATAAGGGAAAAACCTGAAAAACTTGTCAAGGGGGGCAGTGCTTTCATTGTTCTCATAGGAACAATGTGGACTGGATTCCACATCTGAGAAGAGATGGCTTACACTAGGTAAAAGGGACGGGAGGGGAAACTTTGCTTGTGAATATCTCTCAAACCATAAAAATTTGACAGATAAGACTTATATTGTTCTTCATGTTTTTTTAATGCCTACAAAATAAAATAAAGATAAAACAAAGTATTACTATCCCTTTAAAACTGCAGCGGAACAAATCTGCAACATCACCAAGGAGACTCGCAACACCCAGGAGTCTATCAAGCGACATCCCCAAAGAAACGTTGTGGGTCATTACTGCAACCTGTGGACTGGCTAAAACTGTAAAAACTATCATGACTTTCATATATTTCAATTTCTTGTTATTTCTTCATTATGCAAGTTATGTGTTTAAAATTTATAAGATACCGTTTATTGTCTATATATATATACTAGGGGTCAAAATTTCCGCTCGTCACTATCCAATGGCGAGTGAAAATTTAGCCCTGGCGAGTAGAAATTCAGCCCTGGTGGGTATGCTATGGCTTGCAGTGGTGAGTAACTTTTCAGGTCTGGCTAGTAGCAAAGGACTTCAAATGTTAAGCCCTGATATTATCACAGTGCCTGTGATTCCTGTCACTCTCTGTTGTGGATGTCACTGATTTGCTGACTGAGTTTGACCCGCCTCCTGATGACCTTTTTATACCTGGCTATCTCTCTGGTCAGTTGCCCTTTCGTGGTGTTCCTGAGCCAGTAGTGCTTTTGCTGTGTTCCTGTGTTCTGAGTTCCTGTGTACCGATTCGGCTTGTCCTGACTATTCTCCAGTGTTCCTGCCTGTGTATGACTCGGCTCGTCTGCGGACCACCCTTGGATCCTGACCCGGCTAGTCTGACGTTCCTGCCTGTGTATGACCCGGTCCGGCTGACTTCCTGCTCCGAAGATCGACTTCCAGCCTGTTCCTGTGACCTGCGTTCCAGTTGTCGCCGTCGCGACATTTTCCAGTCCTTGCTGCCCACGAGTGTGCCACTGCCTAGCCTGGTGATTCCTTCGATAGTGCTGTGTCTCGTTCTAGTGCAGAGCTGTCTGTAGTCTGTGGGCCTTCCTCTCCTTGCAGAGCCTGACGGTAGCGTTGTAGCCTCGAGTAACGTTACAGAGCCTTGAAGTAGCGCTGAAGCCTCGAGTAAACGTGCACTTTAACTCTTGCAGTGCTGCCTCATATTCACTCTCTATATCTCCAGTACAAGCCTTGTTACAAGTGACACTGCTGCTGAGTTGGCCGCTCTCCGTCGGCAACTCTATTCTTACGTTGCAGAGTGTTCACGAAGCTTGGGCCGTTTGGGCGCTAAAGGCTCTCCGGTGTTGGTTACCGACGAGATCGTATACCCAGAGTGTTGGCAGAGAGGTTCAGTGTTGGCTATTCGGTACTAAGCCCGAGGGGGCTAGTGGTTCTGGCTCTAGCATTACTGCATTCGATTTCACTTGAGGAGGCTCTTAGCTCTTGCATTGCAGGCCGATTTCCATATTGCCCTAAGGGGCTATCCGCACTTGCACATACTAAGCAGTTCCTGTAGCTACGCCCGTGGGGGCTAAGTTGTTACCCATTCTGCTTATCATTCACCACCTAGGCAAGGCAGCCCGTTCCTCTGCACCTGATGAACTTCATCTGTACAGCGCAGCCTATGTAACATCAAGGGCGTGTCAAACTTCCACATCTGAGACTGAGTATATTTGGACTTTAACCCCTTTGGGGCCTATACCATCCTAGGGCATACTGTCTTGCATTTATTGTCCATAATACTATTTTCCTGATATTCTCTCTGTTTACATTATCTGTATTTACCTACCGCCTCTAGCGGGCGTGAGTATCATTATTCACTTTAATAAAGTGTGTTTTATTTTCACTTATTGGTCTGAGTGTCATAAAAACCGTAACAGTACGAAAGGGCCATGACCTCAGACGGTAAGGGTGAAAGTAATCCTCTGAACATCCACTGGAGAATGGATGTCCAAGAGCAGCGCCTGGACCAATTGGCACTGGCTCTACAAACGTTGCTTGAACGTACAGTACATTTGGACAAGTCTGGTCCAAATCCGGTGGTCCCCCCAGTCGTGACACCGGAGAATCCCTCGGTACCCATCAGTACTAACACAAGAGGGTTATCGGCAGCGGTACCGTTACCCCTAAGATATGATGGCGAACCCTCCTTATGCAGAGGTTTCATTAACCAGTTGGAGATATTTTTGGAATTGGCACCTCAGGCATTCCCTAACGACCGTAGCAAGGTCGGCTTTATGATATCTCTGTTGACGGGCAAAGCTTTGGCATGGGCAAATCCGATATGGGAGAGTGCCAGACCCTGCACACTGAACTTTAGAGAATTTGTGGCGAAGTTCAGACGTGTGTTTGAGGTTCCTGGTAGGTCTGCCTTTGCTGCCAAAAGGCTGATGGAGATTCAGCAGGGCGAACGCACTCTGGGCGAATACGCTATTGAATTCCGGACCTTGGCAGCAGAGGTTGGCTGGAACGATGAGGCCTTACTTGCTGCTTTTTCTCAGGGCCTGGCTGAACAGATCAAGGACGAGATAGCAGCTCGAGATGTACCCAGCGAGCTGGACGAGTACATTGACTATGTCATGCTAATAGATTCTCGCATCCGGGAGAGACGCTTGGCTAAAAGGACCAAAGCAAAGAGTTATGGTCAGAACCAGTTCCTTAACCCACCCACTCCACCCGTGCTGATTGAGCAGACAGCTGATGGCATTGAACCTATGCAATTAGGTTTTACTAGGCTCACGAAAGAGCAGAAGCTGTATCGTAGAAGGCAAGGCTTATGCCTATATTGTGGCAAACCAGGTCATATATTACGCAATTGTCCTGTAAGGCCGGGAAACGAACGCACCTAGGGTACCTTGGGGGACAGGCCCTAGGTGGTGTTGAACAGTCCCTAGAGACTTGCACCTCTAAACCCACCATCCAGGTGGCTTTTGCCTGGACTGACAAGGTCATAGAAGTCTTAGCATTGGTGGACTCCGGGGCAGCCGGATACTTCATGGATCAGTCCTTTGCTGAGTTGCAAGGCATTCCGTTATGTAAAAAGGACTCTCCTGTGGCTATAGAGGCCATTGATGGCAGACCCCTGGATCCTGCTTTCATTACATTCGAGACTATCCCAGTGTCTATGACTGTGGGGGCTTGTCACAGGGAGCAGATACAATTTCAGATCATTCGTTCCCCACATCATTCAGTTATTTTGGGGTTCCCGTGGTTGCAGACACACAATCCCCAATTTGACTGGCAAAGGTGTGAAGTTAACTCTTGGTCGGAATATTGTAACAAGAATTGTCTTTCTCTCCCTATTAAGATTATGTGTACCTCTCCAGCTGTGCCAACAGAATATGGACAATTCAGTGACGTGTTTAGCAAAGGAGAGGCCAGCGCATTGCCTGACCATAGGCCATATGATTGCGCCATTGATTTGTCTCCAGGGGCCGTGCCTCCTAGGGGGCGTACTTACCCACTGTCCTGTGAGGAAAATAGGGCGATGGAGGAGTATATCACAGATGCCCTGGAGAGGGGAATCATTCGAAAATCTACGTCTCCGGCTGGTGCCGGATTCTTTTTTGTAAAAAAGAAAAGTGGGGAACTCAGGCCTTGCATTGACTACCGTGGGTTGAATAAGCTGATGCCCAAGAACGCCTATCCCATTCCACTTATTACGGAATTATTTGACAGATTAAAGGGCTCTTCGATCTTTACCAAACTTGACTTACGAGCCGCCTATAATCTAGTCAGAATTAAAGAGGGTGACGAGTGGAAAACGGCGTTTAATACCAGGACAGGGCATTATGAATACCTGGTGATGCCATTCGGCCTATGCAATGCGCCTGCAGTATTTCAGGAACTGATTAACGATATTTTACGTGACTTGCTTCAGTCCTGTGTGGTTGTGTATCTAGATGATATACTAATTCATTCTGCTAACCTCGCCCAACACATTAAAGATGTCTCAGAAGTCTTGCTCCGACTTCGCAAGCACAAGTTATTCTGTAAATTGGAAAAGTGCGAATTCCATACTTCTCAAGTACCATTCCTGGGGTTCATTATATCCAAAAATGGCATTGCCATGGATCAGGAGAAGTTGGCTGCAGTTCTGCAATGGCCTCGGCCTAAGGGATTAAAAGCCGTTCAACGATTCCTAGGTTTTGCGAATTATTATAGGAAGTTCATCAAGAACTTTTCCACAATTGTAAGGCCATTGTCAGACTTGACTCACAAGGGCGCTTCTCCCTCTCAGTGGTCTGAGGCAGCTGAAAACGCATTTCTTACCCTGAAATCTGCCTTTGCATCTGCTCCTGTACTGTCCCACCCTAATCCCTCCCTGCCGTTTACTTTGGAGGTTGACGCTTCAGATGTTGGGGTTGGGGCGGTGCTCTCCCAACGTCCTGTGGGAGGTGGAGCTTTGATGCCGTGTGGGTTCTTTTCTAAGAAATTGTCCAGCGCCCAGAGTCATTACGAGATTGGTGACAGGGAACTGTTGGCCATCATACTGGCACTTAAGGAGTGGCGACATCTCCTGGAGGGCACTCAGACTCCAGTACTAATTCTTACTGACCATAAGAATCTAACCTATCTCTCAGAGGCCAAAAGACTGTCTTCCCGACAGGCCAGGTGGGCGCTGTTTCTGTCCCGGTTCAATTTCTTAGTATCCTATCTCCCTGGTTCTAAGAATATCAAGGCCGATGCGTTGTCACGCCAGTTCGCTTCTGACACTGAGAGGGAGGAAGTCCCGGTACCCATCATTCAGCCAGATCGGATCCTGGCTACTATTCGCACTACTATAACCTCGCCACTGGGGGAGGAGATACTGGCATCACAATCACGGGCACCTCCAGGAACCCCAGTGGGGAAGTGTTTTGTAGAAGAGTCCTTCCGTACCCGTCTCTTGGAGACCTATCACGCCTCTAAAGCAGCTGGGCATATTGGTAGGGACCAATTAGTATGGTCTCTTTCGCAACTATTTTGGTGGCCTACATTGAGAGCTGACTGCGCTGCTTTCACGGCAGCTTGTACCACATGTGCCCGTGCCAAGACCCCTAGACATCTCCCTGTGGGCTTATTACAACCTGTGCCTAACGGAGACCGTCCATGGTCTCATATATCCATTGACTTTCTGGGAGAATTACCGGCATCTAGAGGTTACAAGTTCATTCTTATGGTGGTCGACAGATTCTCTAAGATGGCACATTTTGTGCCTCTGACTGGCCTTCCATCGGCTCAGGAATTGGCGATAGTCTTTGCCAGAGAGGTGTTCCGTCTGCACGGAGTGCCCAGAGTAATTGTCTCCGACCGTGGGAGCCAGTTCGTTTCTAGGTTCTGGAGGGCATTTTGTGGTCAGATGGGCATTCAATTATCATTCTCCTCCGCCTACCATCCCCAGACGAATGGGGCCGCTGAGCGTGCCAATCAGGGACTGGAACAGTTCCTGCGCTGTTTTGTCTCCGATCATCATGATAATTGGGCTGACCTGTTGCCATGGGCAGAGTTTGCCAGGAACTGTGCGGTTAACTCTTCGTCCGGGAGCTCCCCATTTTTCGTGAATTATGGTTTCCAGCCTTGTCTGCTCCCGGACTCCTTTCAGGCACAGCAGATCCCTGCTCTAGACGAGCATTTGGCACGACTTCATTCCACTTGGGCACAGGTTCAGAGGTCCCTCAGTCAGTCTTTCAGACGGCAGCAACGGCACGCTAATCGCAGACGCCTTCCAGCGGTCTCATTTCAAGTTGGGGACAGGGTATGGCTGTCATCCAGAAACCTCAACTTACAAGTCCCATCCAATAAACTGGCTCCCCGGTTCATTGGTCCATTTAGGATTATCCGCAAGATTAATCCGGTTTCTTATGCTCTGGAGCTTCCACCCTCTATGCACATTCATAATGTGTTCCATGTCTCTCTTCTGAAACCCTTGGTGTGCAATAGATATACTACTACGCCAGTGATTCCTGGGCCGGTGGACGTCCAGGGCCAAGAGGAATATGAAGTCCAGAGTATTGTTGATTCCAGGAGATTTAGAGGAAAGCTGCAATATTTGGTTCATTGGAAGGGCTATGGTCCTGAGGAACGCTCTTGGATTGATCAGGGGGATCTCCATGCTTCAAGATTAGTACGCAGCTTTCACTCTAAATATCCTTTGAAACCCAAACCTCAGGCTAGGAGAGGGGGTCTTTGAGAGGGGGGTACTATCACAGTGCCTGTGATTCCTGTCACTCTCTGTTGTGGATGTCACTGATTTGCTGACTGAGTTTGACCCGCCTCCTGATGACCTTTTTATACCTGGCTATCTCTCTGGTCAGTTGCCCTTTCGTGGTGTTCCTGAGCCAGTAGTGCTTTTGCTGTGTTCCTGTGTTCTGAGTTCCTGTGTACCGATTCGGCTTGTCCTGACTATTCTCCAGTGTTCCTGCCTGTGTATGACTCGGCTCGTCTGCGGACCACCCTTGGATCCTGACCCGGCTAGTCTGACGTTCCTGCCTGTGTATGACCCGGTCCGGCTGACTTCCTGCTCCGAAGATCGACTTCCAGCCTGTTCCTGTGACCTGCGTTCCAGTTGTCGCCGTCGCGACATTTTCCAGTCCTTGCTGCCCACGAGTGTGCCACTGCCTAGCCTGGTGATTCCTTCGATAGTGCTGTGTCTCGTTCTAGTGCAGAGCTGTCTGTAGTCTGTGGGCCTTCCTCTCCTTGCAGAGCCTGACGGTAGCGTTGTAGCCTCGAGTAACGTTACAGAGCCTTGAAGTAGCGCTGAAGCCTCGAGTAAACGTGCACTTTAACTCTTGCAGTGCTGCCTCATATTCACTCTCTATATCTCCAGTACAAGCCTTGTTACAAGTGACACTGCTGCTGAGTTGGCCGCTCTCCGTCGGCAACTCTATTCTTACGTTGCAGAGTGTTCACGAAGCTTGGGCCGTTTGGGCGCTAAAGGCTCTCCGGTGTTGGTTACCGACGAGATCGTATACCCAGAGTGTTGGCAGAGAGGTTCAGTGTTGGCTATTCGGTACTAAGCCCGAGGGGGCTAGTGGTTCTGGCTCTAGCATTACTGCATTCGATTTCACTTGAGGAGGCTCTTAGCTCTTGCATTGCAGGCCGATTTCCATATTGCCCTAAGGGGCTATCCGCACTTGCACATACTAAGCAGTTCCTGTAGCTACGCCCGTGGGGGCTAAGTTGTTACCCATTCTGCTTATCATTCACCACCTAGGCAAGGCAGCCCGTTCCTCTGCACCTGATGAACTTCATCTGTACAGCGCAGCCTATGTAACATCAAGGGCGTGTCAAACTTCCACATCTGAGACTGAGTATATTTGGACTTTAACCCCTTTGGGGCCTATACCATCCTAGGGCATACTGTCTTGCATTTATTGTCCATAATACTATTTTCCTGATATTCTCTCTGTTTACATTATCTGTATTTACCTACCGCCTCTAGCGGGCGTGAGTATCATTATTCACTTTAATAAAGTGTGTTTTATTTTCACTTATTGGTCTGAGTGTCATAAAAACCGTAACAGATATATATATATATATATATATATATATATATATATATATATATATATGTAGACTTTTTTCTACCAACAGTGCCTATTCTGTGTCTATTAATAAAAACTTTAAATGCTATTTGGACTTGTTCTTTTATTTTGGCGCATGCGCAGTTTGGCACCATTAGTCAGACAAGTCCAACATCGGAAATAAACATGTCCGGACTTGCCCTTGTGCAGGACCGGACATGTCCGCATGTGTTCATAAACACTCCCCTAGCGATTCCACCCCCAAGGCACATGCGCAGTTTGGTACCATTAGTCAGACATGTCCAACTTCAGAATTAAACATGTCCGGACTTGCCCTTGTGCAGGACCGGACATGTCCGCGTGTGTTCATAAACACTCCCCTAGCGATTCCACCCCCAAGGCACATGCGCAGTTTGGTACCATTAGTCAGACAAGTCCAACTTCAGAAATAAACATGTCCGGACTTGCCCTTGTGCAGGGCCGACATGTCCACGTGGGGCGGAGCACATGTCAAAATGAGTTTGACAAGATATGGGTCCCCTATCTACTGACATCATACATCATACTCACTAGAGGTTACATAAACTGGGGCTACTGATAGAACCTCTGGTCATTATGATGTCATAATGACCAGAGGTTATATAAACTGGGGCTTCTGATAGAACCTCTGGTCATTATGATGTCATAGTGAAGTGGGCGTGGCTTAGTTGGCTATATAAGCTGGGGCTGATTAGCTATGAGCTCACAATCATAAGAATCAGAGTTGGAGAAAACTGAACTTAATCATAAGAGAAGGAGAAGGAGAGAAGGAGAAGAAGTAAGACTGAACTTTGGAGACTGCAGTTGAGCTCACACACAGTCCATATACAATGGATTGTGATATGATGCTCGGCTGCACCAACCAAAGAACTCAGAAAATGAGTATTTGCTCTACTCCAAACCAAGCAATGCTAAAGTACATGGATAAGCTGGTGTCCTATGAGCACCAGGAGCTTTTCTACTACCCTCGTGTATACTTTTTAGGATTGCAGGCAAAGAAACATCAAGGCGGTAAGAGTGGAGACCCAAACAACTGTGGCTATGATGATGAAAATGGCTTTTACAAACTAGTGCCACACAATCACATAGCTTACAGATTTGAGGTCCTAAAGACACTTGGCAAAGGCCTTTGCCAAGTGTCTTTAGGACCTCAAATCTGTAAGCTATGTGATCGTGTGGCACTAGTTTGTAAAAGCCATTTTCATCATCATAGCCACAGTTGTTTGGGTCTCCACTCCTTTGGACAAGTGGTTAAAGCATATGACCACAAGC
Organism: Rhinophrynus dorsalis; assembly: GCA_037306005.1. NCBI lineage: Eukaryota > Metazoa > Chordata > Amphibia > Anura > Rhinophrynidae > Rhinophrynus > Rhinophrynus dorsalis. Next base: position 399,535,207 of record CM074724.1, on the reverse strand, counting down.
TACATGAATATGTAGCATTAAAAGTGGTCAGAAATGATAAAGATTGTAGCAAACTGGTTGAACAAGAAATCCAGATTCTAAAAAAGCTTAAAGAACTGGATAAAGAAAACAATATTAATATCATACACCTATTGGAAAGCTTCAACTTTCGCAACCACACTGTAAGGGAAGGTCGGTGCGAGGACCGGGTCGCCTTCCGTCTTAGTCCCCGGGTCTCTCCTTCTCGACGCCGGACTGGCGCCGTCGAGTGCAGCACCGGTCGAGCAAATCAGCGTTCCGGAGGTCGACTCAAAGCGGCGTCGAACCTCGGGAAGACCGATTCTGCCTCGAAAGGATGCGGCTGCCGGAGGGGTCATGGCACTCGAATGCCGTCGAACGAGCACAGGACCGAATCAGGCAAAATGTAGCAGGAACCAAAGTCGGTATCTCTAGCCGTTCGAGCACTCCGGTGCTCGACTCGAAGGCTGGAGCTTAGGCAGGAAACCAAAGGGCAGAGTCCACGTTGCCGCCTGACAGGATACAAAGTTCGGTAGTGGGCGAACGTACAGGAACCTGGTTCGAATGGGCGGCAGAGTGGCCACTTTTACCACAGGAACAGACAGACTCCAGGACTCTGGTTCACTCCAAAAGTAACACACTTTATTGAACAAGACTGTCAACTTTTATACAGTTTACAACATGGTACCACAATAGGAAGGGGAAGGGCCAGGCATTCTAATGCCGGCTTGGCCCAGGGACCAATACAACACAATGGGCATATACAACAGACCAATGGTGACAGTGAACAATGGACCAATGGTAGGGGGAACAGAGGGACCAATGGTAGCCAAGGGAAACAAGCCAATGGGAGATGGGCTCCTGAACACAACATTGACAATGGTAGACTTAACATGATTAATCAACATCTGGACAAAGACAATGGACTGACTAGAGGGAATACACATCTGAAAACTGGGCCAGGGGTTGAAGCACGTACACACTAGTTTGAATATGCGGCTTCAACCCTGGCCAATCAGTGTGCGCAGTGAGTCGTACGTCGGCCAATCCGGCATCGACTCACTGCCTCCGGTTTCCTGCGTTCGAGATGGCGTGGATACCTCGAACAAAGGAACCGGGGAACCACCGGTTTCAGTGTTCGTGTATCCCTCGTACATTATACCATACAATACATTAGACTTTCGACATTCTACAATATACAAACGTACAATATTCGACATAAATCCTTTAACATAATGATAGGGAAACCCCTATCAAAGTTCAAGTAAGGCCACAGGGCCATAGTCTTTGAGGATAACATCCGTTACACTTCTCCCCCTTTTGGTTCCAAGCCAGCGGGTGCGGTAGTAAACGCTGGCTTGGAGCTGTAGGAGGGCATGGAGGTGGTGAGGCACTTGTCTGGACAGTGCACTAGTCTGAAGGCCTTGATCCTAGGCCAGTTTCAACTGAGGGGCCCCTTGTCCTGGGCCAGTGATTAAAGTAGTCCTCCTGTCCTGGGCCAGGAGAAAACAGGAGCCCTTTGTCCGGGCCTGGTAGGGGGAAACAAGGCCCTGGTCCTGGGCCAGTGAAGCAATTGCAAGCCCCTTGGTCCTTAATCCTGGGCCAGAGGGTGAGGCAGTCTTTTTGTCCTGGGCCAGGGGAAAACATGAGCCCTTTGTCTGGGCCTGGTAGTGGTGCACAAGGCCCTGGTCCTGGGCCAGTGAAGCAATTGCCAGTTCCTTTGTCCTTAGTCCTGGGTCAGGGGAACTGATGCTTGGTTGCCCTGACCAATAGCAAATTAGGGGGCCTCTCCTGGGCCCTTCTCCAGGCAGTGCTGGGGTCAACAGGGGACAGGGCAACACTGAGGTCCTCCTCAGATGAGGGTCCCCCCAAACATTCTTCCTCTTCTCCTGCACACAGTTCGCGCCAGTACACTCGATGAAAGAAGGAGAAATCCCACCGCTGTGCCACCAATGTAAGGGAAGGTCGGTGCGAGGACCGGGTCGCCTTCCGTCTTAGTCCCCGGGTCTCTCCTTCTCGACGCCGGACTGGCGCCGTCGAGTGCACCGGTCGAGCAAATCAGCGTTCCGGAGGTCGAACCTCGGGAAGACCGATTCTGCCTCAATGGTAGACTTAACATGATTAATCAACGTCTGGACAAAGACAATGGACTGACTAGAGGGAATACACATCTGAGAACTGGGCCAGGGGTTGAAGCACGTACACACTAGTTTGAATATGCGGCTTCAACCCTGGCCAATCAGTGTGCGCAGTGAGTCGTACGTCGGCCAATCCGGTGTCGACTCACTGCCTCCGGTTTCCCGCGTTCGAGATGGCGTGGATACCTCGAACAAAGGAACCGGGGAACCACCGGCTTCGGTGTTCGTGTATCCCTCGTACATTATACCATACAATACATTAGACTTTCGACATTCTACAATATACAAACGTACAATATTCGACATAAATCCTTTAACATAATGATAGGGAAACCCCTATCAAAGTTCAAGTAAGGCCACAGGGCCATAGTCTTTGAGGAAACTTGTTCGTGGTCCAGACAAGGGCCTAAGTAACGGATAACATCCGTTACACACACGTGTATGACTTTTGAACTGATGGGCAAGATCCTCTATGATAAGATTGTGGCAAACGATTATAAGGGCTTCAGCTGGCCTGTAGTCCGCAAAATGGCCGTGTCAATCTTGCAGTGCTTGGATGTTTTGCAAAGAAACAAAATCATGCACTGCGACTTAAAACCAGAAAATATTGGTTTAAAGACAGAGGGTCGGCATGGAATCAAAGTCATTGATTTTGGATCCAGTCGCTATGACCATCAGCGCTACAATTCATATGTACAGACCCGCTACTATCGGGCACCAGAGGTCATGCTAGGCAATCATTATGGAATGCCTCTGGACATGTGGAGCTTTGGCTGCCTTCTGGCAGAATAACTAACTGGAACCCCTCTTTTCCCTGGGGAAAATGAGGGTGACCAGATGGCGTGCATCATGGAATTATTAGGGATGCCACCACAGGAGCTCCTAAAATCTTCAAAAAGAGCTGAAGATTATGTCAGTTCAACCGGTTACCCACTGTATTGTACCAAGAAACGACGGGCTGGCACGTCTTGGGTTCCTCGTTTTGGTTTCTCCCCCAATGGAGAATATCGAGGTCCCCCGGGTAGTAGAAAGCTGATGACTGCTTTGAAAGGATGAGATGATAAGTTATTCCATGACTTTCTGAGACGGTGTCTAGAATGGGATCCAGTGATCCGAATGACACCTAGCGAGGATTTGCAACATCCTTGGCTAAGGAATCATTTGCAAAAGCCTGTGGAGAATATGTCACCCAGACACGCAGCAGCAAATAGGGCTGCTGTAATGTCAGTTAAGTTACTGCCTAATAGACCCACCTGCCATCCTAATCGCCTGTTCCGTCCAGGGTACAAGACATCAGTGGAAGTATCCAATAAACGATACGGCTGAAAAAGTTTGCCACAATTGAGATGTTGTTAATCCAGGGAGATATATCCGACTGCCTTTTGGAGTCAGGAAGGAATTTTTTTACCCTACTGTGGCATAATTGGCACTGGCTTCAGTAGGTTTTTTCGCCTTCCTCTGGATTAACAATGGTGACATGGCAAAAAGGGCTGAACTTGATGGACGGATGTCTATTTTTCAATCCATGCCATGTCACTTTAGTAAAATTAATTAATAAAAACTACATCAAAACAAAAACTAACTGTTGTGTTTGGTTTGTTTGGGTTGTGGACTAAAGATACATTATTCTGTGGCTTTGAGTGACAATGGAAAAACTCCCAGTACATGACTTCATTAGAATGGTAGTTAATGAGCGTGCTGCAACTCTTACATGGAGACAGGTAGGTAGGGTTCAGATCGTCCTCTAGTGTATAGAGCTATGTGTGAGTAGAACGGTGTGATTAGAAATAAGATCATAGTTAGTGTTGGAATACTGTGTTTTTGTATTCTATTGGAACAACTATTGTGTATAATGTTTATGTGTTATATCCTGTTCAGTCAGTGGGTAGTGCTGTATTTAGATTCACTGTTCACTGTCTATGGCGTCTTCTTGTTTGTCTTTAATAAAAACTGCATGGAAAGCTGCAGCAAAGTTTTTAGAGCCAATAGGTTATGGGCCCAGGTAAAGCCTGCTATAGTAAATAAGTGCCAGATACAGCGACAGATAGAGACTGTAAGAAGAAAAACAGAAAATGCACCTCATGGATAAAATCTCAACATGCTCGAAGGCACTGATGTTGTATAATGAACGCTCTTATAAATTATTTACATTACTGATGTCGTCTATTATCATGAAAACTAGCACTGTATTCAGCACTTGACCCTAATCTCCTCTGTATGTCTCCCATTACCACTTTAGATTGTAAGCTTTCGGGGCAGGGACCTCGCACCCAATGTTTCACTCTACAAAGCACCTATAACCCTGTATTGTTTAAACCCTGAAATTGTAAAGAGCTGCGTACACTTGTGGTGCTATATAAATAAACATATTCATTCATTCAAACATATTCATTCAAAATTGGCAAGTAACACAGGTTCACCAAAACTTTTCATTTTTAAGTCTGACAAACTAGGACTATCAGTCCTGGAAATTCAAGATGGAGATGCACGATCTCTGTCTGCATAGACAATGATCACATAATACATATATGCAATTGTGAAGCAGCTAAAGAAATGAGGGAAGAATTACAAAAGGTGCATGAAAGAGCTAATCTTAGTAATAAACTGTATTTAATTAGAAAGTTATACCAGACCAAGCTGATGAAAAACCAGGATATGCAATAATATATAAGGCATAGAGTGGGAATGGGTGAAAGACTGAGAGGTATAGGAGAAGAAATAAAAGACTGTCATGTTGCTGCTCTGTTACTTAGTGGATCACCTGAAGGTTATGAAACACTAGTTACAGCACTTGATGCACGTCCACATGAAGAACTGACATTGGACTATGTTAAAGGGATAGTAATACTTGGAAATAAGTTTATTGCATATTGTAGCCCTTAAAAAAACATGAAAAATGATATAAGTCTTATCTCCCAAACCTTTATGGTTTGGGAGATATTCAGAAGTAAAGTTTCCCCTGGAGTGATGTCATTGCTCCACCCTTCAGATTTGGAATCCAGCCCCGGGACCGGCAGTGCCTCTCCAGAAGTGCTGAGATCATGATCTTTAAAAAGAATTTCTTAATGGGAATGGTCTACAAAGTGTGCTTTCAAGCCAGGCACACTTTGTAGATAGTTCCAATTAAGTAGTTCTTTTCAAAGATCGTGATCTCGGCACTGCTAAAGAGCTGCCAGTTGCTCTGTGGACTGGATTCCAAATCTGTCCACTAGATGGCAGACTTGGCTGAAACAGCCAGGAAAAGAGCATTTTACTATATTTTACATGTGAATATCTCCCAAACCATAAAGGTTTGGGAGATAAGACTTATATCATCTTTCATGTTTTTTTAAGGGCTACAATATAAAATACAATTATTTTCAAGTATTACTATCCCTTTAAAGGCAAGCTTGTGGGTGAATATAAGCGCAAATCAGAAAGCATTAACTGTGAAAGTGCTTCCAGTGCAGAATGTGCATTAAAGATGAAAAATAAGAACAAACACAGCAGTCTGCAGTAGAAAAGCGTGAATGCTTTGTGTGCAGGAGATCGGGTCACTTAAAGGCACACTGCAGAATTTGGAAAACTAGAATGTAAAAACAAGGTAAACTACAGAAGGACACAAGTGTGAAGGAAGAAACAGATGAAAGTGAACATGTTTTTCAGTCCAATGTGGCGCCTCATACTTGAATACATGGTGTTTTGATTCAGGAGCTACGAGTCACATGACCAATGACAGACGTTTCTTTACTCAACTTGATCAAAGTAAAACAGAACAAATCACTACAGCTAATGGGCAAGTAATAGAATCAGAAGGAATAGGAGATGGTCTTCTTTACTGTCCTGTCTCCCAAAGTGTCACCAGAAAGATACTCATGAAGGATGTTCAGAATTCCCCACAAGAAACTATGAAGGGGAATCATGTCTGGGCTGAGGGGTCTAAGTAAGGCCCCTTGTTATTGGTTGGGGAAAAGAAGCTGAGGGGAGGGAATGGGAGGGACAGCTATAAATATGCTTGTCTTACCAGTCACTTCATCTTCTGGATCCGGTGGAAATCTGCCCTCTCCCCCTCCCTGTTTGTCTGGGGCTTTTGGGTGGGGGTTCCTCACTGGTCGTAAAAACACCTGTGGGGTTTGGTTCTTGTCTATCACAGTGCCTGTGATTCCTGTCACTCTCATCTGTGGCAGATACTGATTTGCTGAGTTGGTTTGGCCCGCCCCCTGGTGACCTTTTTATACCTAGCTATCACATCTGTCAGATGCCCTTTCGTGGTGTTTCTGAGCCAGTTATACTGTTGCTGTGTTCCTGTGTTCCGGATTCCTGTGTACCGTATCAGCTTGTCCTGACTATTCTCCAGTGTTCCTGCTTGTGTATGATCCGGCCCGTCTGACTACCACCCTTGGATCCTGACCCGGCTCGGCTGACGTTCCTGCTTGTGTATGACCCGGCTTGTATGACTACCTCCTACGTGCTCCGACCCGGCCTGGCTGACTTCCTGCTCTGAAGATCGACTTCCAGCTTGTTCCAGTGACCTGCGTTCCAGTTGTCGCCGCCGCGACATTATTACCTGCTGTTCAGTCTTGTGTGGCTGCCTTGCCTGGTGTTACCCCGATCAGTGCAGTGTCTCTACCTGTGCAGAGCTGTGTGTTTGTACGCCTCACTCATATTGCAGAGCCTTGCTGTACCGCTGAAAAGCCTCGAGTAAACATGCTTTTTAACCCTAGCAGTGCTGCCTTGGTCCCATTCTCTCTACTCCAGTGCGAGCCTCGTTCTCGGTGATACTCCTGCTGAGTTGGCCGCTCTCCGTCGGCAACTCTTTACATCCTTGCAGAGTATTCACATCCGTTGGGCCGGTTGGGCGCCTAAGGCCCTCTCTCATTGCTATACTGGGCGATTCCGTTATACAGAGTGGTGGCAGGCAAAGGCTTCAGCGATAGCAAATCCGTTTACTACGCCCGTGGGGGCTATTTTCACTTGCACTAGCAGAAGCAGTTCCAGTAGGTACGCCCGGGGCTAAGTGGATTCCTGTTGTGCTTGTTACTGAACACCGTGGCGAGGCAGTCCTGTATCCAGTTTATGGTGAACATTGTCTCCAGCACAGCCTTATAACACCCAGGGCGTGCCCAACCAACTCAGCAAATCAGTATCTGCCACAGATGAGAGTGACAGGAATCACAGGCACTGTGATATTGTCACAGCTCTTGGCGCTGTGGGCCCTTGCCAAAGGGGTACAGTGGTAAACAATTGTGTGGTATATATATGGTAACAGGAAGATGTTAGGTCAATGGCCTAGGTAAACACCCGGACCACTGTTGCGGGTTCTGGCCATCATCCCCCATTGAGCTGCACAGACCAGCTAATGGGGTGTGGTGGGGTGGAGTTTAAAAGGGGCTGAGGGGTGGGGATATAGGATATAGGATTATGTCCCAGAATCTTGGCAAGGGTTCATAAACTGGTTGTTTTATGGAAGTTGTTAATTCAATAAAGCTGTGGCCTGTTTTACATCCATATTATGGTCTGTGTGTCTTACTTGTATCATTACAGCATGCTCAAGACATGTATGTGCCCGCTCTTGAAAGTAATCTTTTGTCAGTAAAGAAGCTCACAAAACAAGGCAATGTAGTGGCCTTCCAAGAAAACAGTTGTGTCATCATGAAAGGGGATCGCTTACTCGCAAAAGCTAAAATCACAAATGAACTGCATCAGCTGAACGGCAGTGAAATGGTTAATATTGCCAAAGAGGAAAAACATTCAAACTGCATCCACACTTGGCACAGGTGACTTGGACACAGAAGTCCTGACACAATAAAGAAGATATCTGCGAATGACTGTGCAAGTGGGATAAACATTAGTCCGTGTGATCAATTGATGAAATGTATCAGCTGCCTTAAAGGGATAGGAATACTTTATTTTATCTTTATTTTAGTTTGTAGGCATTAAAAAAACATGAAGAACGATATGTCTTATCTCTCAAACCTTTATGGTTTAAGAGATATTCACAAGCAAAGTATCCCCGCCGTTCAGCCAGAGCAGAAGGGAGGTGCCCAGGTAGACTACAGAGAGGGACAATCTTCAATTAAGATAAGGGAAAAACCTGAAAAACTTGTCAAGGGGGGCAGGGCTTTCATTGTTCTCATAGGAAGAAGATTGTCCCCTTCTGTTATCTGTCTGGTCTATGGACTGCATTCCACATCTGAGAAGAGATGGCTTACACTAGGTAAAAGGGGCAGGAGGGGAAACTTTGCTTGTGAATATCTCTCAAACCATAAAGATTTGAGAGATAAGACGTCTATCGTTCTTCATGTTTTTTTAATGCCTACAAAATAAAATAAAGTTAAAATGAAGTATTACTATCCCTTTAAAGGAAAAATGACAAGAAAAGCTTTTCCAAAGAAGAGCAACAGCACTACAGCAGAGGTCAAAGGAGTCTGGACTTAATTCATTCAGATCTTTGTGGTCCAATGAAAACCTTGACCCCAGGAAAGAAAAGGTGTTTTCTCACTTTCATGGTGATTATTCCAGGTATATTAAACTGTACTTGTTGCACAACAAAGATAAAGTACCATAGAAACTTGACTATCTAGCTGAAGTAACTGACAAATTTGGCAAAATGCCAGGTATATTGCGTACAGACAATGGAACGGAGTATACAAGTGGTATCACAAAAGGTATTCTCAGAACGCACGGAATTATGTTCCATACAATCCAGAACAAAAGAAGGCTGCATGTGTTATGATGCGGATATTCCATCCACATACTGGGGGGAGGCAATTATGACAGCGTGCTATATCCAAAATCGCCTGCCAGGCAAAGCAACCAAGAAAACCCCATATGAACTGTGGAATGGCAAAGCACCGGATTTGAGACATATATAAATATTTGGAAGCAAAGTGTATGTGCACATTCCAAACGAAAAAAAAAGCGCAAAATGCTTGTACAAAAGAAGGTGTTCTTGTGGGTTACAATGAGTCCCAAAAGAGATACAGAATTCTACACCAAGATACAAATAAGGTAACAGTCAGCAAGAGTGTGATTGTTGATGAAACCTCTGTGTGTTCAAAGTTACATGAACTGATACAAACAATTCCAACTGAGCAGGGGTGTCCGTAGACATTTTTCTGGGGGGAGGGGGCAAAGCCATAATATGACCCCCAGGCCAGCCCATCTAGCCCCTTTATTTATATGGAGGGGCGTAATTGTAGGGGGGGGGGGGCAAGTGCCCCCCTTGCCACCACCTCCGGACACCCATACAACTGAGGGAAACTCAATATCAGAGCTACAGGAAGACAAGAAACAAAGTGACACAGACATAGAAGTTAAAGGGATAGTACTACTTTGTTTTAACTTTATTTTATTTTGTAGGCATTAAAAAAACATGAAGAACGATATAAGTTTTATCTCTCAATCCTTTATGGTTTAAGAGATATTCACAAGCAAAGTTTCCCCTCCCGCCCCTTTTACCTAGTGTAAGCCATCTCTTCTCAGATGTGGAATCCAGTCCACAGACCAGACAGATAACAGCAGGGGACAATCTTCTTCCTATGAGAACAATGAAAGCCCTGCCCCCCTTGACAAGTGTTTCAGGTTTTTCCCTTATCTTAATTGAAGATTGCCCCTCTCTGCAGTCTACCTGGGCACCTCCCGTCTGATCTAGCTGAACGGGGGGAGGGGGATACTTTGCTTGTGAATATCTCTTAAACCATAAAGGTTTGAGAGATAAGACTTATATCATTCTTCATCTTTTTTTAATGCCTACAAAATAAAATAAAGATAAAACGAAGTATTACTATCCCTTTAACGATGACAATCCAAATGCTGAACAAGAAGAAACAGAGCCACAAGTGACTTCAGTGAGGAAATCCACCAGAAGTAATAAAGGTATTCCAGCCAAAAGTCTGTCTTATACGGCTCGTGTTGCATTACAGCCAGAGCCAGCTTCATGGGACGAGATGCAAAAAACGCTAACCGATGTGAAGCAGACGTGGATCAGAGCTGCTGATGAAGAGATGACGTCTTAGTGAACTCAAGACGTGGACACTTTTAGAGCTACCTCAAGGTAAAAGTGCAATAGGATGTAAATGGGTCGTTAAAGTCAAATGTGACTCTGAAGGCAAAGTTTGTAGGTACAAAGCACATTTACTGGCAAAAGGGTACTCATAAAAATACGGTGAGGATTATGATGCAACATTTGCTCCAGTTCCGAAACAAAAGTACTTTCAGAACACTGATGTCAGTGGCGGCTGTACAGAATATGATTGTGAAACATCAAGATATCACAACAGCATTTCTTAATGGTGATTTTGAAGAGGAAATATATATGACACAACCAGAAAGATATGTGAAAGATGGAGAAGACCACCTTGTGTGCAAATTGCAAAAATCCTTATATGGACTTAAGCAATCAGCGCGAGCGTGGAATTTAAAAATAAACAAAGTTCTACTAGATGAAGGGTTCACAAGAAGCAAAGCTGACCCATGTGTATATTCAAAGTGTGTAGATTCTGAGTATATGTATATATTACTCTATGTGGATGACCTGATTATCACACACAAAAGGAATGAGGAAATTGCAAAGATGAATGCAATGGTCAACCAGCACGTTGAGACTAAAGACCTTGGAAACGTGACATATTATCTAGGAATAAACATACTGCGTGAGAAGGACGGCAGTTTCCCGTTGAACCAGAAATCTAAAAATGATGCAGTTCTTCGGCAGTTTGGCATGACCGAAGGCAAACAAGTGAGCGCTCCCGTAGACACAGCATATCTAAAGTTTGAAGAATGAGATCTTCTTCCTACAAATGATCAGTACAGACAAGCAGTGGGGGCCCTGCTATATATTGCCACTTCGCGTCCAGACATTGCAGTTTAAATGTCGCTTCTCTGTAGAAGCATAAGTGAACCACGTCAAAAGGACTGGACTTCAATAAAAAGAGTCATGAGGTATCTCAAACAAAAGAAAGACTTGAAACGCTCTGAATGCCGGTGTGCAGACCTGTCAGGGGCGGGGGAACCTCGCAGGGGGCGTGGAGAAAACCCGGTAATCTGAGGCAATAGCCTTGATAAGTCCCGAACGTTTTCGCAGACTCAGTCGGCTTCCTCAGGGCAAAAGATCAAAAATGATCAAGATTTTTGATCTTTTGCCCTGAGGAAGCAGACTGAGTCCGGGTTTTCTCCACGCCCCCTGCGCGGTTCCCCCGCCCCTGAAAGGTCCGCACACCGGCATTCAGAGCGTTTCAAACGCATCTTACCACGAGGTTACGGTTTGAAGCAGACATCTATTTTAAAACTGTATACCTCAATAATATTGTTCCCTTTTACATTCTAACCACTTATGGATATATTAAAAAGTGGAACACTTATCCTCTAACTTTTGGAATATCGGATTGGTATCACAGAGACATCATTGTCACATTTGGACCTGGATTCAGTCGGATCGGAGGACGCAGTCCGTTGGCTATATTGGGAGAAACCCGTTTGATGTGCAAAAAGCCCAAGAAGGGCTAATGTGAGTGTAACTTTTACTGGATTTTTTATTGTTATTATTAAATTACTACACTTAGATTATTATTATTTTCTGTCTCTTCTCTTTTCATCATGTGCGCTGCATTATAAGTGTCTCCAGACCCAGTATTGCATTTAGTGGACAAGGCCACTTGACACCGATTCCTGCTGCACTGACTGAGAGGACGTGTATTCATCATCATCAAACTACCCATTATTCATTGACTGATCATTTCATTCATATCCATCCTCATGTCTTCATTTTCATATGTTGTCTTTGACATCTATGACGACCTATATGTGACTTATAGATATAATTTTGATTATTATCTTGTTATTATCTCTGTATTAGATCTTTTGATCCATCTATAGGCTTGGTTTATCATTATAGATTTTTTATATTAATTTTATGATATTATTTGGTTACCTCTAGAGCGCTCTACCCTTTGGATTAATTTGTTATTTATATAGTTCAATTGAGTCTGAAACTGTCTGCAACAGGTCTGTGATACGTGTAGGGTGTGTTAATATGTATGTCCCAGTGTGTATTAGTATCCCTTTATTTTATTTCAAGCTCTCGTGCTTCGGTGAGGTTCCTGTTGGTGAAGCTGCCATCTGAGTGCCGCAGCTAAGAGAGAACAACAAAAGAAGAGGCTGGAGATTGAATATGTCATCATTTGAAGACGTCTGTCAGTGTATGGAGGTAACACGCTGTGAGAGAGCGTGGTATTGAATGGTGGGACTAGTTCGTCTGAAAAACATCAAAGCGATTTGACAGACTTGATATAAAAGGAGTTATATGCTTGTACCACTGGGGATCCTGTAAGTGTTTTTAAGAATATTGCATGTAGGCAATAAAAACTGATGCTTTGCTTTTAGATTGTGCTCTTTGCGTTTTTATTCTAGATGCTTATCATTACATTCATGATTTGGTTGAACAAAACGTGATTATGCTTACATACTGTGAGACTGATAACATGATCGCTGATGCTATGACAAAACCGCTCACAAGAAACAGATTTGTTGAACTAAGATCCAAAATGGGATTAATATAAGGAGTAGTTGTTGAGTGGGGGTGTTGGAATACTGTGTATTTGTGTTCTATTGCTACAACTATTGTGTATAATGTTTATGTGTTATATACTGTTCAATCAGTAGGTGGTGCTGTATTTAGATTCACTGTTCACTGTCTATGGTATCTTCTTGTTCATCTATATATATAAAAGAAGACTTCTGTGTGCCTGGCAAACACACCCAGGGGTGGTATTAAGGAGGAGTTACTGTTCCTATTGGGTGATTCAGTCATGCAGGGAGTTGGCCCACCCCCACTATGCAGCCCGCCCACCACTATCAAAGTCAGAAAAAAACAATATGGCCGCCATTTGCTCCTACACCACAGACAAACACACATGCCCCACTCATACAGCACCAAACACACACACATGCCCCACTCACACACACAGACCACCACACACACATATGCCCCACTCACACAGCACCAAACAGACATGATCCCACTTACACACACAGCACCACATACACACACACAGCCAAAAATAAATATGGCTGACACACACACACAGTCACTCACCCTGACTCCCAGTGGCCTCAGCAGGACCTGTAGTGCAGCACCAGGTGAACAAAATGGCACTCAAAGGGTTAAGGTAGGCCCTCTGCTGAATTATTTCTTCACTGTCATCATTTGCCATGCAAGACACAGGACAGACAGCCATCAGGTACACACTTAACCCACTGACTGCCACAGGGTTGTGTATCAAGTTTTACCCCTCAGGGAGTGTGTTCAAACCCCTCACACTGCAAACTTGCATTTCCCTCCCACTTCTCCTCCTTCCCCAGCCTATTACTAACACTTTTCAACATTTATGTTAAGCCCCGCCCCCTACTCGCAATTAAGCCCCGCCCACTGTTAACCCAAATTGCCCCGTTGCTCTCTCCACATCAGCAGCCCATGAGGGACTCCACAAGTAAAAGTTCCCAGGTATAACACATACATGCCCCACTCACACAGCACCAAACACTCATACACACACAAAAAGCCTGAAAGAAAGATGGCTGACATACAGTCACTCACCCTGACTCCCAGTGGCCTCAGCAGGACCTGCACTACAGCTACTAAAGGCTGCTACAGCACCAGGGGAACAAAATGGCACTCAAAGGGTTAAGGTAGGTCCTCATTGCTCAATTATTTCTTCACTGTCATCATTTGCCATGCAAAACACAGGACAGACAGCCATCAGATTCACACTTAACCCACTGACTGCCACAGGGTTGTGTATCAAGCTTTACCCCTCAGGGAGTGTGTTCAACCCCCTCACACTGTAAACTTGCATTTCCCTCCCACTTGTCCTCCTTCCCCAGCCTATTACTAACACTTTTTCCACATTTATGTTAACCCCCGCCCCCTACTCGTGATTAAGCCCCACCCACTTTTAACCCAGATTGCCCCATTTGTCTCACCACATCAGTCCCCTCTAGGGACTACACAAATCAAAGTTCCCAGGTATTCACTTCCCACTGCTATTTATCTCTGACATGCCTCTCTATACATTAACCATTTGAGTGCCAGAGGGGTACACAACTCATGCACGCATGTGTTTCTGCTCATATATGTTGCGTGTGTGTGTACATCTCTGTTACATATGTGTGTCCATGTGTGCATCTCCAGTGTGTCTGTATGTGTGCATGTCTTTTGCATGTCTCTGCCGCTCACTGTGTGTATGTGCATACCTCCCAACATTTCACATGGCCAAAGAGGGACACGTTAGTTTTAGGTGATATTGTTGGGGGCGTGGCTGGTGGGCGGGGCATTACTAAGAATTTTTAGGTTATTTCATGACCTATTACTGGCGATTTATGTAACTGAATAAATGATTTAGTGCAAGACCAAAGTATTTTATTTGCACAGACTAATGTATAAACACATATACTGAAGTTTATTGCTGTAGAGCAAAGTAGTACACACCACACAGTCAGGGCTGGTGCAAGGATTTTTGCCACCCTAGGCAAAACCTAATTTTGCCGCCCATTTCGCTCCGCCCCTTGTGTCCCACCCCTTTATACCCCGCCTACTTATACCCAACCTCTTTTCATGATTGTCCTCTCTCTGCCCCCTGGGCCAGTCTGCCCCTGGTCTGGAGATGCCTGTAAGAGATGCCCCCCACCAGCTCCAACTTGCCCCTTATCAGCTTCACTTTGGCCCACCAGCTCCACTTTGCCCCTATCAGCTCCACTTTGTCCCCCATCAACTCCAACTTGCCCCCACCAGCTCCACTTTGCCCCCCATCCATTCCAACTTGCCCCCACCGGCTCCACTTTGCCCCCCACCAGCTCCACTATGCCCCCAGCAGCTCCAACTTACCACCATCAGCTCCACTTTGCCCCCCATCTGCTCTAAATTGCCACCATCAGCTCCACTTTGCCCCCATCTGCTCTAACGTGCCCCCCCTCAGCTCCACTTTACCCCCAGCAGCTCCAACTTGCCACCATCAGCTCCACTTTGCCCCCCATCCGCTCCAAATTGCCACCATCAGCTCCACTTTGCCCCCCATCCATTCCAACTTGCCCCCACCGGCTCCACTTTGCCCCCCACCAGCTCCACTATGCCCCCAGCAGCTCCAACTTACCACCATCAGCTCCACTTTGCCCCCCATCTGCTCTAAATTGCCACCATCAGCTCCACTTTGCCCCCATCTGCTCTAACGTGCCCCCCTCAGCTCCACTTTACCCCCAGCAGCTCCAACTTGCCACCATCAGCTCCAACTTGCCACCATCAGCTCCACTTTGCCCCCCATCCGCTCCAACGTGCCCCCCTCAGCTCCACTTTACTCCCCCTCAGCTCCACTTTGCCCCCCATCAGCTCCAACTTACCCCCATCAGCTCCACTTAGCCCCCCATCCACTCCAACTTGCCCCCACCACCTCCAACTTGCCCCCACCAGCTCCACTATGCCCCCACCAGCTCCACTATGCCCCCTCAGCTGCAACTTTCTCCTATCAGCACCAACTTACCCCCATCGGCTCCACTTTGCCCCCCAGCAGCTCCACTATGCCCCCAGCAGCTCCAACTTGCCGCCATCAGCTCCACTTTGCCCCTCATCCGCTCTAACTTGCCCCCCCCACCAGCTCCACTTTGCCCCCCTTCAAGCTCCACTTTGACCCTCATCCGCTCCACTTTGCCCCCACCAGCTCCAACTTGCCCCCACCAGCTCCACTATGCCCCCTCAGCTCCAGCTTTCCCCTATCAGCTCCGGCTTGCCCCCATCAGCTCCACTTTGCCCCCCATCCGCTCCAACTTGCCCCCAGCAGCTCCACTATGCCCCTTCAGTTCCAACTTGCCCCCCATCACATACCTGTAGCTCCCGCGCAGTCTTCTCTTCAGTAATGCAGAGCGAGGCGGGAGATCATGACTCCCAGCGCGCTCTGCATTACTAAAGATCCGACCCAATGAGGGAGCGCTGTAGCAACACAGACCTGATTGTGTTGTGGTTCCCGGCGTGGTGTGTGCGGGCGCAGCTCTTTTCCGCTGCATGCCCGTGCCCCCAGTACGTGCCTACCTCGCCTATAGGTGGAGCCGGCCCTGCACACAGTCTGACCTCCTAAAAAGAGGGACAGAGGGATCCGGCCCTCAAAGAGGGACTGTCCCTCCTATAGAGGGACACTTGGGATGTATGGTATGTGTCTGCCTGTGTGTTGCATATGTCTGTGTTTATCAGTGTGTCTGCATTTCACACGTGCGCCCAACGGTCATAACATGATGGGCAACGCCGTCCCACATTGCTAGTATATCCTAAAGAGGGACATTTGGGAGGTACAGACCCCTAATACCTCCTAAAGAGGGACACTTGGGAGGTGTGGAGCCCTAATATCACCTAGAGAGGGACACTTGGGAGGCATGGACCCCTAACATCTCCTATAGAGGGACACTTGAGAGGCACAGACTCCTAATATATCCTAAAGAGGAACACTTGGGAGGCACGGACCCCTAATATCTCCTAAAGAGGGACACTTCGGAGGCATGGGCCCCTGATATCTCCTAAATAGGGACACTTGGGAAGTGTGGATCCCTAATATCTTCTAAAGAGGGACACTTGGGAGGTATGGACCCCTAATATCTCCTGAAGAGGGGACACTTGGGAGGCATGAATCCCTAATATCTCCTAAAGAGGGACACTTGGGAGTCATGGACCCCAATACCTCCTAAAGAGGGACACTTGAGACGTAGGTATAGACAACACTGATAAGAACACTAATTGCCAGTGAATTTAAATGATAAAATAATTTGCAGGAGTATTTAACATGTCATGTATTATGTATTCAGTCTTCATTCTTGTTATGACCAAGGAAAGACCTAAGTGGTAATGAAAGCTTGCACCCTAGAGCCACTCGGACAATAATGGTGCCAGTTGTCCTCTACCTGTCTCACAGTGTGAAGGGAGAGAAAGTCATGGGGCAATAGTAGAGGAGACCAAAACGACAGGGCACAGCCGGGGCACAGTATCAGATCTATCATTCGTTCCGATCCGAGCAGATGAAGTAACTGACAGACAGGGCATCGTGACGTCATTGATGTGCGGCCTGCGCGTTGCTAGGTAACTGTGCACGCGATGCGGGGGAGTGAGAGGAACAACAAGGGGGAGGAGAGAAGAGAGACCGGTCACTGACCGGAGAGAGAAAGGGGCTGACTGTGGAGGACACTGACTTGGGAGACAGCGATAGAGGGGCGGCCGGGAGAGAGCAGTGAATGAGAGACAGCCTGTCAGGCGAGAGTGCTGACTGAGGAGAGAGAAAGTGCCAGGAGAGAGAGTAAGGGTATTGACTGTAGAGACAGAGGGTATTGACTGGAGAGAGAGGGTATTGACTGGAGAGAGAGAGAGGGTATTGACTGGGGAGAGAGAGAGGGTATTGACTGGAGAGACAGAGGGTATTGACTGGAGAGAGACAGAGGGTATTGACGAGAGAGAGAGAGAGGACTGCCAAGAGAGGGCACTGACTGAGGAGACAAGAGAGAGAGGATATTGACTGGAGAGAGAGCGAGAGAGAGAGAGGACTGCCAAGATAGGGCACTGACTGAAGAGACAGGAGAGATGGAACTGACCATAGAGGGAAAGGACTGGGCACTGAATGAAGAGAGTGTACTCAGCGAGTAGAGGGGGCAGGCTGTCACTGAGGAGAAGGGAAAGGACTTTCACTGAGGGGAGTGGCCACTCATAGAGGAGACATCACCACTCACTGAGGGTAACGCAGCAATTACAGAGAGAGAGAGAGAATCGGTACCGTATCAGACAGTTGTTTAGTGAGTGAAGGTGGTACTATATCAGACAGTTGTATAGTGAGTGAAGCTGGTACTATATCAGACAATTGTATAGTGAGTGAAACTGGTATATCCGACAGTTGTTTAGTGAGTGAAGCTGGTACTATATCATACAGTTGTATAGTGAGTGAAAGTGGTATATCCGACAGTTGTTTAGTGAGTGAAGCTGGTACTATATCAGACAGTTGTATAGTGAGTGAAGCTGGTATATCAGACAATTGTATAGTGAGTAAAGCTGGTACTATATCAGACAGTTGTTTAGTGAGTGAAGCTGGTGCTATATCAGACAGTTGTTTAGTGAGTGAAGCTGGTATATCAGACAGTTGTATAGTGAGTGAAGCTGGTACTATATCAGACAGTTGTATAGTGAGTGAAGCTGGTACTATATCAGACAGTTGTATAGTGAGTGAAGCTGGTACTATATCATACAGCTGTATAGTGAGTGATGATGGTACCGCATCATACAGTTGTACTGCGAGTGAACCTGGTACTATATCAGACAGGCCTACAGTGAGTAAACTTGGTACCATATCAGACAGTTGTATAGTGACTGATGCTGGTACCATATCAGATAGGTGTACGGTGAGTAAACCTGGTACCATATCAAACAGACTGGCAACATACAGGGCTATGGACTGTGCTACTGTGCACAAGGAGGGGCTAGCACTGTGCAGGGTCAGTAACTGGGCAGTGGAATTCTCCACAGTAAGACGTGGTGCTGCACGGAGTTAGTAAGTGGGCAGTGAAATTGTGCACGGAGAGGAACTGGCACTGGAAACAGGAACTGGGATGTTCACATGCTGAAAAATGGGCGAAAGGGATTTAGTCTGAAAGGGCTCTCCAGGACTCTCAGAAAGCTTTCCAATGCCCAGAGCTAGGGGCTAATATGATTCACCTTCATGCACAGAGTAGACCATGAGCACAACTAGGTGATCAAAGGCCTGCCAATGCTCCCTGGTGCTTATGTACAAGGACCTCTATATGGGCACAGAGGTTGCTTCTTGTTACTAGCCACGTCACTGCTCTTGCCATACCACTGTAACTATGGCCTCAGAGTGTGTGAAAGTGGTGGTGCGATGTCGGCCCATGAACGAGAGAGAACTAGATCTGAACTGCCAAGTCGTGGTCACTATGGACAGCAGCCGTGGCCAGTGCTTCATCAGGAAGCCTGAGGGAGTGGAGGAGCCCCCCAAACAGTTCACTTTTGATGGCGCATATTACACGGACCACTGCACAGAACAGATATATAATGAAATTGCATATCCTTTGGTGGAGGTGAGTGGGACCCTGGGGTCACTTTCTGTACAGAATTTGGAATAATGAGATTCATTATTTTTTTTCTTGGCATAAAATAATACATTTTAGCTTTGTTAGGTCTGATCTCAAAAGCTGTGTTGTCTTAAAATAGGGAGATACTGGCAAAAGCAAAGAGACCCATCCAGAATGTTGCTGTACTCAGTTTAGACACAGACACTTCATTGAGGCATATGTAGAAAGCAAACCAATTCCATCAAAGGAAACAAATACACATTTCTGAAGTTTTCATCCATTTAAAGCGGAACTACCACCCGGCAAAATCTTTAGCTTAACTAAGTCCCCATCTGGTGACTAGCTGCTTAGTAGCGCTAGTCGCCAGAATAATTACCTTATTTAATAGATTTCTGCTCTCTTCTATGGGCCATTGTGATGTCTGTGTGCCTGCGCAGTCAGTCCCAGCCGGAGCCAAATGGCTCCTAGCAACGCCTACTAGACCCGGCTGGGACTGACAGTGCAGGCGCGCGGACGTCACAATGGCAAGATGTCAGTGCTCCGTGCTACTCTCAGCCATAGAAGAGGGCAGAAATCTATTTAATAAGGTAATAATTCTGGCGACTAGCGCTATTAAGCAGCTAGTCGTCAGATGGGGACTTAGTTAAACTAAAGATTTTATCAGGTGGTAGTTCCGCTTTTAAGATGCTTTTTACTCATTGAATACTGGAGCAAAACATAGTAGACCTCATTAGCATCCAAGGGGTTAAATGGATAGTAATACTTAAAATGTAAAAAAAAATAATATGTTTTAGGGTTTATCCCTCTGAGTAAAACAAGGAAATTCCCACTGCTGAAAGATGTTTTATTAAAAAGTTATTACAGCTCAAACATTCATTTTTTTAGCAATATCTCAGTGGCCTAAAATTTACAGTGGCGCTGTTGCTTCACCATCCTATGGAGATTTATGGTCAATTGACCAGAGCTGTCCATAGGATGGTTTAGCAACAGCGCCACTATACAATTTCAGGCCACTGTGATAATGCAGCAAAAAAAAATTCAAGTTTGACTGTAATAACTTTCTAATAAAACATCTTTCAGCAGTGGGTGTTTCCTTGTTTTACTCAGTGGGATACACCCAACAACATATGCATTTTTATTTATTAAATCATACTATCCGTTTATGAGCCCCATTTAAAATTTAGGACATACTTGAAATGACAGAAATCTCAATGCATTCTTCCTGGTAAAACATTTTCTAAATAGAAATGAATAGTATTTTTTATTTTCTCCCTTTGATGTGGTTGTTTTACCCTAAACTTGTTCCACATTCGACTTAACAGGATTAGGATTTACTGGGCACGGTAATGTATGTAGGGAGATGATATCAGGAGGCCTTAGTGTCCTGTTAACCCTTGGAGTGCCAGAGGGGTACACAACACATTGCTTTGCAATGCGTTATGTACCCCTTTGCCACTCAAAGGTTTAATATAGAGGTGGGAGGACTTGATCTGTTCAATAAAGCAATGGCCAAAAAGGTAAGGAAACATGAATGGTGCCATATTTGTCAGACATAATAAAATTATACTGGTCAAAGTCATATGCAGTATATGTCTAAGCACTATAGGGGCAATTTTGGAGGCTTAAGGGGTGCAGTTTTGGAGCTAACCAACTGCACCTTAGAGGACCAATGACAATTCCCATTGATTTAAATGAGGCTTTTAACCCCTTGAATGCTAGTGGGCTCTCCAGTGCACTGGAGTCCTGTCCAGCACTCAGAGGTTAAAAGCCGCATTTAAATTTGGACATTTTCATTTGTACCCTATGGTGTACTTGATTTGCTCCAGAATTGTACCTGGATTGCACCTATAGTCTTATGTAAGTATACAAATTCTGAAATGAAAATTTCCCTTTAAATGGAAATGATAATGTTTTATTGAGTAGACTTATTAAAAGTAGACTAAGAAGAAATCCTGGGTTGCACTTTGCACCCCCTCGGTGACCCAGAAGGGTGTGGCTCACACAGTCACACCCACAAAATTTGTGGGTTATGCTAGCAGCCCCTATGGCTCTTTAGAATTGGCCTTTGAAGCCCTTCACTGGAGCCCATGGGAATTGCATTGCCTGCCTAGAAAGACTGAAATGAGACTGAACTGTATGGCAGTTCAGTCTCTTGTCACAGGACCAATGATGGAGCCCTGGGGATTCCTTTCAGGCCCTTGGTCTGCTCTCACCATTGTACCGCTTGAGCAGAGACCCCGGGAATCTGGCACAGTGGGAGGGCAGGATCATTGTATGGCAGGAATGGACAACCTGAGGCCCACCAGCTGTTCAAGGCTACACTTCCCATCTACTCTGGTCAGCCAGGTTGCCCATTCCTGGCATGGAATTATCTTTTCTGCCAACTGTGTCAGAATCCCAGGGGCCATGTCTCTGCGCCAGAATCCTTCTGTTCTGGGTTTTTAAACTTTTAATTATTTCCCCATTCTTAATGTGGACAGTGTTCTTCAACAGAACATTGTATTCTCATCATTAAAGGGTTAATAACCATGTGTTAACCATTTGGATGCTAGAAATGTGTACATTGTGTTGTTTGGACCACTCTGGTATTCAAGGGGGTTAAAAGTTTTTTTATGATTTAAAGGGATAGTAATGTTTCATAATAAAAGCAGCTCTAATTAATCATCATAGTATTTGGGCTTTGGAGAGTGTTATTTCAATTCTGTCAAGAGTTGTAGTTCAAGAGTAATTCAATGACAAAGTATCCCCCTCCCGTCCCTTTTACTGATGTAACACTGCTCAGCCAGATCAGAAGGGAGGTGCCCAGGTAGATTGCAGAGAGGGACAATCTTCAATTAAGATAAGGGAAAAACCTGAAAAGCTTGTCAAGGGGGGCAGGGCTTTCATTGTTCTCATAGATTGTCCCCTGCTATAATCTGTCTGGTCTTACAACCAGATACCCATCTGAGAAGAGATGACTTACACTAGGTAAAAGGGGGCAGGAGGGGGAAACTTTGCTTGTGAATATCTCTTAAACCGTAAAGGTTTGAGAGATAAGACATATCATTCTTCATATTTTTTTAATGCCTACAAAATAAAATAAAGTTAAAACGAAGTATTACTATCCCTTTAATGTGGTGTTTTGGATTGTATAAAACCAGTTTTGTGGCACAAGCACAGCTGTAATTCTGGTGTACAATGTTCACTGTTAATGTGCTCTTCACTATACTATGAAAAACTAGAAGCCGCTGTTCTCTACACAACAATATACTATGGACCATTAGGGGGTGCTGTCCACTACACTGTATAATGCCCTCTAGGGGCTGTTGTGCGCTGTTATGCTATCGATTGCTAGTGATCACTGTGCACTAAACTGTACTATGGACCATAGTGCACTACATTGTACTATGAACTGCTAGTTAGCACTGCCCGCTACACTGTGGAGTGTTAGTAATCACTATGCACTACACTATACTGCGGACTGTTAGTGACCACTGTGCACTACACTATACTGCGGACTGTTAGTGACCACTGTGCACTACACTATACTGCGGACTGTTAGTGACCACTGTGCACTACACTATACTGTGGACTGTTAGTGACCACTGTGCACTACACTATACTGCGGACTGTTAGTGACCACTGTGCACTACACTATACTGTGGACTGTTAGTGACCACTGTGTACTACACTATACTGAGGACTGTTAGTGACCTCTGTGCGCTACACTATACTGCGGACTGTTAGTGACCGCTGTGCACTACACTATACTGCGGACTGTTAGTGACCACTGTGTACTACACTATACTATGGACTGTTAGTGACCACTGTGTACTACACTATAATGTGGACTGTTAGTGACCACTGCGCGCTACACTATACGGTGGACTGTTAGTGTCCACTGTGCGCTACACTATACTGTGGAATGTTAGTGACCACTGTGCACTACACTATACTGCGGACTGTTAGTGACCACTGTGTACTACACTATACTGCGGACTGTTAGTGACCACTGTGTGCTACACTATACTGAGGACTGTTAGTGATCACTGTGTACTACACTATACTGTGGACTGTTAGTGACCACTGTGTACTACACTATACTGAGGACTGTTAGTGATCACTGTGTACTACACTATACTGTGGACTGTTAGTGACCACTGTGTACTACACTATACTGAGGACTGTTAGTGATCACTGTGCACTACACTATGCTGTGGACTGTTAGTGACCACTGTGTACTACACTATACTGAGGACTGTTAGTGATCACTGTGTACTACACTATACTGTGGACTGTTAGTGACCACTGTGTGCTACACTATACTGCAGACTGTTAGTGACCACTGTGCACTACACTATACTTTGGACTGTTAGTGACCACTGTGTACTACACTATACTGTGGACTGTTAGTGATCACTGTGCACTACACTATACTTTGGACTGTTAGTGACCACTGTGTGCTACACTATACTGTGGACTGTTAGTGACCACTGTGTGCTACACTATACTGTGGACTGTTAGTGACCACTGTGTGCTACACTATACTGTGGACTGTTAGTGACCACTGTGTGCTACACTATACTGTGGACTGTTAGTGATCACTGTGCACTACACTATATTGTGGACTGTTAGTGACCACTGTGTGCTACACTATACTTTGGACTGTTAGTGACCACTGTGCACTACACTATACTGTGGACTGTTAGTGACCACTGTGTGGTACACTATACTTTGGACTGTTAGTGACCACTGTGCGCTACACTATACTTTGGACTGTTAGTGACCACTGTGTGCTACACTATACTGTGGACTGTTAGTGACCACTGTGTGGTACACTATACTTTGGACTGTTAGTGACCACTGTGTGCTACACTATACTGTGGACTGTTAGTGACCACTGTGTGGTACACTATACTTTGGACTGTTAGTGACCACTGTGCGCTACACTATACTTTGGACTGTTAGTGACCACTGTGTGCTACACTATACTGTGGACTGTTAGTGACCACTGTGTGGTACACTATACTTTGGACTGTTAGTGACCACTGTGTACTACACTATACTGTGGACTGTTAGTGACCACTGTGTGGTACACTATACTTTGGACTGTTAGTGACCACTGTGTACTACACTATACTGTGGACTGTTAGTGACCACTGTGTGGTACACTATACTATGGACTGTTAGTGACCACTGTGTACTACACTATACTGCAGACTGTTAGTGACCTCTGTGTACTACACTATACTGTGGACTGTTAGTGATCACTGTGTACTACACTATACTGTGGACTGTTAGCGACCTCTGTGCGCTACACTATACTGTGGACTGTTAGTGACCACTGTGTACTACACTATACTGAGGACTGTTAGTGACCACTGTGCACTACACTATACTGCAGACTGTTAGTGACCTCTGTGTACTACACTATACTGTGGACTGTTAGTGACCACTGTGCACTACACTATACTGTGGACTGTTAGTGATCACTGTGTACTACACTATACTGTGGACTGTTAGCGACCTCTGTGCGCTACACTATACTGTGGACTGTTAGTGACCACTGTGTACTACACTATACTGAGGACTGTTAGTGACCACTGTGCACTACACTATACTGCAGACTGTTAGTGACCTCTGTGTACTACACTATATTGTGGACTGTTAGTGATCACTGTGTACTACACTATACTGTGGACTGTTAGTGACCACTGTGCACTACACTATACTGTGGACTGTTAGTGACCACTGTGTACTACACTATACTGTGGACTGTTAGTGACCACTGTGCACTACACTATACTGTGGACTGTTAGTGACCACTGTGCACTACACTATACTGTGGACTGTTAGTGACCACTGTGTACTACACTATACTGTGGACTGTTAGTGATCACTGTGTACTACACTATACTGAGGACTGTTAGTGACCACTGTGTGCTACACTATACTGTGGACTGTTCGTGATCACTGTGTACTACACTATACTGTGGACTGTTAGTGACCACTGTGCGCTACACTATACTGAGGACTGTTAGTGATCACTGTGTACTACACTATACTGTGGACTGTTAGTGACCACTGTGCACTACACTATACTGAGGACTGTTAGTGATCACTGTGTACTACACTATACTGTGGACTGTTAGTGATCACTGTGTACTACACTATACTGAGGACTGTTAGTGACCACTGTGTACTACACTATACTGTGGACTGTTAGTGACCACTGTGTGGTACACTATACTTTGGACTGTTAGTGACCACTGTGTACTACACTATACTGTGGACTGTTAGTGACCACTGTGTGGTACACTATACTGTGGACTGTTAGTGATCACTGTGCACTACA
Organism: Rhinophrynus dorsalis; assembly: GCA_037306005.1. NCBI lineage: Eukaryota > Metazoa > Chordata > Amphibia > Anura > Rhinophrynidae > Rhinophrynus > Rhinophrynus dorsalis. The sequence goes on along the minus strand of CM074724.1, from coordinate 399,509,656 downwards.
CTATACTGTGGACTGTTAGTGACCACTGTGCGCTACACTGTACTGTGGACTGTTAGTGACCACTGTGCACTACACTATACTGTGGACTGTTAGTGACCACTGTGTACTACACTATACTGAGGACTGTTAGTGACCACTGTGTACTACACTATACTGAGGACTGTTAGTGACCACTGTGCACTACACTATACTGAGGACTGTTAGTGACCACTGTGTGCTACACTATACTGTGTACTGTTAGTGACCACTGTGTACTACACTATACTCTGGACTGTTAGTGACCATTGTGCGCTACACTATACTGAGGACTGTTAGTGACCACTGTGTGCTACACTATACTGAGGACTGTTAGTGACCACTGTGTACTACACTATACTGTGTACTGTTAGTGACCACTGTGTACGACACTATACTCTGGACTGTTAGTGACCATTGTGTGCTACACTATACTGTGGACTGTTAGTCAATGAGCAGATAAGTAAAATGAATGTGGATAAGCCAGGAGAATGAACGTGTAAACACTACATCTTGCTGAACAATTACTATTGTGTATCTAGTAAATGGTTTGAGGTGTGGATGTGTGTATACATAATATTGTATTACACCGCTGCAGATTTATAATGTTTGTGCCAGACTTACTGTACACAATGTTGGATAAGGCTTTACTGAGGCTGATGTACCAGGAATCATCGGAGCAAGTCTGGAGCAAACCAACTGCACCACAGGTGACAAATAAACATTCCCAACATTCTCATTGATTTAAATGGGGCTGATAACCCCTTGAATGCTAGAGAGATTTCGAGAACCCATGCACTGGAGGCTTCTCAAGCATTAATGGCATGAAAGTCACATTTAACTGAATAGGATTTTTTATTTATCCCCTGTGGTGTAAAAACATCAGCCCCTGTGTGCTGTCTATTTCCTTTTTGTTTTTACTGGAGTTGTCAGAGTTTCTTGAAATTTCCAGCATCTTTATTCCAACTGTAATACAACATCACTAGGACACTAAGGTCGCATTTACTAAGTCTGTGCTATGGTTTCTTTACAAGTAAAATAAATTAGCAAATATTTGTATCTATGTATTGAACAAAAATGTACTGAATGGGTTCAGTTAACACAAGTTTGGTGATTCCAGTCTTTAACCCCTTAAAGACCGGCAGTGCACATGGAGCATTTTTTTTTTTCCAATTGTTCTATTCCTGTTCCCCGAACGACGTGCAGCCGCGTGGGGAGCCCAGAATTCCATGACGGTCCAGGATCGTCATGAGTCCTTAAGGGGTTAAATTAATACCAAGATACTCATTTGATAAATCACATATACAGTCGTGTGAAAAAGAGTACACCCTCTTTGAATTCTATGGTTTTACATATCAGGACATAATAACAATCATCTGTTCCTTAGCAGGTCTAGAAATTAGGTAAATACAACCTCAGAGGAACAACAGCATATGACATATTGACATATATTATTTTTGTTAAATAAATCATGACACGGTGTAATATGTCATGTGTTGTTGCTCGTCTGAGGTTGTATTTACCTAATTTTTAGACCTTCTAAGGAACAGATGATTGTTATTATATCCTGATATGTAAAACCATAGAATTCAAAGAGGGTGTACTTTCTTTTTCATACGACTCTATCTTTATTCCCTAAAGAACTGATTCTGTATTAGGAATAGCAAGAATATTTATTGCTTATGACTACCATTTTATTTTTTTTAATAAAATTTCTGTGGTTTACAGTTTTGTAAAGAAATCAAGCACTGGAATGTCTAGTAAAAGATGTAATTATTCATGTAAGAACTAACAGATTAATAATACTTTATTTATATAGCGCACACAGATTCCGCAGCGCTTTACACTCATATTGGTTCCTGTCCCCATTGGGGCTCACAATCTAAATTCACCTATCAGTATGTTTTTTGGAGTGTGGGAGGAAACCGGAGTATCCGGAGGAAACCCACGCAAACACAGTGAAAACATACAAACTCATTGCAGATGTTGTCCTTGGTGGGATTTGAACCCAGGACCCCAGCGCTGCAAGGCAAAAGTGCTAACCACTGAGCCACTCAGTGTTGGATATGGTATAACACTAACCTTGTCCTCCTTCATTCTTCATTTGTCACGGTTCCCCAAAGATGTTCAGGAGTCAGTACGGTATAGTTAAATGCAATTTATTCTAATATAAGAAAGGTAGTACACAAGAAATACAACAGGAACAAGTAGAGGGTTACAAGCCAGCAAGCACTGCTATCGGGAATAGTAGGCTGCCAAGCTTGACCACACTGCTGGAGACTAGGCCTCAGCCACTGGTAGTCTCTGCAGGGAACAGGAACACAGGATCTTGATCCGAAGTTGCGAGAATACTGACTCACGCCTGCCCTCAGTATGGAGTGATTTCTGACTCACGCCTGCAGTCAGTATATGGAAATGGATACCTGACTCATGCCTGCAGTCAGTATCAGAGCTAGTCTGCCAGAGCCCCAGGTCCGCACTAGATTGGGTGTCTGCTAGGTACAAGGGACAAATTTAAGAATAGTCAGAGCCACAAGTCAGCAACAGAGAGGATAGTCAGACAAGCCAGGTCATACACAGTTCAGGTAGTCAGCCAGAGCCACAGGTTTGCACCAGGTTGGGGGTACACTATAGGGATAGACAAAAAAATAGTCAGACAGAGCCACAGGTCAGCACCAGGTTGGATGGAAGACAAGCCAGGTCATACACAGAGCTCAAGGTAATAGAACTTCTTTGAACAACAACGCAAGGGCACTGCTAAGAACTCATTGACTATTCCACACTACCTGAGCAGTATGATCACTCCAGATCTCCATACTAACTATAACCTCCACTACACTGCTAACAACTCACTGACTATTCCACGCTACCTGAGCTTTATGATCACTACAGATCTCCATACTAACTATAACCTCCACTACTAACAACTTACTTACTATTCCACACTACCTGAGTAGTATGATCACTCCAGATCTCCATACTAACTATAACCTCCACTACTAACAACTCACTGACTATTCCACACTACCTGAGCAGTATAATCACTCCAGATATCAATACTAACTATAACCTCCACTACTAACAACTCACTGACTATTCCACACTACCTGAGCAGTGTGATCACTCCAGATCTCCATACTAACTATAACCTCCACTACTAACAACTCACTGACTATTCCACACTACCTGAGCAGTATGATCACTCCAGATCTCCATACTAACTATAACTTCCACTCCCTTCCTAACAACTCACTGACTATTCCATACTACCTCAGCAGTATGATCTCTCCAGATCTCCATACTAACTATAACCTCCACTACTAACAACTCACTGAATATTCCACACTACCTGAGCAGTATGATCACTCCAGATCTCCATACTAACTATAACCTCCACTGCTAACAACTCACTGACTATTCCACACTACCTGAGCAGTATGATCACTCCAGATCTCCATACTAACTATAACCTCCACTGCTAACAACTCACTGACTATTCCACACTACCTGAGCAGTATGATCACTCCAGATCTCCATACTAACTATAACCTCCACTGCTAACAACTCACTGACTATTCCACACTACCTGAGCAGTATGATCACTCCAGATCTCCATACTAACTATAACCTCCACTACTAACAACTCACTGACTATTCCACGCTAACTGAGCAGTATGATCACTCCAGATCTCCATACTAACTATAACCTCCACTGCTAACAACTCACTGACTATTCCACACTTCCTGAGCAGTATGATCACTCCAGCTCTCCATACTAACTATAACCTCTACTCCACTGCTAACAACTCACTGACTATTACACACTACCTGAGCAGTATGATCACTCCAGATCCCCATACTAACTATAACCTCCACTACTAACAACTCACTGACTATTCCACACTACCTGAGCAGTATGATCACTACAGATCCCCATACTAACTATAACCTCCACTACTAACAACTCACTGACTATTCCACATTACCTGAGCAGTGTGATCACTCCAGATCCCCATACTAACTATAACCTCCACTACTAACAACTCACTGACTATTCCACACTACCTGAGCAGTATGATCACTGCAGATCTCCATACTAACTATAACCTCCACTACTAACAACCCACTGACTATGCCACACTACCTGAGCAGTATGATCACTCCAGATGTCCATACTAACTATAACCTCCACTACTAACAACTCACTGACTGTTCCACACTACCTGAGCAGTATGATCACTGCAGATCTCCATACTAACTATAACCTCCACTACTAACAACTCACTGACTATTCCACACTACCTGAGCAGTATGATCACTGCAGATCTCCATACTAATTATAACCTCCACTACTAACAACTCACTGACTATTCCACACTACCTGAGCAGTGTGATCACTGCAGATCTCCATACTAACTATAACCTCCACTACTAACAACTCACTGACTATTCCACACTACCTGAGCAGTGTGATCACTGCAGATCTCCATACTAACTATAACCTCCACTACTAACAACTCACTGACTATTCCACACTACCTGAGCAGTGTGATCACTCCAGATCTCCATACTAACTATAACCTCCACTACTAACAACTCACTGACTATTCCACACTACCTGAGCAGTATGATCACTGCAGATCTCCATACTAACTATAACCTCCACTACTAACAACCCACTGACTATGCCACACTACCTGAGCAGTATGATCACTCCAGATCTCCATACTAACTATAACCTCCACTACTAACAACTCACTGACTATTCCACACTACCTGAGCAGTATGATCACTGCAGATCTCCATACTAACTATAACCTCCACTACTAACAACTCACTGACTATTCCACACTACCTGAGCAGTATGATCACTGCAGATCTCCATACTAACTATAACCTCCACTACTAACAACTCACTGACTATTCCACACTACCTGAGCAGTGTGATCACTCCAGATCTCCATACTAACTATAACCTCCACTACTAACAACTCACTGACTATTCCACACTACCTGAGCAGTATGATCACTGCAGATCTCCATACTAACTATAACCTCCACTACTAACAACTCACTGACTATTCCACACTACCTGATCAGTATGATCACTCCAGATCTCCATACTAACTATAACCTCCACTGCTAACAACTCACTGACTATTCCACACTACCTGAGCAGTATGATCACTCCAGATCTCCATACTAACTATAACGTCCGCTCCACTGCAAACAGTGCAGCCCCAGATTTGTTAGTAGGACTGTTCCCTTGTAAGAGTTCTTACATTCATTTCCACTGAGAGGCCATTCATGTACCCAACACCCGTCCTATAAAATTTTTCCTTACATTTCCTCTTATTTTCTGTTCTCTTATCCCTTTGTGTGCCAGAGGGTTAAGCAACACATTGCAAAGCAATGCGTTTTGTACCCCTCTGGCACTCAAAGGGTTACATTTCTTTGATTTTCAAAACTGCTTCATTCCTGATAGTTATTAAATTCCTTGATCTGTGTGAGGGCTTTATGCCTATCCACCTCTCCCTTCTACCCTGCAGTCGATGCAAATTAAGGTCCAGATTAATGCGTTGGAGATCTCTCTAAAAGTCATCTGATTTAAATTCATTGTAATCTGGGGGATTTTTACACTGCATCCAGTTGTATTGCACTGGAATTGCTACAGTTCTTTATACATCAGTTTCATGGAGTCCAGAAATGTGTACCCTCTACTCATGCTGAGCTCAACCTAATGCTCCATAACCCCTTCAGCGCCAGAGGGGCACGCAGCGCATTGAACTGTGTACCCCTCTGGCACTCAAAGGGTTAAATTTGTACCCGAACCTCTTTATGATCATGTCTTGTCTCTATTTGTCACAGGGAGTAACAGAGGGTTACAATGGAACCATCTTTGCCTATGGACAGACTGGTAGTGGAAAATCCTTCAGCATGCAGGGCATCCCAGAGCCGCCCGCACAGAGAGGCATCATTCCCAGGGCGTTTGAGCATATTTTTGAAAGTATACAGGTAAGAACAGATGTAAAATTTGATCAGTTAGTGGGATTGTGTTTTTAACTTAAAAAAACAATAATTCCTCTATTTATTTTCTTGCTGAGTAAAACAAGGGCACTCCCAAAACTTGGAGATATTCCATTCAAAAAATATTGGAGTTCAAATGTTTTTTGTTTTGTTTTCTAATGCGATCACTTTTTACTTAACATGTAAAGCTGCAATTTATGGCTAAATGGAGAAAAAAGGGTGGATTTGACTTGAATCTAAATAATTTGAATCATGATTTGCCTCTCTGGTCAGGAAGACTTGATTTAGAGGGGAACTATCTTGTTGTAAAGGAAAATTTCAAGGGTTATAAATAATTCAACATGAGACAGTTGTTCCAAATTATAGACTGATTATTATTTATAAAAGATAATATAATTACAGCAGTACAGAAGAAAAAACAGCAAGTAATGTACATACTTACAAATAATTCTAATGAGCGCGCCCCCCTCCCTCACTAGAGACCACTTCTTGTACCCCGTAAAGGTAACCCACCCTCGTTGTTGTCCACTCAGCGGTCCTTATCTTGGCCGCACAGCTGTCCGTCCTTGAAGCAAAAAAGTCTCTATTTTGTATTGTAGCAAGAGCCAAACTGACTTTGCAAACCAACTCTATTTTTTCTACTAATTTAAAACTTATATTTTATTAGTGGAGCAAAAACATTCATGCATATGTACTGCTTCTAAAGGTACAGTACACTTATTAGGAAAAGATTATAGAATATAGCTTTTTTCCCCAACATTTCCCACCCTATTGATAATCAATTATCATATATATATATATATATATATATATATATATATATATATATATATATATATATATATATATATAAAAGGATAATATGGGCTTTGAGCATACTATAGATACACCTGACTGCTGTATGATGGACTCTTACCTAGGTAAGTGCTTCTGTTACACACAGTAATTATATAGATACACCTGAGTGTTGTATGATGGACTCCTACCTAGGTAAGTGCTTCTGTTACACACAGTAATTATATAGATACACCTGAGTGCTGTATGATGGACTCCTACCTAGGTAAGTGCTTCTGTTACACACAGTAATTATATAGATACACCCGACTGCTGTGTGATGGACTACTACCTAGTTAAGTACTTCTGTTACGCACAGTAATTATATAGATACACCCGACTGCTGTATGATGGACTCCTACCTAGGTAAGTGCTTCTGTTACACACAGTAATTATATAGATACACCCGACTGCTGTGTGATGGACTCCTACCTAGGTAAGTGCGTCTGTTACACACAGTAATTATATAGATACATCTGACTGCTGTATGATGGACTACTACCTAGGTAAGTGCTTCTGTTACACACAGTAATTATATAGATATACCTGACTGCTGTATGATGGACTCCTACCTAGGTAAGTGCTTCTGTTACACACAGTAATTATATACATACACCTGACTGCTGTATGATGGACTCCTACCTAGGTAAGTGCTTCTGTTACACACAGTAATTATATAGATACGCCTGACTGCTGTATGAAGGACTCCTACCTAGGTAAGTGCTTCTGTTACAGACAGTAATTATATTGATACACCTGACTGTTGTGTGATGGACTCCTACCTAGGTAAGTGCTTCTGTTACACACAGTAATGATATAGATACACCTGACTGCTGTATGATGGACTCCTACCTAGGTAAGTGCTTCTGTTACACACAGTAATTATATAGATACATCTGACTTCTGTATGATGGACTCCTACCTAGGTAAGTGCTTCTGTTACACACAGTAATTATATAGATACATCTGACTGCTGTATGATGGACTCCTACCTAGGTAAGTGCTTCTGTTACACACAGTAATTATAAAGATACATCTGATTGCTGTATGATGGACTCCTACCTAGGTAAGTACTTCTGTTACACACAGTAATTATACAGATACATCTGACTGCTGTATGATGGACTCCTACCTAGGTAAGTACTTCTGTTACACACAGTAATTATACAGATACATCTGACTGCTGTATGATGGACTCCTACCTAGGTAAGTGCTTCTGTTACACACAGTAATTATATTGATACACCTGACTGCTGTGTGATGGACTCCTACCTAGGTAAGTTCTTCTGTTACACACAGTAATGATATAGATACACCTGACTGCTGTATGATGGACTCCTACCTAGGTAAGTGCTTCTGTTACACACAGTAATTATATAGATACATCTGACTGCTGTATGATGGACTCCTACCTAGGTAAGTGCTTCTGTTACACACAGTAATTATATAGATACATCTGACTGCTGTATGATGGACTCCTACCTAGGTAAGTACTTCTGTTACACACAGTAATTATATAGATACATCTGACTGCTGTATGATGGACTCCTACCTAGGTAAGTGCTTCTGTTACACACAGTAATTATATAGATACATCTGACTGCTGTGTGAAGGACTCCTACCTAGGTAAGCGCTTCTGTTACACACAGTAATTATATAGATACACCTGACTGCTGTGTGATGGACTCCTACCTAGGTAAGTCCTCCTTGTAATCACAGTAATTAGACGGATATATCTGAATGACACATATGAATGACACATACCTGAGTAACAATTTTAGAACCAATTATTCCTGGTACACAGTTTTCATTTAAATATTGACGGTGATTTATAAAAACACATAATATGTCATCAGATAAGAACAAACTTGCCCAAGCAGTGTGCCCATTACACCAGACAATAATACTGTGGCACAGAAACTACTTCTGTATATTTATCTCGCACTAAGTTACATGTGGGATTTCCCAAGATTCTATTCTTTGGTCTCTTTTTTTTATATTTTTGTCATTTCTCATCTGCCCATGGTTTGCAATGAATCCTATGTGCATGTGTGCAGACAACACCTTAATATGCAGTAAAAATCCACACATATCACAACCTGAGGCTGTAGTACAGGAGGATTTCTCTGAGGCTGAAAGGTGGATCATTTTCACTATTAATGTTTAATCCACAGTTCAAGAACTGTTAAACCAAGCATACCACAAGGGAATGCAGAGGTTTCCTAGTTAAAGGGATAGTAATACTTAAAATGTAAAAAAATATATGTTGTAGAGTTTATCCCCCTGAGTAAAACAAGGGTACTCCCACTGCTGAAAGGTGTTTCATTCAAAAGTTATTAATTTTCAAAGTTGAATTTTTTAGGTGCAATATCACAGTGGCCTGAAATTGTACAGTGGCGCTGTTGCTACACCATCCTATGGAGATTTATGGTCAACTGACCAGAGCTGTCCATAGGATGGTGTAGCAACAGCGCCACTGTACAATTTCAGGCCACTGTGATATTGCACCTAAAAAATTCAACTTTGAAAATTAATAACTTTTGAATGAAACACCTTTCAGCAGTGGGAGTACTCTTGTTTTACTCAGGGGGATAAACCCTACAACATATTTTTTTTTACATTTTAAGTATTACTATCCCTTTAAGGGTTTAGCCAATCTAGGGTAAGACAAGTACTTTCCAGAGTGATGCCTTTTATCTGGATCTCACAATCTCAACTGAATAAGGGAGACAGGCAAAGGACATATGCGTTACATGTAGTATTGTGGGATCTACTAGACCAGGGGTGGACAATTATTTTGTTCAAAATGTTGTCAGATGGTCATATTTATATAGAAAGATTTTGAAATATAAAATATGTGTATTTGTGCAACCCCTGGTTAATATCTCCCGCTCCATTAGGAATTCCTTTCCTCTCTGACAGATAAATTAAAGAGGAACTATCGCCTTAAATAAAGCCCCCCCTCCCAATAATTAGGCATATAGCTATAGCCTTAGAAATAGTAGTATTACTGAGCATAAATACCACGTTATTAAATCCTACTTCATCTGACACTGACGGGCAGGCTTCTTGTTTTAGAAGCATCTGAGCACCTGCACCGTCAGTCCATTCCTGTTACCTTAACCCCTTAACGACCCTTGACGGTCATAGTACATCATGGGTAGATCTGACTTAACGACCCATGACTTACTATGACCGTCATGGAATTCCGGTCTCCCCCAGCGGCTGCACACTGTTCGGGGAGCCCGTAACCGGAAACAAAAAAAAAAAATGCTCCGTGGTCCTTAAGTGACCGCCGCGTGCGTGCCGATCCTTAAAGGGTTAAGGTACAGTGAAATAGAGCGGGAAGGACAATTCAGTTGCGTAGATGTCTCTAAGCCAAGATGTCTGTGTGCAAGCCTGGCCCCCAGTCTCACATGAAGAAGCATTTCTTAATAATTCTGTACTTATGCTCGATAATAGCACTATTTCTAAGCTTATTGCTATATACCTAATTATTTGGGAGTGCAGCTTCATTTTAGGTGATAGGTCCACTTTAAAGTAGGACACTGGTAAAGTTAAAAGTGATACCTTTACTAGGTCAGTGGCTCTAGGGTGCAAGCTTTCAAGACAATCTAGTTCTGTGATTCAGGCATAATAAGCAGTGGGAGTGTCCTTCTCCTACTCAGCAGTGGGGATGTCCTTCTCCTACTCAGCAATGGGGTGTCCTTCTCCTACTCAGCAGTGGGACGTCCTTCTTCTACTCAGCAGTGAGAGGTCCTTCTCCTACTCAGCAATGGGGTGTCCTTCTCCTACTCAGCAGTGGGGATGTCCTTCTTCTACTCAGCAGTGAGAGGTCCTTCTCCTACTCAGCAATGGGGTGTTCTTCTCCTACTCAGCAGTGGGGATGTCCTTCTTCTACTCAGCAGTGGGGTGTCCTTCTTCTACTCAGCAGTGGGAGGTCCTTCTCCTACTCAGCAGTGGGGTGTCCTTCTTCTACTCAGCAGTGGGATGTCCTTCTTCTACTCAGCAGTGGGGGATGTCCTTCTCCTACTCAGCAGTGGGGGTGTCCTTCTCCTACTCAGCAGTGGGGGTGTCCTTCTTCTACTCAGCAGTGGGGTGTCCTTCTTCTACTCAACAGTGGGGATATCCTTCTTCTACTCAGCAGTGGGGTGTCCTTCTCCTACTCAGCAGTGGGGGTGTCCTTCTCCTACTCAGCAGTGGGGGTGTCCTTCTTCTACTCAGCAGTGGGGTGTCCTTCTTCTACTCAACAGTGGGGATGTCCTTCTTCTACTCAGCAGTGGGGTGTCCTTCTTCTACTCAACAGTGGGGATGTCCTTCTTCTACTCAGCAGTGGGGGTGTCCTTCTTCTACTCAGCAGTGGGGAGGTCCTTCTTCTACTCAGCAGTGGGGGTGTCCTTCTTCTACTCAGCAGTGGGGTGTCCTTCTTCTACTCAGCAGTGGGACGTCCTTCTTCTACTCAGCAGTGGGGGTGTCCTTCTTCTACTCAGCAGTGGGGGGGTGTCCTTCTTCTACTCAGCAGTGGGGTGTCCTTCTTCTACTCAGCAGTGGGATGTCCTTCTTCTACTCAGCAGTGGGACGTCCTTCTTCTACTCAGCAGTGGGGGTGTCCTTCTTCTACTCAGCAGTGGGGGGTGTCCTTCTTCTACTCAGCAGTGGGGGTGTCCTTCTTCTACTCAGCAGTGGGGGTGTCCTTCTTCTACTCAGCAGTGGGGGGTGTCCTTCTTCTACTCAGCAGTGGGATGTCCTTCTTCTGCTCAGCAGTGGGAGTGTCCTTCTTCTACTCAGCAGTGGGATGTCCTTCTTCTACTCAGCAATGGGGATGTCCTTCTTCTACTCAGCAGTGGGGATGTCCTTCTTCTACTCAGCAGTGGGATGTCCTTCTTCTACTCAGCAGTGGGGGGTGTCCTTCTTCTACTCAGCAGTGGGGTGTCCTTCTTCTACTCAGCAGTGGAGTGTCCTTCTTCTACTCAGCAGTGGGGATGTCCTTCTTCTACTCAGCAGTGGGGTGTCCTTCTTCTACTCAGCAGTGGGAGGTCCTTCTTCTACTCAGCAGTGGGGAGGTCCTTCTTCTACTCAGCAGTGGGGGGTCCTTCTTCTACTCAGCAGTGGGATGTCCTCCTTCTACTCAGCAGTGGGATGTCCTTCTTCTACTCAGCAGTGGGGAGGTCCTTCTTCTACTCAGCAGTGGGGTGTCCTTCTCCTACTCAGCAGTGGGGTGTCCTTCTCCTACTCAGCAGTGGGGATGTCCTTCTTCTACTCAGCAGTGGGACGTCCTTCTTATACTCAGCAGTGGGGTTTCCTTCTCCTACTCAGCAGTGGGGTGTCCTTCTCCTACTCAGCAGTGGGACGTCCTTCTTCTACTCAGCAGTGGGGTGTCCTTCTTCTACTCAGCAGTGGGGTGTCCTTCTCCTACTCAGCAGTGGGACGTCCTTCTTCTACTCAGCAGTGGGATGTCCTTCTTCTACTCAGCAGTGGGGGTGTCCTTCTTCTACTCAGCAGTGGGACGTCCTTCTTCTACTCAGCAGTGGGATGTCCTTCTTCTACTCAGCAGTGGGGGTGTCCTTCTTCTACTCAGCAGTGGGGTGTCCTTCTCCTACTCAGCAGTGGGATGTCCTTCTTCTACTCAGCAGTGGGACGTCCTTCTTCTACTCAGCAGTGGGGTGTCCTTCTCCTACTCAGCAGTGGGACGTCCTTCTTCTACTCAGCAGTGGGGTGTCCTTCTTCTACTCAGCAGTGGGGTGTCCTTCTCCTACTCAGCAGTGGGACGTCCTTCTTCTACTCAGCAGTGAGAGGTCCTTCTTCTACTCAGCAGTGGGGTGTCCTTCTCCTACTCAGCAGTGGGGTGTCCTTCTCCTACTCAGCAGTGGGGATGTCCTTCTTCTACTCAGCAGTGGGACGTCCTTCTTATACTCAGCAGTGGGGTTTCCTTCTCCTACTCAGCAGTGGGGTGTCCTTCTCCTACTCAGCAGTGGGACGTCCTTCTTCTACTCAGCAGTGGGACGTCCTTCTTCTACTCAGCAGTGGGGTGTCCTTCTCCTACTCAGCAGTGGGGGGTCCTTCTTCTACTCAGCAGTGGGGTGTCCTTCTTCTACTCAGCAGTGGGATGTCCTTCTTCTACTCAGCAGTGGGGGTGTCCTTCTTCTACTCAGCAGTGGGGTGTCCTTCTTCTACTCAGCAGTGGGATGTCCTTCTTCTACTCAGCAGTGGGGATGTCCTTCTTCTACTCAGCAGTGGGGGGTCCTTCTTCTACTCAGCAGTGGGGTGTCCTTCTCCTACTCAGCAGTGGGGATGTCCTTCTTATACTCAGCAGTGGGGTGTCCTTCTCCTACTCAGCAGTGGGATGTCCTTCTTCTACTCAGCAGTGGGGGTGTCCTTCTTCTACTCAGCAGTGGGGTGTCCTTCTCCTACTCAGCAGTGGGATGTCCTTCTTCTACTCAGCAGTGGGACGTCCTTCTTCTACTCAGCAGTGGGGTGTCCTTCTCCTACTCAGCAGTGGGGTGTCCTTCTCCTACTCAGCAGTGGGACGTCCTTCTTCTACTCAGCAGTGGGGTGTCCTTCTTCTACTCAGCAGTGGGGTGTCCTTCTCCTACTCAGCAGTGGGACGTCCTTCTTCTACTCAGCAGTGAGAGGTCCTTCTTCTACTCAGCAGTGGGGTGTCCTTCTCCTACTCAGCAGTGGGGATGTCCTTCTTCTACTCAGCAGTGGGACGTCCTTCTTATACTCAGCAGTGGGGTTTCCTTCTCCTACTCAGCAGTGGGGTGTCCTTCTCCTACTCAGCAGTGGGACGTCCTTCTTCTACTCAGCAGTGGGACGTCCTTCTTCTACTCAGCAGTGGGGTGTCCTTCTCCTACTCAGCAGTGGGGGGTCCTTCTTCTACTCAGCAGTGGGGTGTCCTTCTTCTACTCAGCAGTGGGATGTCCTTCTTCTACTCAGCAGTGGGGGTGTCCTTCTTCTACTCAGCAGTGGGGTGTCCTTCTTCTACTCAGCAGTGGGATGTCCTTCTTCTACTCAGCAGTGGGGATGTCCTTCTTCTACTCAGCAGTGGGGGGTCCTTCTTCTACTCAGCAGTGGGGTGTCCTTCTCCTACTCAGCAGTGGGGATGTCCTTCTTACACTCAGCAGTGGGGTGTCCTTCTCCTACTCAGCAGTGGGATGTCCTTCTTCTACTCAGCAGTGGGGAGGTCCTTCTTCTACTCAGCAGTGAGAGGTCCTTCTTCTACTCAGCAGTGGGGATGTCCTTCTTCTACTCAGCAGTGGGGATGTCCTTCTTCTACTCAGCAGTGGGGGGTCCTTCTTCTACTCAGCAGTGGGGTGTCCTTCTCCTACTCAGCAGTGGGGATGTCCTTCTTCTACTCAGCAGTGGGGAGGTCCTTCTTCTACTCAGCAGTGAGAGGTCCTTCTTCTACTCAGCAGTGAGAGGTCCTTCTTCTACTCAGCAGTGGGATGTCCTTCTTCTACTCAGCAGTGGGATGTCCTTCTTCTACTCAGCAGTGGGGAGGTCCTTCTTCTACTCAGCAGTGGGGTGTCCTTCTTCTACTCAGCAGTGGGACGTCCTTCTTCTACTCAGCAGTGAGAGGTCCTTCTTCTACTCAGCAGTGGGGTGTCCTTCTTCTACTCAGCAGTGGGATGTCCTTCTTCTACTCAGCAGTGGGGGTGTCCTTCTTCTACTCAGCAGTGGGATGTCCTTCTACTCAGCAGTGGGGGGTCTTTCTTCTGCTCAGCAGTGGGGGGTCCTTCTTCTACTGAGCAGTGGGGGGTCCTTCTTCTACTCAGCAGTGGGGGGTCCTTCTTCTACTCAGCAGTGAGATGCCCTTCTTCTACTCAGCAGTGGGGTGTCCTTCTTCTACTCAGCAGTGAGGGTGTCCTTCTTCTACTCAGCAGTGGGGGTTTCCTTCTTCTACTCAGCAGTGAGGGTGTCCTTCTTCTACTCAACAGTGGGGGTGTCCTTCTTCTACTCAGCAGTGGGGAGGTCCTTCTTCTACTCAGCAGTGGGAGGTCCTTCTTCTACTCAGCAGTGGGGAGGTCCTTCTTCTACTCAGCAGTGGGGGTGTCCTTCTTCTACTCAGCAGTGGGGTGTACTTCTTCTACTCAGCAGTGGGGTGTCCTTCTACTCAGCAGTGGGGGTGTCCTTCTTCTACTCAGCTGTGGAGTGTCTTTTTTCTACATTCTAGGAAAAAGCCATTTAAGTTATTTGTGTATGAAAGCTGTTCTGCTGTGTTAAATCCTAGAGAGCTTTATATCCCTATAATATGGGGATAGTACTAGTGAGCAGACATATCCCCTATAATATGTTAATCTCTTGTGTCAGTGAGCGGGCATATCCCCTATAATATGTTAATCTCTTGTGTCAGTGAGCGGGCATATCCCCTATAATATGTTAATCTCTTGTGTCAGTGAGCGGGCATATCCCCTTTAATATGTTCATCTCTTGATATTGCAGTGTGCGAATATATTCCCTATAATATGTTCATCTCTTGATTTTGCAATGTGCAGATATATCCCCTATAATATGTTCATCTCTTGTTGTGTCAGTGAGCGGATATATCCCCTATAATATGTTCATGTCTTGTTGTGTCAGTGAGCGGATATATCCCCTATAATATGTTCATGTCTTGTTGTGTCAGTGAGCGGATATATCCCCTATAATATGTTCATGTCTTGTTGTGTCAGTGAGCGGATATATCCCCTATAATATGTTAATCTCTTGATATTGCAGAGTGCGGATATATCTCCTATAATATGTTCATATCTTGTTGTGTCAGTGAGCGGATATATCCCCTATAATATGTTCATCTCTTGTTGTGTCAGTGAGCAGATATATCCCCTATAATATGTTCATGTCTTGTTGTGTCAGTGAGCGGATATATCCCCTATAATATGTTCATCTCTTCATATTGCAATGTGCAGATATATCCCCTATAATATTTTCATCTCTTGTTGTGTCAGTGAGCGGATATATCCCCTATAATATATTCATCTCTTGTTGTGTCAGTGAGCAGATATATCCCTTATAATATGTTCCTCTCTTGATATTGCAGTGTGCGGATATATCCCCTATAATATGTTCAGCTCTTGTTTCAGTGCGCGGATATATCCCCTATAATATGTTCATCTCTTGATATTGCAATGTGCGGATATATCCCCTATAATATGTTCTTCTCTTGATATTGCAATGTGTGGATATATCACCTATAATATTTTCATCTCTTGTTGTGTGAGTGAGCGGATATATCCCTTACAATATGTTCATGTCTTGATACTGCAGAGTGCGGATATATCCCCTACAATATGTTCATCTCTTGATATTGCAGTGTGCGGATATATCCCCTATAATATGTTCATCTCTTGTTGTGCCAGTGTGTGTATATATCTCCTATAATATGTCCATCTCTTGATATTGGTGTGTGTGGATATATCCCCTATAATATGTTCATCTCTTGATATTGCAGAGTGCGGATATATCCCCTATAATATGTTCATCTCTTGTTGTGTCAGTGAGTGGATATATCCCTTATAATATGTTCATCTCTTGATATTGCAGTGTGCGGAGAACACCAAGTTCCTGGTACGAGCTTCCTACCTAGAGATCTACAATGAGGAGATCAGGGACCTGCTGGGAGAGGACACAAAGCAGAAGCTGGAGGTACTGGGAGAGACTGGGACAGTGGCCGAGGTGGGCCTGTCATTCCATTGAATTGTCCTGCATCCATTATCAAGTCTTGAAGCTTATTATTAGGCATAGGACAAGTTAGCAGGTAGGATGTCCAACCTCTCTTCCCTTAGTAATACCATCTGCTGCTACCCCTCCACCATCATACCCCCACTTCCCCCATCCTATTTGTACCCCTCCCCCATCATACCCCCACTTCCCCCATCCTATTTGTACCCCTCCACCATCATTAAGATGGGGACCTGGATGGGATGACATTTTGCAGGCAACATTGTCATCTCGGCATTTTCAAACTTGCATCATTTTGAATGCTCTCTTTTATTACTTGACTAATACAAAGTGGCTTTTCAGTAGTGATCCCAGTATGGTGATATAACACAGTTCCTGCCTGTAGTGTACTCACTTTTATTGGAGGCTTCACCTGCCTCCCAGTGCGGTCAGCCTGCACTGGTTATTAGAAGTCGCTCCAGGCTAGTGACACCCTCTGCACCTCTTCACACTTATCACAAGTATAAACCTCCAAACAGTGCAGTGTTCTTGGAACATTATTAATACAGTATAGCTAATAAAAAGTAGAACAAAAATACAAAAAGAGGGACTAACCCCTTAATATCATGTGGCTATGTGGGTTTAAAAAGGAAATGTACCTATTTCTTTATTAAATGTACGTAAAAACAGTAAAAGGCACATAGGACCTCCATCTGAAGCATGAAAGAATATATGCATTAATGTGCTATATTACCAATGAATCATGTAGGACTCCATTAGGAGTGAAATAATGCCAAAAACAAATGCAATAAAACAAAAAGAATATAATGTAAAAACAGTACCAATAATTAGAGGAAAATTTTTCAATACCAATAGTTAGATGAGAATAGCTCAACGCATTTTGTGACTCAATTATTTGGTGTAATTTCTTCAGGAACAAAAAATCTAGTGACGTGGGTTGCGAGCTGTGGTATCCACACCATACGGCACCATATATAATACCTGTATATTATTTAGTGATTCACTAATGGACTAAGCTCCTAACGTGTATTTTTTTCTCTAAACTTTCCACCATGCAGAATTACCCCAGTATAGGCAAGTACTACCCTTACTTAGTTTGCCTTGTCTTGTGAACAGACCATTTTCTATTGGGTCAAGTACCCTCCCACCCTAATTGCAATGCTGATTGTCTGTAAGACACTATAAACTGCTAGTCAGAGAGTCTCTCTCCATTATAAATAGCAAAACAGGAGAGATTCCATTCACAAGACAAAGCAAATGATGTAAGTTTAGGACTTGCCTGTATTGGGGTACAGTGGTGCGGTAGCAAGCTTAGCATTGTACGGCAATATTATGTGTCTACAACCTCAAATTTAAAGGACAAGTAAACAGTTTTATTAATAAAACAAAACATGTTATGTAGTGCTTACATGGTAAGACACATATTTTAAAAATAATTACATTAACAATGCCATTTAGTGGCCATAAAGCTAACCTATAGTTCACCTAGTGCCCAGACAGTTGTTCTGTTTTATTCTATGGGAGAAGAGAGTCACTGACTACATTTCTCCATAGAATGTGACAGTAACATATCGCTTCCTGACAATTTGAACTGTTTTAACTTTTGAATAAAGCAAGTGCCAGCAGTGGAAGTTCCTTTGTTTTACTCAACAGGTAAAGCTGTATAATATATACATTTTCCTTAAAAAATGTACTGCTCCTTTAATAAAGTAATCACATGCAAGCAATATGCAACAGTACAAAGAGTTAATATGGAGTAAATATAGATGTTCAGAATGAATCTATATTTTTGCTTTTAGCCATTTGGGTCAAAATTGTTTGACCCAAAACATTGAATCATTTTGTTTAACCCCTTAATGACTGGAGGTTTCGAACAGTTTTTGTCTTTCTGGACAATGGCTGTTTTAAAGGGATAGTAATACTTCGTTTTAACTTTATTATAAGTCTTATCTCTCAAACCTTTATGGTTTGAGAGATATTCACAAGCAAAGTTTCCCCTCCCACCCCTTTTACCTAGTGTAAGTCATCTCTTCTCAGATGTGGAATCCAGTCCATAGACCAGACAGATAACAGCAGGGGACAATCTTCTTCCTATGAGAACAATGAAAGTCCTGCCCCCCTTGATAAGTTTTTCAGGTTTTTCCCTTATCTTAATTGAAGATTGTCCCTCTCTGCAGTCTACCTGGGCACCTCCCTTCTGATCTGGTTGAACGGGGGGGGGGATACTTTGTTTGTGAATATCTCTTAAACCATAAGGGTCTGAGAGATAAGACTTATATCGTTCTTCATGTTTTTTTAATGCCTACAAAATAAAATAAAGTTAAAACAAAGTATTACTATCCCTTTAACACTTCTACTGTGTTTGCGTTTAGCTGTAATTTTCCTCCTACTCATTTAATGTACCCACATCCTATATAATAATTTGCTAAAACGTGTGTAACGACACAGTCATGCGCAGTAGAGACTGCCCGCGCCGCGGCTGATACGGAGCCTGGCTTTTAAAGATAAAGTTATACACGTAGTTCCAGTGAAGACGGCACTCTCGGATTTTATACAAAAATACAAATGATGCTTTTATTAAGCCTGATCAATGTTTTGGCTACTTCTTAGGCCTAAGAAGTAGTCTGAAACATTGACCAGGCTTAATAAAAGCATCATTTGTATTTTTGTATAAAATCCGATAGTGCTGTCTTCATTGAAACTACGTATGTGTGTGTGTGTGTGTATATATATATATATATATATATATGTATAATTTTTTTTTTTTTTTTTAATCATTTTAACCCCTTAACGATCAGCGGCCCCAGGGTGTGTGGTCCTTTAAGGACCAGATATGGAATTTCGGTGTGCCGCCCCATGTGACTGATCACATGGGGCGGCATGCCAAACGGAGGGACTGAAAGAGATTGCTCTGCTCTTGGAGCGATCAAATTCAGTCCCCGGTATTACTCACCACGCTCCTGCAGGAGTGCAGTGTGTAATAGTACATGACGTACCAGGACCGTCACTGGTTCTTAAGTGCCGAACCAGAGTGACGGTCCGTGTATATATATATACTAGCAATATGTGACGGCGTTGCCCGTCATTGTAGTAGGGTATGTGTTATGTAGCATTTTTTGTTTGAAATGTTGTAGGTGGCACGTTGAAGGTATTTTGTAAGAATTTTTGTGTTTGTTTGTATTGTACATTTCATTTAGCTGTATTGACTGATGATGTTTTTTTGTGTACTGTGTGAAGCAGAAAGAATCATATTGCACACATACATAGACACACACAGATACAGTGACATATACAGACATTGATCATACATACACACGTACATACATGCGGACACACACACACACACATATTATTACGGTCCTGTAAGTGCCGGAGGGGTAGGCAAGGCATTGCTTATTGTGTTGCTTAATCCTCTGGCACTGAAAGGGTTAATCAGCTGTCCCAGTATGTAGCGAGAGTCATTGAGTCCACAGTCCCTGAAGTGGATTCTGTACATGCACACTCAGAGGCTGCCAGACAACTGCCGGCCCGGCTCCCTGGCCAGGAAGACACCTCCTGCCCCAAGCCTCGGCCAAGAGCGTTACTAGGGACGCAGCCCGGGCACCGAGAGCGGGAAATGAGGAGGGATGGTGTGTGTGGTTGGAGCAGGGATGGTGTGTGTTGTTGGAGCAGCTATAGTGCGGCATGTATATTTTTTGTGCCAGGGTACTTACACAATGCAGGTGTGTGACAGCAGGCAGAGAGCGGTGGTGAAGAAGCTTGTGTGTAAGAGTGTGGACTACAGAGTGGCCCCAGCATGGTCTGTCTCCAGCCCCTCAGCCACGGGTAATAGCTGCATCCAGCTGCTGCTTGTAGAGAGCTCATTGAAGGGCCACATAACCGGGCTGTTGCGGGGTGGAGTGTTGTGCTTCATTAGGGGGAAACATGAAGTATTTGGTACTGGGCCTGCCTGCCTCCGAGCTACATGAAGCAGCTGGGCTTCCTGCAGCAGAAGCACATTGTGCACCAGGAGCCGAAAGCATTGTTGTGTTGTGGATACCAGAAATGAAGGTAAACTGGAGCCGATCCCACCCTCTCTTTGTTGGATCAGCTCATTGTGTGCCTCGGGTTGTTGGAGGGACCCCTGGGGACTCTGTGTGTGTAGCTTTTGTGTGTGTGTGTGTGTGTGTGTGGCTTGTGTGTGGCTTGTGTGTGTGCATGTGGCTTGTGTGTGTGCGTGTGGCTTGTGTGTGTGCGTGTGGCTTGTGTGTGGCTTGTGTGTGAGTCTGTTGTGTAGGAGCAAGTGGCAGCCATTTTGTTTTTTCAGTCACTTCGATAATGGTCGGCGGGCTGGATAGTGGGGGCAGGCCAACTCCCTGAATGATTTAAATCACTCCTCCATTGAATCACCCAATGGGAACAGTAACTCCTTACTTTAACTGAGGTAACATAGCAATATAACACACAGTGGCTCTTCAGTTGAGGCAACATAGCCATATGCTGAGGGATCAAATAGAAAGTGGTGTTTGAGGCTTGCCCTCTGTAAAATACAGCAAAGCATCTCTCTCCCTTTAAGGAGAAAGGGCGGGAAGCAGGAAGTGGAGGAGTGACAGTTGAAAGACAGGTGACTGAAGAGATGAAAAGAGTTAACCCTTTGAGTGCCAGAGGGGTACGCAACGCATTGCAAAGCAATGTGTTGCGTGCCCGTCTGTCACTCAAAGGGTTAAATAAAAAAGTTGCTATTAAGTTTATCCCTGAGTTTGTATTTTATGGAAACATTACACCCTCGTACTGAAACAGAGTGTATGGAGGGTTACAGTCATCTGTGGGAGGTGACACAGTGTGTATGGAGGGTTACAGTTATCTGTGGGAGGTGACACAGTGTGTATGGAGGGTTACAGTTATCTGTGGGAGGTGACACAGAGTGTATGGAGGGTTACAGTTATCTGTGGGAGGTGACACAGAGTGTATGGAGGGTTACAGTTATCTGTGGGAGGTGACACAGAGTGTATGGAGGGTTACAGTTATCTGTGGGAGGTGACACAGAGTGTATGGAGGGTTACAGTTATCTGTGGGAGGTGAAACAGTGTGTTTGTGGGTTCATGATCCTGAGTGAGAGTGTGTGTGGACCAGGAGAAGTTGCAAAGATATGAGTATCCAATCAGGTCTGACTGATGATGTCATGGCATAATGAGATGGATCTTTGTCCAATCATTAGAAAGAGGTGGGGATTACTGATAATGAAAAAAATGCCAATATAATGCCAAAATACTCTTAGTTCAGGGGCTCTTGACTTTCTGAAAAAAAACAAACTCCTAACAGCTCTTAGATTCCTGGCAAAAGAAGGCTCTGCTGATTAAATTCCTGACAATACCTGAGAACTTCAAGAATTCACACTGATTGACCTTGTAATTATATTTTATTTATTTTAATTCTGCCTAATTTCAAAATAAGTATATTTCCTCGATGTTTGAGGAAAATTATATGCATATATTTGCCCATAGAAGCCCGGCCAGTTCTATGGAAAATATTATAATCAGCTATATTTAGCATAGTAATTAAGAAATTAGAAAGAATTAATTAATTAATTTATTGTTATAAATTACCAGAGATATCATAAAATAGAGATAGCAGTGAGATATATTTATCCTTGTGTATACTGGTTAATATAATTTTTGTTATGTCTAGAATATTGTGTTTCTGGTAAAATTATAATGGCTGATATTTAATCAAGGGAATTAATTTATTAACTCTCTAACTGCTGTTTGTCTATTTATTTGTGGTGTGCATTCTAAAGTTCTTTGTGAGGGCACCAGGCTTATCTTCCCATAGACAAAAGAAGCTTTGGGGCGTGGCACCTATTTTAAACGAGTGGATTAACCCTTGGAGTGCCGATAGATTTTATATATGTTGCTGTAGTCAAAATTATGATATATGTTGAAACTAGACCTATGTTATTGGATTAATTTTAGGTAGATTATTTCTATAATCTTTGACTATAATAATTGCAATTTATATATCTTATTCAGAGGTATTCAATATTGAATTCAGTATATAATTAAATTATAGTGATTTCAGTCTGGGATTCTATTCCAGTTATTCTCTAAATTTGATTATTGAGATATGATACAAGGAATTGTTAGAGGAATTATTTAATTCATCTCACAATACACCTTACATCATAATTCGCATAGTCTACACAGTTTCTGGGGCAGAGGTATTAAGAGACACTGCTGCCAACTGTATTATATTAATTGTAAGAATCAATTAACCTGCTCTATGCTACTGAATGCAATTATTGTTATTATACCTCTGAATATACCTATGTGTGGTTAACCCTTGCACCACTGGTAATCCTCATGGTAATAAGTGTGGTTTGGTTTTCTATGTACCTATTATAATTGCTAATCACATATATTTCATTGTTGCTAATACTTGTAATCTATATGGTATATTGTATTTAATAAAATAGATATATTTTTGCACAAATATGAAGGATTGATTACTCTGATCAATTCGTTACTGTGAAGTAGCGTGTCAATACATAATAAAGATAAAGTTCTCAAATTATTTTATATTGTCATTTGCCTATTTAAGTGAAGAAATCCAACCTGAGTGGTTCTCTGTTTTAACCCTTTGGATACCTTCATATAAATAGTCCGACATCATTTAATGGTTTATGAATAAACAAAAAATAACAATAATTTGGTGATTCTTGCCCTTTAAGGCTTTACACCAAATCAACCTGTGGTCCTCCAACTGTTGGGAGCTACAATTCCCATAATTCACAGTCAAAGAGAGACTGGCTGGGGATTACAGGAATTGTAGCCCTCAACAGCTGAAGGGTCTCAGATTGCTCATATCTGCAATATTCACATTGGTCCAATATATCCATATATGGTCAGCGCTGGAAGAGACAGTACAAATAAGCCACTCCCACTTTATCTTAAATATCATTATCATCAAAGTGTCACTATAGCAAAGGGGTGGGCAGCTTGTGCCCTTCAGCTGATATGGGTACATTTCCCATAATAGGCAGCACACCTAAGCCACTCCCACTTCATTATGACATCATACTTACCAGAGGTTATATAAACTGGGGCTACTGATAGAACCTCTGGTCATTATGATGTCATAATGACCAGAGGTTACATAAACTGGTGCTACTGATAGATCCTCTGGTCATTATGATGTCATAATGACCAGAAGTTACATAAACTGGTGCTACTGATAGAACCTCTGGTCATTATGATGTCATAATGACCAGAGGTTACATAAACTGGGGCTACTGATAGAACCTCTGGTCATTATGATGTCATAATGACCAGAGGTTACATAAACTGGGGCTACTGATAGAACCTCTGGTCATTATGATGTCATAATGACCAGAGGTTACATAAACTGGTGCTACTGATAGACCCTCTGGTCATTATGATGTCATAATGACCAGAGGTTACATAAACTGGGGCTACGGATAGAACCTCTGGTCATTATGATGTCATAATGAAGTGGGAGGAGCTTAGCTGGCTATATAAGCTGGGGCTGCTTAGCTATGAGCTCAGAGTGGTACCCACTCCTGAACACCAAGTCCATGGCACTCCGGACAAGGATCAACGTCTACAAGGCAATCATCAGACCTACCCTAATGTATGCCTCCCCAGCATGGATCACTTGCCATGAGTGACACCAGAAGAGTCTTCAGGTAGTCCAGAACAAGGCCCTGCGGATATCGTCTGGAGCTCCAAGATTCGTAAGGATAGCTGACCTTCACAGGGAGCTGGACATCGAGATGTTGGACGAGCACCTAGCGAAGCTGGGTAAGAACTTCTGCCAAGGACTGGATCAGAACCCGAAACCTCTGATCAGAAGACTCACTGCCACCACAGCAAACCCCTTCGACCGCTACCTGCAGCCCATCACAGCGAAGACCCTGTGAAACCAACCCAACTGTGACAAGTCAACACAGACCAAGAAGAATCCAAACCTGCGACTTCAAACCCAACCCGAGAAGATGGAGAAATGAGGCTCAAGCCTCGGTATCCAAAAATCACAGCTGATGGATAAAATCTATCAGCAAGAAGACGAGGGAGTTATGAGCTCAGAGTCATAAGACTCAAAGAAGGAGAAGACTGAACTTTGGAGACTGCAGATGAGCAAACACAGACCAGATACAATGGATTGTGATATGATGCTCGGCGGCACCAACCAAAAATGCAGAAAAAAGAGAATTTTAGTCTTACGTGTTAAATCCTTTTCTCTTAGTCCATACAGGTTACTGGTAACTCTGGGATACGGACTACCACCATTAGGCGGATTACCATGACTGACAATGCCCTTAGGATGTGGATAGCTCAGTATCCAGGTGCTTTTTGTGGACCTTAAGCCCTGAGGGGGAAAATCTTGATTCCAAGTGCTTCCCCAGGAGTTACCCACTGAGGTAATTCTCACTACATGGTAATCTGAAGACAGAAGATTTTCAGGAAAGGTGAGCAACCCTTTGAGTGCTGCAGGTCCACATGTCCCACAGTGCCCCTCCGCAGAGGGGTGTCTTCATTGGACTTCCTCCTGCACACTCCTGCACTCATTGGGTTTATTTGTATGTCTGTTTGGAGCAGGTTTATGTGGTAACTTAACCCTTTAACTGCTGGTTTGGCACTTTGTTAGGGGGTTTATGGCACTTTTCCTACTGGATTAGTATTTTTTGGGTATCCTCACATGTTCTATTGATGATTTACACCTTTTTATGTTTTTATATATTTTTTTTAATCTTTTTTTTATTGCGCCATTCACGTCTATGGGACTATACTGTTTGGGGCGTATCTCTGCAACCGTTTAACCTAGTGACTTCAGAGAGGGCTCATTTTACTTGTCTGCCCTTGATCTATCATCCGGTTCATGTTTCTAGCGTGTTGGGGGGGCTCAGGGGGCTTCGGGCACTGTTTAGGGTACTTTTTGGGAAAAACTACATTTCCCATAAGCACTTGCTTCGCGCCCTTGTTTCTGATTGGCTCCCACCACGGCAGCCATTTTGTGACCTCCATCCATGCCACAGAGCCAGCTTGGGTGCAAGAGTTCAAGGCTGCGACTAGGGTCCACATTGCAACTCTTTCCATCCCACTTACAGGGGGCCTTTCAATCTTGGCAGGCCCCCTCCTCAGTCAGGTCTTCCCTGCCTAAACCTCAGGGAGTACCTGACGTGTCAGATTCCTCTGAGGAGGAACTGCTGGTGGACTCAGATGTTGAGGAATGTTCTGTGTTGGAGTCCTCTCAGTTTCTTGGGGACTCTTTTGAGGCTGATCCTGAACCCTCCACTGAGGGCTTAATCAGGGCAGTCTTAACTACTCTTAACATTCCCCTAGTTCAATAGGTTCCTTCTGATCCCTCTGATGTATTCCAGGGGTCTGCTAAGCCCCTTACATACTTTCCACCTAACACCACTCTTGACCGCCTTGTGTCTGAAGAGTGGAAATCCACAGACAAGAAAGCTTCTGTGTCCAGAAAATTTGATAAGCTTTATCCTTTTTCTGAGGCTGCTCTTGCTCAGTGGGTTCATTCTCCCAAAGTGGATGCCCCTATTTACAGGATATCCAAATCTACTGCAGTTACCAGTCTCTGATGCCTCTACTCTGAAGGACTGGACTGATAACAAACTTGAGGTTTCCCTCAAGTCCATTTTTCCCACTGCGGGTTCTGTTATGCGGCCAGCATTTTCCGCTACGTTGGTGAACCGGGCCATTGCGGTCTGGACTGAGCAGCTCACCAGGGCTGTCCGTCAGTGCTGTGCCTCAGATTTGTTGGCGAGGAGGCGCAACTTATCTGAAGTAGAGGCATCCTATGTTTCTGCTGCCTTAGTGCCACATAATCACATAGCTTACAGGTTTGAGGTCCTAAAGACACTTGGCAAAGGCTCCTTTGGACAAGTGGTTAAAGCATATGACCACAAGCTACATCGATATGTAGCATTAAAAATAGTCATAAACGATAAAGATTGTAGCAAAGTAGGTTGAACAAGAAATCCAGATTCTGAAAAAACTTACAGAACTGGATAAAGAAAACAATATGAATATCATGCACCTGTTGGAAAGCTTCAGCTTTCGCAACCACACGTGTGTGACTTTTGAACTGAACTGGGCATGAGCCTCTATGATAAGATTGTGGCAAACGATTATAAGGGCTTCAGCTTGCCTGTAGTCTGCAAAATCGCTGTCTCAATCTTGCAGTGCTTGGAAGTTTTGCAAAGAAACTTAAAACCAGAAAATATTGGTTTAAAGACAGAGGGTCGGTATGTAATCAAAGTCATTGATTTTGGATCCAGCCGCTATGACCATCAGCGCTACAATTCATATGTACAGACCCGCTACTTCCGGGCACCACAGGTCATGCTAGGCAATCATTATGGAATGCCTCTGGACATGTGGAGCTTTGGCTGCCTTCTGGCAGAATTACTAACTGGAAACCCTCTTTTCCCTGGGGAAAATGAGGGTGACCAGATGGCGTGCATCATGGAATTATTAGGGATGCCACCACAGGAGCTCCTAAAATCTTCACATAGAGCTGAAGATTATGTCAGTTCAACCGGTTAGCCACTGTATTGTACCAAGAAACGACGGGCAGGCACGTCTTGGGTCCCTCGTTTTGGTTTCTCCCCCAGTGGAGAATATCGAGGTCCCCCGGGTAGTAGAAATCTGGTGACTGCATTGAATGGGATGCGATGATAAGTTATTCCATGACTTTCTGAGACGGTGTCTAGAATGGGATCCGGTGATCCGAATGACACCTAGCGAGGCTTTGCATCATCCTTGGATAAGGAATCATTTGCAAAAGCCTGTGGAGAATATGTCACCCAGACATGCAGCAGCAAATAGGGCTGCTGTAATGTCAGTTAAGTTACTGCCTAATAGACCCACCTGCCATTCTAATCGTCTGTTTCGTCCAGAGTACAAGACATCAGCGGAAGTATCCAATAAACGATACTGCTGAAAAAGTTTGCTACAATTGAGATGGGATGTTGTTAATCCAGGGAGATATATCCGACTGCCTTTTTTGGAGTCAGGAAGGAATATTTTTACCCTACTGTGGCACAATTGTCGCTGGCTTCAGTAGGGGTTTTTTCGCCTTCCTCTGGATTAACAACGGTGACATGGCAAAAGGGTTGAACTTGATAGACGAATGTCTAGTTTTCAATCCAAGCCATGTCACTTTAGTTGGGTTAAAAAATTAAATAAAAACAACATAAAAAAAAACTAACTGTTGTGTTTGGTTTGTTTCGGTTGTGAACTAAAGATACATTAATCTGTGGCTTTCAGTGACATTGTAAAAGATCCCAGTATAGGACTTCATTAGAATGACAGTTAATGAGCATGCTGCAGCTCTTAAATGGAGACAGGTAGGTAGGGTTCAGATCGCCCTCTAGTGTATAGAGCTATGTGTGAGTAGAACGGTGTGATTAGAAATAAGATCATAGTTAGTGTTATCATAATGCTGTACACTGGACTACAAAGTGTCACGTCTGAACAAAATAGTATGATAAGCCTCCAGCACTACCAGACCCAGGTACAGATATCTGCAGATACATAATAGAGTCAACCAGTAATTATCATACCAACATATTGGCCAGGTCACTGGGTGTGTGAGATGCACAAAGATAAAAGTATTTAAATTGTGAAGCTGTCTTAGGAATTAGTGTTTAACGGACTCACTATGTAGCTAGGTGTCACTCATATAGAAGTCAGGTATATCTATACAATTAATGTGTGTGACAAAGTGACTTACCTAGGTAGGAGTCCATCACACAGCAGTCAGGTGTATCTACATAATTACTGTGTGTGTAACAGAAGGACTTACCTAGATAGGAGTCCATCACACCGCAGTCATGTGTATCTATATAATTAGTGTGTGTAAAAGAAGCACTTACCTAGGTAGGAGTCCATCACACAGCAGTCAGGTGTATCTATATAATTACTGTGTGTAACAGAAGCACTTACCTAGGTAGGAGTCCATCATACAGCAGTCAGGTGTATATATATAATTACTGTGTAACAGAAGGACTTACCTAGGTAGGAGTCCATCATACAGCAGTCAGGTATATCTATATAATTACTGTGTGTAACAGAAGGACTTACCTAGGTAGGAGTCCATCATACAGCAGTCAGGTGTATCTATATAATTACTGTGTGTAACAGAAGCACTTCCCTAGGTAGGAGTCCATCATACAGCAGTCAGGGATATCTATATAATTACTGTGTGTGACAGAAGCACTTACCTTGGTAGGAGTCCATCACACAGCAGTCAGGTGTATCTATATAATTACTGTGTGTAACAGAAGCACTTACCTAGGTAGGAGTCCATCATACAGCAGTCGGGTGTATCTCTATAATTACTGTGTGTAACAGAAGGACTTGCACACACACGCACACACACGCACGCAGAGAGGAGGATCCAAGGTAACTATATTTGCCTACAAAATCTCTGACTGTTCAAGTGTACGTAGAAGAATTGATGCTGTTTTGAAGGCAAAGGGAGGTCACACCAAATATTTAATGTGATTTAGATTTTTTTTCTTCTGTCCAATCACTTTGCATTTTGTTAATTGATAAAAATAAACTATTATCATGTCTATATTTGAAAGCATTCTTACTTTACAGCATTTTTTCACACCTGCCTAAGACATTTGCACAGTACATTTTTGTCAGTACTTTTACAGGACTTTTTAAGTTTACATTGAAACGTTGACACAGTTATTAAGTGCTACTTTTTCAATTCACACACACCACAATACATAGACACGCAATACACGCACACACACACCACAAACAATACATGCATAATACACACACACCCACAACACGTACACATCACACAGACTACAATGACAATACACATGGCCACAACACACAGAGACATGCAATACAACACACAGGAAACAGACACAAAATACACACGCAATGCACACACGCACATGCAACCCATACCCGCTCAATACACGAAAACAGTATATGTATATAGCAATACTCAAACCGCTATACACAGAATACAGTATGCAAACCATAGACACAACACACATGCAATACAGACCGACAAGCATAATACATGCAATACACACACCCATAACACACACTACACATGCCCACAACACACGCCCACAAGACAAACACACACAACGTACACAAAATGCCTTGTGCAATACACTATTTATATATATATATATATAGAAAGTCTTTAGGTTGTTGGAATGCACTCACTGTGACTAGATCGAAGTGACCTGGGTGCTCATCGGGTGAAGAAAATAATACAGGAAATCCATATGGAATGACGGCACTCTCAGGATCTTTTTTCGACGTTTCGGCTGTCACCGCATCGTAATCTTGAGAAAGGCTGCGGTGACAGCCGAAACGTCGATTCTAAATAAATGTAACGTATACTGAACTTTGAAAAAAGATCCTGAGAGTGCCGTCATTCCATATGGATTTCCTATATATATATATATATATATTAGCAATGTGGGACGACGTTGCCCGTCAGGATATATAGGGAATTAATGCACACACACGGATGCAAGACAAACACACACAGAGACACACACACAAATGCACTCGCATTCACTGAGATGCATAAAGATCGACACAGTCATACATACATACATACATACATGCAATGTACAACATGCAGACACATACAGTGGGATACAGACATGCAACACATACAGTGAGGAACACACAGGCACACACAGAGACACACACACACAGTAGTGAGTCATAAGGGGGTGACTTATGTGTCATTGTAGTGAGTTTGTGTTAGGGAGATTAGACTGGGAACATAGTTTTGTAGTGTGTGCATTGAATAATCTTACCGATATATTGTAACACTTTGATTGAAAGGTCACCCGCATTTTGTGTGAGGTAAGGGAAACTCGATCGATAATTTATCGTTATTCATACACATGATTTTTCAGTAGATTTACGGAATAATTTAATCGATATATTATGGTACTCTGAATGAGATGTTATTTTTAGAATTTAAACACAGTGGTCTAAAATGGGATGATGATAAAGGTTAAGCCATTTGACACTGATGACGTCAGTGTTTTTATTTTAAATTATTCACGGGTGTAGTTTTAAACTATAAAAACTAAAAAACTCACAGAAAAGTTTTTTGTATATATGTAAAGTCTAGGTTTATTACATACTTAGACAGATTTTAATTAGTTTTATACACTTAATGAATATATTTGTTTTTAGATTGGCGGGAAGTCTTCACGAGTCACGGGGTATATAGATGGGCTGTTTTGTATTGTTCACTATCTTGATACAGATCCTGGTATGGGATCGAAACGTTGATCTAATAAAGCTGATTTTTTGTTTTCCTTAAAGAAGAGTCCTGAGAGTGCTGATTATTATTATTTATATTGAATTATTTATTGGCACCCAGGCATTCACACAATTGTTGAGAGTGCTTCCACTACGAGTTTTATATATATATATATATATATATATATATATATATATATATATATATATATATATATATACATATATATTAGCAATGTGGGACGACGTTGCCCGTCAGGATATATAGGGAATTAATGCGCACACATACGGATGCAAGACAAACACACACAGAGACACACACGCAAATGCACTCGCATTCACTGAGATGCATAAAGATCGACACAGTCATACATACATACATACATACATGCAATATACAACATGCAGACACATACAGTGGGATACAGACATGCAACACATACAGTGAGGAACACACAGGCACACACAGAGACACACACACACAGTAGTGAGTCATAAGGGGGTGACTTATGTGTCATTGTAGTGAGTTTGTGTTTGTACTTATGCCTCCATTGTGGCATTCATGCATATAGTTGAAAAGCATGTGGTAATTGCACATACTATGGTGGAAGGTGGATCGTGCTGGCTCCCGGGGTGTGAGTGAGTGTGTGAGTGAGTGGCATTCATTCATGTAATTGAAATGCATGTGGGAATTGCAAATACTATGGTGGAAGGTGGATCGTGCTGGCTCCAGGGGTGTGAGTGAGACTATGGTGGATCGTGCTGGCTCCCAGGGTGTGAGTACGAGAGTGAGTGATTGCGTGAGTGTGTGTGATTGAGTGAGTGTGTGTGATTGAGTGAGAGTGTGTGAGGGTGTATGAGTGTGAGTGAGTGAGAGTGTGTGAGTGTGATTGAGTGCGAGTGTGATTGAGTGCAAGTGTGTGTGAGAGAGTGTGAGTGTGTGAGAGAGTGTGAGTGTGTGGGATTGAGTGTGTGTGAGAGTGTGTGATTGAGTATGTGTGAGTGTGTGTTTTTTGTCTGATGTGTTTGTGTCTGTGGTGTAGGAGCGAGTGGCAGCCATTTTGTTTTTTCAGTTACTTAGATAGTGGTGGGCGGGCTGGATAGTGGGTGCAGGCCAACTCCCTTCATGATTTAAATCACTCCCCTATTGAATCACCCAATGGGAGCAGTAACTCCTCCTTACTTAACCCTTTGAGTGCCAGAGGGGTACGCAATGCATTGCTTTGCAATGCGTTGTGTACCCCAGGGGCGTCGCTAGGGGTGGGCTAAGGGGGCTGAAGCCCCGAGTGTGTCAGTGGGCAGCCCCAAATGTCAGGCAATCAGTAGACTCACTCCTCCTGCTGTTTATCCTGAGACTGGCTGGCTGCTGCCCAACAACTTGTGGGCATATATAGCTTGGAACAGCAGGCTGCTGCCTTACTCTGTTCTCATCTTCAGCCCACAGCCATCCACTCTACACTGGCTCTTCTAGCACTTCCTGGTGCTTTGCGATGAGGTCATCAACATGCACCTGAAGTACCAGAGGAGGCAGTGTGGAGCCCATGGCTCTACACTGAAGCAGAAAGCAGAATGGGGCAGAGCAGAAGAGAAGGTATGAGGGACAGTATAGATGGGGGAAATATATGGCTACCAGTGGCAGGTAAACAAGGCTGGTGGGTGTCACCTTGTACATGTGGAGAATTTGTGGGCTGGCTACCAGAGGGCAGGGGAACAAGGCTGGTAGGGTCACACAGTTTATGTAGGGAATCAGTGGCTACCAGTGGGTATTGGAATAAGGATGGTGGTGGTCATATAGTGTATGTGTAGAATCTGTGGCTTTCAGTGGGCAGGATAATAAGGCTGGTGGGGTCCACAGTGTATGCGAGGAATCAGTGGCTACTAGTGGACAAGGTAATAAGGCTGGGGGAGGTCACATAGTGTATGCAAGGAATCTGTGGCTACCAGTGGGCAGGGGAGCAAGGCTAGGGGGTTATATAGTGTATGTAGAGAATCTGTGGCTACCAGTGGTTAGAGGAATAAGGTTGTTGGGGGGGGGGGGTCACATAATGTATGTATGGAATCTGTGGCTATCAGTGGATAGGGGTAAAATGCAGCTGGGAATCACATAGTGTATGTGAGGAATCTGTGGATACCAGTGGGCAGGGGGGGCATACGCAGTGTATGTGGGGAATCTGTGGCTTCCAGTGGGCATGAGAACAAGGCTGGTGGGGATGCACAATGTATGAGGGGAATCTGTGGCGACCAGTAGGCAGTTGTAGAAGGCTGGTGGGGAATCTGGGCAGAGAAACATGGCTGTGGCTACCAGTGGCCAGTGGAACAAGGCTGTGGTATCATAAAGTTTATGTGTGTTGTTCTGTGGCTACCAGCGGCCAATGCAAAAATGCCGGCAATCAGACAGTGTATGATTGGCTACAGGTAACCAGTGGAACAATGATGGGGTATCACACAGTGTATGTATGGTTCTATGGATACCAGTTGCCAGTAGAAGAAGACTGAGATTGAGATATCAGTTCATGTGTGGGCCTGGTGCTACCGGTGGCAAACCACTGGAGTATCAGACAGTGGATGTGTGGCTAATAGGGGCTAGAAGCGCAAGGTTATCAGGCAGTGTATGAGGGGTTCTATGGCTACCAGTGGGCAATGGAACAATGCTGGGGTTAAGCATACCTCCCAAGTGTCCCTCTTCGAGCCCCAAATCCCTCTGTCCCTCTTTCACACCCTGGTGTCCCTCTTTTTAGGACATCAGACTGTGTGGTGGGTATATAAGTGTATCACATTGCTCCACAGCAATAAAACGCACATTAATGTTTGTTTAAACATCGTTATATTTATACATTATCTGTGTAAATAAAATACTTTGATGTTGCTCTTGATAATTTATTCAGTTACATCAATGGCTCATATGTATTAAAGCAACCTGGTTTTATTCTGGAGTAAACCAACTGCACAATAGGGGACAAATAAAAGTTCAAAAATCCACTGCACTTGAATAGAGTTTTTAACCTCTTGAATGCTATAGAGGTCTCCAATGCATTGTTTTGCAATGTATTGAAGACCGCTCTAGCATTTAATTAGTTAAAACCCCTATTTAATGTGACAGGAATTTTGATTTGTTCCCTGTGGTACAGTTGGTTTACACCACAATAACTTCAGTTAGTTAGAACAAAAAACAATGGCAAGAGTTGAACATAAAATGTCTTACTTCTTAACTCTTTGCATTGCATTATATATAGATTAGTAAAATAAACATATATGTTGTGTAAAGATAACTCACTCCACACTATAGCGTTATCATCACTACCACTGGTGGCAGGCACTCTGTTGAATTTTGCTGTGGGCTCTAGCCCCAGATCGTTTTGGAACCTAGAAACGCCCCTGGTGTACCCTTCTGGCACTCAAAGGGTTAAGTTGAGGTAACATAGCAATATAACACATGGTGGCTCTTCAGTTGAAGCAGCGTAGCAATATGCTGAGGGAACAAATAGAAAGTGCTGTTTGAGGCTTGCCCTCTGTAACATATAGCAAAGAGTCTCTGTCCCTTTAAGGAGAAAGGGCAGGAAGCAGGAAGTGGAGGAGTGACAGTTGAAAACAGACAGTTAGTGAGGTGACTGAAGAGATGAAGAGTTAAATAAAAGAGTTGCTATTAAGTTTATCCCTGAGTTTGTGTTTTATGGGAACATTACACCCTCGCACTGACACAGAGTGTATGGAGGGTTACAGTTATCTGTGGGAGGTGACACAGTGTATGGAGGGTTACAGTTATCTGTGGGAGGTGACACAGAGTGTATGGAGGGTTACAGTTATCTGTGGGAGGTAACACAGAGTGTATGGAGGGTTACACTTATCTGTGGGAGGTGATACACAGTGTATGGAGGGTTACAGTTATCTGTGGGAGGTAACACAGTGTATGGAGGGTTACACTTATCTGTGGGAGGTGACACAGTGTATGGAGGGTTACAATTATCTGTGGGAGGTGACACAGTGTATGGAGGGTTACAGTTATCTGTGGGAGGTGACACAGAGTGTATGGAGGGTTACACTTATCTGTGGGAGGTGACACAGTGTATGGAGGGTTACAGTTATCTGTGGGAGGTGACACAGTGTATGGAGGGTTACAGTTATCTGTGGGAGGTGACACACAGTGTATGGAGGGTTACAGTTATCTGTGGGAGGTGACACACAGTGTATGGAGGGTTACAATTATCTGTGGGAGGTGACACAGTGTGTACTGAGGGTTACAGTTATCTGTAGGAGGTGACACAGTGTATGGAGGGTACAATTATCTGTGGGAGGTGACACAGTGTATGGAGGGTTACAGTTATCTGTGGGAGGTGACACAGTGTGTATGGAGGGTTACAGTTATCTGTGGGAGGTGACACAGTGTATGGAGGATTACAGTTATCTGTGGGAGGTGACACACAGTGTATGGAGGGTTATAGTTATCTGTGGGAGGTGACACAGAGTGTATGGAGGGTTACAGTTATCTGTGGGAGGTGACACAGTGTATGGAGGGTTACAGTTATCTGTGGGAGGTGACACACAGTGTATGGAGGGTTACAGTTATCTGTGGGAGGTGACACAGTGTGTATTGAGGGTTACAGTTATCTGTGGGAGGTGACACAGTGTATGGAGGGTACAATTATCTGTGGGAGGTGACACAGTGTATGGAGGGTTACAGTTATCTGTGGGAGGTGACACAGTGTGTATGGAGGGTTACAGTTATCTGTGGGAGGTGACACAGAGTGTATGGAGGGTTACAGTTATCTGTGGGAGGTGACACAGTGTATGGAGGATTACAGTTATCTGTGGGAGGTGACACACAGTGTATGGAGGGTTATAGTTATCTGTGGGAGGTGACACAGAGTGTATGGAGGGTTACAATTATCTGAGGGAGGTGACACAGTGTGTATGGATGGTACAATTATCTGTGGGAGGTGACACAGTGTATGGAGGGTTACAGTTATCTGTGGGAGGTGACACAGAGTGTATGGAGGGTTACAGTTATCTGTGGGAGGTGACACAGTGTATGGAGGGTTACAATTATCTGTGGGAGGTGACACAGTGTATGGAGGGTTACAATTATCTGTGGGAGGTGACACAGTGTGTATGGAGGGTTACAGTTATCTGTGGGAGGTGACACAGAGTGTATGGAGGGTTACAATTATCTGTGGGAGGTGACACAGTGTATGGAGGGTTACAATTATCTGTGGGAGGTGACACAGTGTATGGAGGGTTACAATTATCTGTGGGAGGTGACACAGTGTATGGAGGGTTACAATTATCTGTGGGAGGTGACACAGTGTATGGAGGGTTACAGTTATCTGTGGGAGGTGACACAGTGTGTATGGAGGGTTACAGTCATCTGTGGGAGGTGACACAGAGTGTATGGAGGGTTACAGTTATCTGTGGGAGGTGACACAGTGTGTATGGAGGGTACAATTATCTGTGGGAGGTGACACACAGTGTATGGAGGGTTACAGTTATCTGTGGGAGGTGACACAGTGTGTATGGAGGGTTACACTTATCTGTGGGAGGTGACACAGTGTATGGAGGGTTACAATTATCTGTGGGAGGTGACACAGTGTATGGAGGGTTACAGTTATCTGTGGGAGGTAACACAGTGTATGGAGGGTTACACTTATCTGTGGGAGGTGACACAGTGTATGGAGGGTTACAGTTATCTGTGGGAGGTGACACAGTGTATGGAGGGTTACAGTTATCTGTGGGAGGTGACACACAGTGTATGGAGGGTTACAGTTATCTGTGGGAGGTGACACACAGTGTATGGAGGGTTACAATTATCTGTGGGAGGTGACACAGTGTGTATTGTGGGTTACAGTTATCTGTGGGAGGTGACACAGTGTATGGAGGGTACAATTATCTGTGGGAGGTGACACAGTGTATGGAGGGTTACAGTTATCTGTGGGAGGTGACACAGTGTGTATGGAGGGTTACAGTTATCTGTGGGAGGTGACACAGAGTGTATGGAGGGTTACAGTTATCTGTGGGAGGTGACACAGTGTATGGAGGATTACAGTTATCTGTGGGAGGTGACACACAGTGTATGGAGGGTTATAGTTATCTGTGGGAGGTGACACAGAGTGTATGGAGGGTTACAATTATCTGTGGGAGGTGACACAGTGTATGGAGGGTTACAGTTATCTGTGGGAGGTGACACACAGTGTATGGAGGGTTACAGTTATCTGTGGGAGGTGACACAGTGTATGGAGGGTACAATTATCTGTGGGAGGTGACACAGTGTATGGGGGGTTACAGTTATCTGTGGGAGGTGACACAGTGTGTATGGAGGGTTACAGTTATCTGTGGGAGGTGACACAGAGTGTATGGAGGGTTACAGTTATCTGTGGGAGGTGACACAGTGTATGGAGGATTACAGTTATCTGTGGGAGGTGACACACAGTGTATGGAGGGTTATAGTTATCTGTGGGAGGTGACACAGTGTGTATGGAGGGTACAATTATCTGTGGGAGGTGACACAGTGTATGGAGGGTTACAGTTATCTGTGAGAGGTGACACAGTGTGTATGGAGGGTTACAGTTATCTGTGGGAGGTGACAGAGTGTATGGAGGGTTACAATTATCTGTGGGAGGTGACACAGTGTATGGAGGGTTACAGTTATCTGTGGGAGGTGACACAGTGTATGGAGGGTTACAATTATCTGTGGGAGGTGACACAGTGTATGGAGGGTTACAATTATCTGTGGGAGGTGACACAGTGTATGGAGGGTTACAGTTATCTGTGGGAGGTGACACAGTGTGTATGGAGGGTTACAGTCATCTGTGGGAGGTGACACAGTGTGTATGGAGGGTTACAGTTATCTGTGGGAGGTGACACACAGTGTATGGAGGGTTACAGTTATCTGTGGGAGGTGACACAGTGTATGGAGGGTTACAGTTATCTGTGGGAGGTGACACAGTGTGTATGGAGGGTTACAGTTATCTGTGGGAGGTGACACAGAGTGTATGGAGGGTTACAGTTATCTGTGGGAGGTGACACAGAGTGTATGGAGGGTTACAATTATATGTGGGAGGTGACACAGTGTGTATGGAGGGTACAATTATCTGTGGGAGGTGACACAGTGTATGGAGGGTTACAGTTATCTGTGGGAGGTGACACAGTGTGTATAGAGGGTTGCAGTTATCTGTGGGAGGTGACACACAGTGTATGGAGGGTTACAGTTATCTGTGGGAGGTGACACAGAGTGTATGGAGGATTACAGTTATCTGTGGGAGGTGACACAGTGTGTATGGGGGGTTACAGTTATCTGTGGGAGGTGACACAGTGTGTATGGGGGGTTACAGTTATCTGTGGGAGGTGACACAGTGTGTATGGAGGGTTACAATTATCCGTGGGAGGTGACACAGTGTATGGAGGGTTACAGTTATCTGTGGGAGGTGACACAGAGTGTATGGAGGGTTACAATTATCTGTGGGAGGTGACACACAGTGTATGGAGGGTTACAGTTATCTGTGGGAGGTGACACAGAGTGTATGGAGGATTACAGTTATCTGTGGGAGGTGACACAGTGTGTATGGGGGGTTACAATTATCTGTGGGAGGTGACACACAGTGTATGGAGGGTTACAGTTATCTGTGGGAGGTGACACAGTGTATGGAGGGTTACAGTTATCTGTGGGAGGTGACACAGTGTGTATGGAGGGTTACAGTTATCTGTGGGAGGTGACACAGTGTGTATGGATGGCTACAGTTATCTGTGGGAGGTGATACACAGTGTGTATGGGGGTTACAGTTATCTGTGGGAGGTGACACAGTGTATGGAGGGTTACAGTTATCTGTGGGAGATGACACACAGTGTATGGAGGGTTACAGTTATCTGTGGGAGGTGACACAGAGTGTATGGAGGGTTACAGTTATCTGTGAGAGGTGACACAGTGTGTATGGATGGTTACAGTTATCTGTGGGAGGTGACACAGTGTGTATGGAGGGTTACAGTTATCTGTGGGAGGTGACACAGAGTGTATGGAGGGTTACAGTTATCTGTGGGAGGTGACACAGTGTATGGAGGGTTACAGTTATCTGTGGGAGGTGACACAGAGTGTATGGAGGGTTACAGTTATCTGTGGGAGGTGACACAGTGTGTTTGTGGGGTCATGATCCTGAGTGAGAGTGTGAGTGGACCAGGAGAAGTTACTGATATCCCCTACTTCAGGAGCGAGTGGCAGCTATATTTTTTTTGTCAGTTGGATAGTGGTGGGCGGGCTGGAGGGGGCGGGCCAACTCCCTGTATGATAAACACGCCCCCATTCAATCATCCAATGGGAGCAGTAAAGTCCCCATTCAATCACCCAATAGGAGTTGTGTCTCCTAATGAGACATAAATTATTCAATGAGGCATTCTGTTCAATGTGTGTTTGTTTTCTGAGGAGACATAAATTATGTTCTGTGTGTGAGGTACCATAAATTATGCAATGAGGCTTATTCTTTTATATAGATATATATATGTATGTATGTATATATTATTCACAAATAATTTATCCTACATCAATTTATCATATTTTCACAGATTTTGGCATACAGATTTATATGTGCGATTTTATTTCTATCACTGGTTATTAGTATTTGCACAATATATTTCAGAGTTTACAATATATATTTATATTTTATTAGCGTTTACCTATTTGATTATTTTTACACGTTCTAGTATTCTTGGTAAGGGATTAGTTTTAGAGCAGCGTACAAAGGTATATCTTATTATTTGTTGGACTGTTGCGATTTAAAGGTTATAGATTTTATTCACCCAATCGTATTTTCACTAGCTGTATAAATACATTTCAGCTTCTCCTGCTTAATATCCTTTTCACATTTCCTGCACAGACATTAGTGGACACTGAGAAGTAACGAGGTGCAGACGTTACAGAGGTACACGGACCTCTTCATCACTCTGAGGCTGATGTACAAGATGGTAATGGTGAAATACTGGGGTATATCGACCACACCGCAGGGGAAAATAAAAATTTAATTTGATTAAATGGTGCTCCCCCATCCCTTGAATGCTAGAGATGTGGCAATGTTTTGGAGAATCTTCTAGCATTCAAAGAGTTAAAAGCTCATTTTAAAATCAACGGGAATTTCAGGAATCTGTATCTTCCCCCAAGGTAGAGTTGGCTCGCTCCAGCAGTGCTCTAGATCTTTCTAATTGCATCAGCCTCACGGAGATCCCCAATTACAGCACAATGCTGTCTTAGGGCTATTTTGGGGCAGTCGGCCCTTAGAGGTTGGACGCCTGGGGGACTAGTTTCTAGTTT
Organism: Rhinophrynus dorsalis; assembly: GCA_037306005.1. NCBI lineage: Eukaryota > Metazoa > Chordata > Amphibia > Anura > Rhinophrynidae > Rhinophrynus > Rhinophrynus dorsalis. Next base: position 399,469,529 of record CM074724.1, on the reverse strand, counting down.
TGGTTACTATAACTACTGTCACGCACAGCTCTACCATCCATTCAGACACAGACAGTCGTCTTGGAAACGCAGGTCACCAAGAACGTACAACAAAAGCTGTGGCATTTAAGATCTCCATCCCTCCCTGGCCTCAGGCTCGGACACAAGAAACTCTATATGGGAAGACACATTAACCCCGTCCCTTCTAAACGGAGCTGTGAACTGGACGACTTCATCATGGAATTCATAAAGAAGGTGGTGCCCTGTGTTACTGTTACACCAGCACCAAATAAAGATGAAATGGAGTTGTATGCCCCGCTGACACACAAAGGGTTACAGTGAACGTTATATCTTATGACAAATTAGGTTCATTTGAAAAAGCTTTCAAATCAGAACTTTCATCACATTAATATCGAGCCCCAAATCCTAATTACAATAGTGATATGAATAGACGTACTTGTATTTTCAAGAATAATTGCTGCTCAATAGGATATTGAGAGCCGGGGAACTATTTCACACACACACACACACACACACACCCTACACTGGAAATTGCTCCAGAGGGCTTTTTGTTGCCTTCCTCTGGATCAACAGGGGTGTTATTGGCATGGGCTGGACTTGATGGACGCATGTCTTTTTTCAGCCTTATCAACTATGTTACTATTAGTGAAAATAGAACTTTTTAGGCAGACGTGCACCGGCAGGGATCTTGCAGTAGGCTCTGTCCTTGCTCCTGCGTGATCAGTCCCTTCCGGTGCCTTAAAGGGGTAGTAATACTTCGTTTTAACTTTATTTTATTTTGTAGGCATTAAAAAAACATGAAGAATGATATGTCTTTCTCTCAAACCTTTATGGTTTGAGAGATATTCACAAGCAAATTTCCCCTCCCACCCCTTTTACCTAGTGTAAGCCATCTCTTCTCAGATGTGGAATCCAGTCCATAGACCAGACAGATAACAGAAGGGGACAATCTTCTTCCTATGAGAACAATGAAAGCCCTGCCCCCCTTGACAAGTTTTTCAGGTTTTTCCCTTATCTTAATTGAAGATTGTCCCTCTCTGCAGTCTACCTGGGCACCTCCCTTCTGTTCTGGCTGAGCAGTGTTACATCAGTAAAAGGGACGGGAGGGGGATACTTTATCATTCAATTACTCTTGAACTACAACTCTGACAGAATTGATATAACACTCTCCATGGCCCAAATACTATGATGATTAATTAGAGCTGTTATTATGAAACATTACTATCCCTTTAAAGGGATAGTAATACTTCGTTTTAACTTTATTTTATTTTGTAGGCATTAAAAAAACATGAAGAATGATATAAGTGTTATCTCTCAAACCTTTATGGTTTATGAGATATTCACAAGCAAAGTTCCCCTCCCCGCCCCTTTTTCCTAGTGTAAGCCATCTCTTCTCAAATGTGAGTCTGGTTGTATGACAGGACAGATAACAGAAGGGGACAATTTTCTTTGTATGAAAACAATGAAAGCCCTTCCCCCCTTGACAAGTTTTTCAGCTTTTTCCATTATCTTAATTGAAGATTGTTCCTCTCTGCAGTCTACCTGGGCACCTCCCTTCTGATCTGGTTGAACAGGGAAGGGATACTTTGTTTGCGAATATCTCTTAAACCATAAAGGTTTCAGAGATAAGACTTATATCATTCTTCATGTTTTTTTTAATGCCTACAAAATAAAATAAAGTTAAAACGAAGTATTACTATCCCTTTAAGGTAACCAAGCATTCAACTCACCAATCGTGGAGGAGAAGGGGACAGACAGCGCAGACTCAGATGTCGTCTCTGCTGTTCCTCGCTGCCTGTCTGCCTAAAAAAAGTTATATACACTAAAGCCGCAGTTATACTTGAAAAGACAACTATGTCTATGCATATCGCTATTGTAATTATGATTTGGAGATCAATATTAATGTGATGAAAGTTCCACTTTCAAGATCCCCTATATATTTCATATTAAGTATTTTTTTCTTATTTAAAATAATGAACTCAATATTTAGCATTACAGGTCAGTTTATGTAAGTTACACAGAACTGGGAGGCACAGCTGTGTGACAATCACTAACATTACGCACTGCTCTCACTCCCAACTGCTACTCTTTCATGCTGTTCCAGCCAGTAATGTCTAACTTGCATAAACTGTCAAATAAAGTTAAATATCTCTTGGACATACTGAAATACAAAAATGACCAACATAACACTCAGAAAACTCTTTTAACCCTTCAAGGTCCACGCGGTCTGGGACCAAGGCACATTTTGTTTTACATGTATGTGCCCAGTGATAAAAGAACGCTAGGTAGGCACCCTGTGGTTACGAAATTTCATGACGTTTCAGGACCGTCCCCTGTCCTTAACATCTGGACAGCCGTGACGGTCCTGGCATGTCACGTGTCATTAAGGGGTTAAATTAACCTGAACCTAAGTTGCTGTAAGACATTACTTCCACTTTAAAGACCCTGCACTCCAGGCTAGAATTAATTATTGAGTATTGGGTTCTTGTTCATTGTACTATAGAGGAATTTCAAAACAAAACCAGCTACATAATAGCACTGAAAAGAAAATTCCCCTAAGCCCTCTTGATTTAAACAGGAGTTTTTAACCTGTTGAATGCTAGAAGTCTTCAAAGCACTGCTTAAATCAAAACTACTACATCTAGGCAACTTTAGCTTCAATAAGTCCCCATCTGGCGACTAGCTGCTTAGTAGTGGTAGTCGCCAGAATTATCACCTTGTTAAAGGACCAGTAAACTTTTTTTATGAAAAAATATATATTGTAGGGATTTTCCTATTGAGTGAGATAAGGGTACTCCCACTGCCGAGAGATTTATATTTCCAGAGTTATTACAGTTTAAACCCATTTTTTTTTTTTATAAACCAGTGCCCTCTAGTGGTCAAATTCTAATTAGTTTTCCTGTTTCTAATGGAGAGGAAAGTCAGAGAAATACAGTTCTCCATAGAACGTGATAGATACTACTGAGTCACTTCCTGTCAGTTAGAACTATCAGGAAGTAATCACAGTAAATTCACTTCCTGTCAGTTAGAACTATCAGGATGTAAACAAAGTAAATTCACTTCCTGTCAGAACTATCAGGAAGTAATCACACAGTAAATTCACTTCCTGTCAGAACTATCAGGAAGTAAACACACAGTAAATTCACTTCCTGATTATTTGAACTGCTATAAATGTTGAATAAAACATCTGACAGTGATGGGAGTGCCCTTGTTTTATTCAGCAGGAAATGCTCTGTAAAATATGTGTTTTCATAAATAGAAGTTTACTGCTCCTTTGAGGAGAAATAGCCATTCTTCACGGGCTGACAGGCAGGATGTCACCCAGGAAGAACGGCTATTTCTCCTTAACAAGGTAATCATTCTGGCGACTAACGCTACTAAGCAGATAGTCGCCAGATGGGGACTTATTGAAGCTAAAGTTGCTTAGATGTGGTAGTTCCGCTTTAAAAAGAATCGGAGGAGGCAACATTGTCATGTCGGCATTTTCAACCCTGCGACATTTTGAATGCACCGTTTTTTTGCTCACCTAATACAAGGTGACTTCAATAGGATACCTCCATACTGTACCATTTACTACTATGTTTAGAGGTTCTTGTTGCACTGTTTTCCTCTCTGTGGTGTGTAACTTTGTACAAATGCTCTCCATCGTTGCCAGTGTTCATATCGGTGTAGTTTTCGTGTAATTGTATTATAAAGTTTCCCCCTTCTGCCCCTTTTTGCATACATCACTATCCTTTCTTAACCCTTTAAGGACCGGGAAAATCTGAGGTCGTTTTCCCTTAAGGACCGGAGCAATTCTGACCTTTTTGACTATGTCTTTGTTCAACAGTGTTTTCCCTCTAAGTACTTTATCCCACCCCCATAAATTATATACTGTTTTTTTAAGCACAAACAGGGCTTTCATTTGATACCCTACTTATATGGATAACCCACCATTTACTTTATTAAAATTAAAAAAAGGTAAAAAAAAAGGTGAAAAAAACACCATTTTTGTTTTTCCTGTTGGGATCAATTGGGCACAAAGGGTTACATTTTTATGGCGACTGCATGAAAGGTATGACCGGTCAGTCATACCTAAAAAATGTGCAGTTTAAAGTGGCCACTGCCCCCCCTGGGTGAAAATCCCCATGTCCCTTTTTCCCCACCCTATTTTGACACTTTTTTATCCCTGACATTTGGCGGTGTATGTAAGTGTATTACATGGCTCCACAACAATCACACTTCCAAAATTGTTTAATGAGATTTTTTTTTTTAATAAAATATCTTTTTGTAAAAAAAAAAAAGTGTGTTGTGTTTAAAAAAAAAGACCTCCATTTAGCCAGCCTCCAGCACCAGCAGTGAAGGGGTTAATACCCCCAGCTGCTGTATTTTCAATTGCCACTAGGTGTCTCCTCTCTACTTCTGTCTCTCTTACTTTGATAGCAAAGGAGACAGAGGCAGAAGAGACACGCAGAGACAGCATGCTTTCTGTACTGTCTCTGTCTCTCACAATGCCGGTACATGTGATCGTTGCTACGGTGATCACATGAACCGGCACAAGCAAGAAGGGCTGAGACTGAACGCCCCGGTCTAGGAGCGCTCAGTCTCATCCTGGAATTAATGATAGCAGCGTGCATGGAGGTACGCTGCTATCATTTAAGCCATGACGGTCCTGGACCATCATGGGTCCTTAAGGGGATAACAACCCATGACGGTCCAGGACCGTCATGGGTCCTTAAGGGGTTAAGATCAGAAAGCCAGTTGGAAGGATCGCGATGAGAGACAGTCTTGTATCAACATAAGGAAAAACCTGCCCTCCTTCATGTAAGTGTTTTGCTTATACTAATAGACAGAAGATTGTCCCTCGTTGCAATCTGTCCTGTCAAGAGACTGGATTTCAGATCTGAGGGAAGAAGAGTCACATCTGTAAAAGCGGCAGGGGGGAACTTTATAATATAATTACACAGAAACTAAACCAATATGAACATTGACAACGGTACAGAGGGCTAGTACAAAGTATAAGGAATGATCGAATCTTACTTTGAAACATTACTATCTCTTTAATATTGAGTAAATATGAATGTGTACCAATACCCTGTGTTTTGGGGTTTATGTACGGCTAGTTTGAGCACGCTGTCATGGGTTTTATACACACCTCAGAGGTGACAGTAGTTTTCCCCACAGATTACTGAGGTGAGATTCCAACCTTAAAGTGTATGTGTCACCTATGGACAACATCCCATAAATAGTTAGGTGACACATCCAATACCATAAAAACGTTATTTATTTTTTATTTTAAGCTTCAATATTGTTTAAATTTAACTTACAAATGTTTGGGCTGCAGCCACTTCCGTATAGACTGCAGTCCAGCGCTCTGCCTATTCTCTCCTCCCTCCTCCAATGACAGAGGCTTCTGTCAGCAAGCTGGAGCGATCTCATTGGCTAGATATGGATCTCTGCCAATGAGAACGTTCCAGCTTGCAGACAGAAGCCTCCGTCATTGGAGGAAGGAGGAGAGAAGAGGCAGAGCGCTGGACTGCAGTCTATGCGGAAGTGGCTGCAGCCCAAACATTTGTAAGTTAAATTTAAACAATATTGAAGCTTAAAATAAAAAATAAATAACGTTTTTGTGGTATTAGATGTGTCACCTAACTGTTTATAGGATGTTGTCCATAGGTGACACATCCACTTTAATGATAAATGAATCGGTGACGGCAGAGGATGAATCACTGGTTACAGCTGCAATGCAGGACCCATTAACTGACACCGAGGTGCCGAGCAGGACTTCATAAATAAGACTCTGAGGCTGATATACTTACAATTGGGGAAACCAACAGTGCCATGAGAATAATAAATATTCCTCACATTCCCATTTATTTAAATTGTGATTTTTTTTTAACACCTTGATTGTTGGAGACCTGTTTATCATGTAAGGTGTTAATAGCACAATTTAAAGAGCACCTTCATCAGTTAGTTTCCCCTGTTGGCAGATCTGATCCCCTTGGAGCAAACCTTTCGATTAAAGTGTCAGTAATCTGTATTTCTCCAAATACTTTATTTTTGTAACCTCTACAATATTAAATAAAGTTATAAACGGCATTACTGACCCTTTAAGTTAGTACTGGATTGTGAGTGCCGGCATCTCAAAAGGGGAACAAAACAGGCATCTTAAAAGATCCCCCCGCCTCCCATGCTTCCTAAACATGGGAACTTTCAGATTGAGATGGCCCAAAGTCCGCCATGAGTAGTGTGGCTCCCTGTGTCCCCCTAAAAATGCTTCAACCTTTTGAGTGCCAGGGAGGTGGTTAAAAGGGTTAATATCGCAATGCTGTTTTTTTCTGTGGCCTGGAATTTTACATTTCCCACCAAGTTCCACACCATATTAGCCACAGGAAAGGTGATTTTTGCAAGTGAATAATTATTTATTCAATGGAATCTGAAGGACCAGACTTTATGTACAGGAAAATGTCCTATTAGAAGTGACAGTTGTGTCTGTGGGCAGAACAAGTGTTCCATCAAATCATTGCTGAAGATTACCCCAGTGGGGCAATGACACAAAACTGCTGGGGTTGTTACTGAAACTAAGCTGCTCATACATCCCCAGACTAAGTAGTCCTCCCACTGATTGGCTTTGCCTTGTTCCTCTAAGAGCACAAACTGTGGTTAAAGGGATAGTAATGTTTCATAATAAAATCATCATAGTATAGTATGTAGTTCAGGAGTAATTCAATGACAAAGTATCCCCCTCCCGTCCCTTTTACTGATGTAACACTGCTCAGCCAGATCAGAAGGGAGGTGCCCAGGTAGACTGCAGAGAGGGACAATCTTCAATTAAGATAAGGGAAAAACTTGTGAAGGGGGGCAGGGCTTTCATTGTTCTCATAGGAAGAAGATTGTCCCATGCTGTTATCTGTCTGGTCTATGGACTGCATTCCACGTCTGAGAAGAGATGGCTTACACTAGGTAAAAGGGGCGGAGGGGGAAACTTTGCTTGTGAATATCTCTCAAACCATAAAGGTTTGAGAGATAAGACTTATATCGTTCTTCATGTTTTTTTTAATGCCTATAAAATAAAATAACATTAAAACAAAGTATTACTATCCCTTTAAAGTCACCTAAAGTCACCTAAAGCCATATAGGAAAGACTCTGGCACCAACTTTATTATTTAAATGAATACTAATGCTTTGTTTAAAAAACAATATATCAATCAGAGATCTTTTCCTGATGAGAAAACAAAAGCCCATATTTATAAAATCAAACTGGAGTCCACGGGGACAAGTAAAAATTCCCATACACTTCAACAGAGCCTTTGTTTGAGACCTCTCTATCCTTCAAGGGGCTAAAATCCCAATTTAATTTAACAGGTCTTTTTATTCGCCCCTATTTTGCAGTTGATTTCTCCAGTAACTCCAGTTTGCTTTTATAAATATGAGCCAAAGTACTCCCACAATGCCCAGTGATACATCATACCGTACATCATCATCGACAGACATTCTGTGGATGGATTAAGAGAGCAGCAGCACCTAGTGGTATCTTTTAATTGCATTTGTTTTATTAAAGAGTAAAAGAAGAAATCAAACAAGTTTAATCTGTCATAACTCTTTATGTATCATCTCCCAGCAATGGGAGTAAATTTTTATTTTTATTACAATATATATTTATTTTCTTAAAGGGATAGTTATGTTTCACAATAAAAGCAGTCCCAATTAATCTTCATAGTATTTGGACCATGGAGAGTGTTATTTCAATACTGTCAGAGTTGTAGTACAAGAGTAATTGAACGATAAAGTATCCCCCTCCCGCCCCTTTTATGGATGTAACACTGCTCACCTCAGAGCAGCAAGACTGTCCGGATGGATCGCAGAGAGGGACAATCTTCAGTGATCATAAGGAAAAACCTGTCAAGGGGGGCAGAGTTTTCCTTATGATCACAGTAAGAAGATTGTCCCTCACTGTGATCTGACTGGTCAAGAGATCAGATTACACATCTGAAGTGAGCAGTGTTACACTAGGTAAAAGGGGCGGGAGGGGATACATTATCATTCAATTACTCTTGTACTACATACTCCCTCCTCGTCTTGTGCCTCACACTCACCATTAGTCTCATGGCTCCACTCCTCTTGTGGCTCACACTCACCACTCCTCTCATGCTCACCATTCCGCTCACACTCACCAGTCCTCTCATGTCTCACACTCACCACTAGTCTCATGACTCCACTCCTCTCGTGGCTCACACTCACCAGTCCTCTCATGGCTCACACTCACCAGTCCTCTCATGGCTCACACTCTCCCATGTCTCACACTCCCACGTGTTTTGTGCTATTATATATAATTCTAATGTGCTATGTCCTGACCTAGTACTGATTACAAGAGAGATAGAAGTGGAAATAAAATGGTTCTGTTATTAATACTCTGATCTTCCACAAATCCACTGATAGGCACAGATCTTCACATACACGCCTCACACCCCACCTAGTTCCCCGTACGTCATTGTATATCTGTTCTCTGGATCCCTTCATAGTTCTTCAGGGAACTCGGTCTGATAACTGTGATATTAAATCACTAATAACCCCCAATATCATTCCGTGGAGGGGAACACCACTTGCCTTCACAGCTTTACTTGTACAAGGAGACATGGTACATGACTTGTGTTTTATTGTTCTTCCAGCTGAAGGAGCACCCGGAGAGGGGCGTGTATGTGAAAGCGCTATCCCAGCACACAGTGCACAGTGTGAGGGAGTGCGAGAACATAATGGAGACCGGCTGGAGAAACCGCTCTGTTGGATACACGTTAATGAACAAGGACTCCTCCCGCTCGCACTCCATCTTCACCATCAACATAGAGATCTGTTCCACGGGTATGATCACGCTTGGGCTTCCGGGGACGGGATACGTGGGCAGGTGGAGAGGACACTGACGGGCATATGGATGAAGGCAACAGGGGTACAATTCTAGGGCAACCCAACTGCACCACAGGACAGGGGTAGGTGAGCCCATCCAACTGCTGCCAGACTACAATGCCCGTATTCCCCCACCAGCCATCAGGAGGACGATAGGACTTGTAGTCTGTCTACAGCTGGAGGTCCACACAAGCATACCAGAAACCCTTAGCCAGGCAATTTAGGGCTCTTAGCTCCACCCATGGCCACGCCCCCATTCCTCACATGACCTCATCCCCAATCCCATTTACCTCTTTCCTAGCACAGGAAATACTCTTAAAGGGATAGTAATACTTCATTTTAACTTTATTTTATTTTGTAGGCATTAAAAAAACATGAAGAACGATATAAGTCTTATCTCTCAAAACTTTATGGTTTAAGAGATATTCACAAGCAAAGTACCCCCCCTCCGTTCAACCAGATCAGAAGGGAGGTGCCCAGGTAGACTGCAGAGAGGGACAATCTTCAATTAGGATAAGGGAAAAACCTGAAAAACTTGTCAAGGGGGGAGGGGCTTTCATTGTTCTCATAGGAAGAAGATTGTCCCCTGCTGTTATCTGTCCGGTCTATGGACTGCATTCCACATCTGAGAAGAGATGGCTTACACTAGGTAAAAGGGGGGGGAGGGGAAACTTTGCTTGTGAATATCTCTCAAACCATAAAGGTCTGAGAGATAAGACTTATATCGTTCTTCATGTTTTTTTAATGCCTACAAAATAAAATAACGTTAAAACAAAGTATTACTATCCCTTTACGCTATAACAAACAAAGACAAATAAATACTGTTAACCCCTTGGTTGCTTTCAAATGCTTTAGAGATTTCACTAGTATCCAAATGATTAAATAATAAGCTGTAAGTAGGTATAAAATTGCTGCGGGGACACTGAAATTGCTTTGGCCACACCCACAACTCAATGTGGGTGTGGTCAGAACAGCTGAGGCACCTCCCGTCAAAATTTAGAGCTCTAGACAGTTGTCTTGTCTGCCGACTGGGAAATACGGCCCTTTGCCCACCCCTGACATAAGGAGTAAATAATAATTTCCATTCATTTAAATTTGTTTTTTTGAATGATCAGTAATGTTTTATGATGAAAAAGAGATTAAAGGGATAGTAATACTTCGTTTTAACTTTATTTTATTTTGTAGGCATTAAAAAAACATGAAGAACGATATAAGTCTTATCTCTCAAACCTTTATGGTTTGAGAGATATTCACAAGCAAAGTTTCCCCTCCCGCCCCTTTTACCTAGTGTAAGTCATCTCTTCTCAGATGTGGAATCCAGTCCATAGACCAGACAGATAACAGCAGGGGACAATCTTCTTCCTATGAGAACAATGAAAGCCCTGCTCCTCTTGACAAGTTTTTCAGGTTTTCCCTTATCTTAATTGAAGATTGTCCCTCTCTGCAGTCTACCTGGGCACCTCCCTTCTGCTCTGGCTGAGCAGTGTTACATCAGTAAAAGGGGCGGGAGGGGGATACTTTGTCATTCAATTACTCTTGTACTACAACTCTGACAGAATTGAAATAACACTCTCCAAAGTCCAAATACTATGATGATTAATTAGAGCTGATTTTATTATGAAACATTACTATCCCTTTAAATACATTGCTTTTCCTGCTGAGTAAAGCAAGGCCTCCCCTTCCGCCGTCTGTCACTTTATTCAGATGTTATTTTATGTATTACACCCGTCATGTAGTAGAGAACTGTAGCCGTTGACTCACCCATAGAATGCAACAAAATAACACCAGGTGGCACTAGCCCATATCTATAAAAGCAAACTAGTTATCCTGGAGTAAACCAACTGCACTATAGGGGAGAAATACCATTCCTTTTAGATTAAATTGAGCTTTTAACCCCTTGAATGCTAGAGAGGTCTCCAATTTATTGCAGAGCAATGCATTGGAGACCTCTCTGGCATTCAAGGGGTTACAAAGCTCTGTTCAAGCGTATGGGAATTTAGGAATTTTTATTTTCCCCTATATTGTAGTTGATTTACTCCAGAATAACTCCAGTCCAGCTTTTATAAATATGGGCCAGTGTTCCTAGCAATTTAATATGAAAAACAAGTTTTTGGTGTGTAATAACCTTTGGAACTAAGCATCTCCTGGCAGAAGTCGGTTAAAAGGCCCTACAACATACTTACTTTTTGTCAGTATTGTTAATAAACAATTTATTCTCCTTTAACGCTTTCAGTGCTGGAGAAGTGTCTGGTAAACTGCAAGGGGTTAAAGGTTCCACTTAAATCTAAGACAATTTGGGACGTTTCTGTGGTGCAGTTGATTTGATTGAGTTGGATCGCATTATAAACAAAAATCTCATTCACCCTGTAAGGACTGGGGGCGCAGCACATTGCTAAGTAATGCATTGCACACCTTCTGAATTTTAACCCGTTAACGGTGAGAGTTCCAGGAAAGTAACCTTCTGTGAAGGTTCAATTTCAGACCCCGCTAGTGCTTACAGTGCTCCCGTAGTATCTTTGTGAGAACAAAATAAATTACGTGTCCGCATCATCAGCGGTCCTTTAGGCAAAAAAAACAATGATGGTCCTGACATGTTAAGGACCGGGAAGATCTGAGGTGGTTTGCAATTAAGGACCGGAGTAATTCTGACTTTTTTGACTATGTCTTTCTTCAACAGTGTTTTCCTTGTAAGTCTTTTATTCCAGGCACACAAATTATATACTGATTTTTTGCCAACAAGTAGGGTTTTTTTTGATGCCACACATAGATGGATAACCCATCATTTGTGCCCAGTGAGATATTTTTTATGGAGACTGCATGAAAAGTATGACAGGTCATTCATACCTACAAAATGTGAAGTTTTAGGGGGGCACTGAAAAAATCCCCATGTCCCTTCCCCACGGTTTCCCACTTTTTGGTTGATAACACTGTGTGATGTGTATAAGTGTATTACATTGCTCCACAGCAATAAAACTCCCATTATTGTTTGTTTAAAATTCAGTATATGTGTTTATACATTAGTGTTATACTTTGTGTTATACTTTGGTCTTGCTCAAATTTATTTAAAAAAAACAAAACAAAGATGTTGTCAGTAGGTCATTAAGGGACCTATATTTATCCTGCCCCCAGCACCAGCAATGAAGGGTTAGTACCCCCACCTTTGGTCTCTATTTCATTTTCTGTCTATTCTCTGTGTCTTTCACCCTTACTCTCATAGTAAGTTAGAGAGAGGCAGGGAACAGTCACAAAGGCAATGTGTAAAACACACTATCACAGTAAAACACATTGCCTTTGTGAATAAAAAATTTGGTACGTGTGTCCAATGTAGTAATGATCACATGTACTGGCAAAACAGAGAAGGACTGAAACTGAGCGCGCCGGTCCTGAAGTGCTCAGTTTCAGTCTCACCAGCATGATAGCAGCACGCACTGAGGTGCTCTGCTGTCGTTTAACCCTTGACATGCCAGGACCATCATGGGTCCTTAAAGGGATAGTAATACTTCGTTTTAACTTTATTTTATTTTGTAGGCATTAAAAAAACACGAAGAACGATATAAGTCTTATCTCTCAGACCTTTATGGTTTGAGAGATATTCACAAGCAAAGTTTCCCCTCCCGCCCCTTTTACCTAGTGTAAGCCATCTCTTCTCAGATGTGGAATCCAGTCCATAGTCCAGACAGATAACAGCAGGGGACAATCTTCTTCCTATGAGAACAATGAAAGCCCTGCCCCCCCTTGACAAGTTTTTCATGTTTTTCCCTTATCTTAATTGAAGATTGTCCCTCTCTGCAGTCTACCTGGGCACCTCCCTTCTGATCTGGCTGAGCAGTGTTACATCAGTAAAAGGGGTGGTTGGGGGATACTTTGTCATTGAATTACTCTTGTACTACAACTCTGACAGAATTGAAATAACACTCTCCAAAGTCCAAATACTATGATGATTAATTAGAGCTGCTTTTATTATGAAACATTAGTATCCCTTTAAGGGAATATTTAAACCTACACTATTTTTTATACATCTCCCTCAATGTAATGTCTTTCCACACAGATGAAAAAGGAGAAGATCACCTGCGGGCCGGGAAGCTCAATTTGGTCGATCTTGCCGGCAGCGAGAGGCAATCAAAAACTGGGGCCACTGGAGAGCGCCTGAAAGAAGCCACCAAAATTAACCTCTCCCTCTCTGCCTTGGGCAACGTCATCTCCGCTCTGGTGGATGGAAAGTCCAAACATATCCCTTATCGGGACTCCAAACTGACTCGCCTGCTGCAGGACTCCCTGGGAGGGAACACCAAGACCCTCATGGTCGCCTGTCTGTCTCCTGCTGACAACAACTATGACGAGAGCCTCAGCACTCTGCGCTACGCCAACCGCGCCAAGAACATCAAGAACAAACCGCGCATCAATGAGGACCCCAAGGATGCCCTGCTGAGGGAGTACCAGGAGGAGATTAGGAAGCTGAAGGCCATGTTGGGTGAACAGAACGGAGTCCGAGAACTGCCAGGTATAGGGATACATTGGGCTATATGCACAAAGTCAAATGTGGAGCAATTCTGGGGCAAAAAAGCAACATAGAAGACTAATGAAAAATCATGTAAAAATGAAATGTTTTTAAATGGGGCTTTTAACCTCTAGAATGCTCAAGAAGTCTCCAACACGTTGCTTCTATAGCATCAAGGGGTTAAAGTCCTGTCGTAATCAGTGGGAATTTGGGACATTTTTATTTGTCCCATTATAGAAATTTGCCTTTTTAAATACTGTATATTTCTATGTTATTTGACTTTTATATTTTGGACAGAACTTTTGACTACAGCAGTGAAACTGGCTAATGAAACGTTGGGTTCCAGTGCAGGGGGAGATGTATTAACCCAGTGGTTCTCAATCTTCTTTTGTTCGGGGCACCCCTAACACGTAATCTAGAACATTCGGGGCACCCCTAACATATTTAATGTACTTTATCAAGGACATAAGAAGGGTACAATACATAAATATACAGTTATTATCAGGTCTTATAATCTTAATAACAAAACTAAACATACTGTGCATAACAATTTCTATAAATCTTTATTTAAAAGTGCATTTTTGTTAGTCTTCATAGAAAACATGGGGCACCCTAAGTTGATGTGCGTGGCACACAAAAGCGCCACGGCACCCTGGTTGAGAATCACTGGATTAAGGTGTGATACAGTCAGAGGCGTAACTAGAAGCCACCAGACCCTGGTGCAAGAATTGCCATGGGCCCCCCCCGACCACATTGGCCCCCCTCAACTACATTGGCCACCTCCATATTGCCCCTTTCACAACGCCCCTTCATCTCCACAATGCCCCTCTTTCTCCACATTGCCCATTTAACAATGCCTCCATCACAATGCCCCTCATTCTCCACAATGCCCCTTCCACATTGCCCCTCAATCTCCACATTGCCCCTTCCACAATGCCCCCATCTCCATATTGCCCCTTCCACATTGCCCCTTCAACAATGCCTCCATCACAATGCCCCCATCACAATGCCCCTTATTCTCCACAATGCCCCTTCCACATTACTCCTCTTTCTCCACATTGCCCCTTCCACAATGCCCCCATCTCCATATTGCCCCTCATTCTCCATAATGACCCTTGCACAATGCCCCTCATTCTTCACATTGCCCCCATCACAATGCCCCTCATTCTCCACAATGCCCCTTCCACAGTGCCCCTCATTCTCCACAATGCCCCTTCCACAATGCCCCTACTGACCTCCCACCTCCTCCTACCTACCTCGAGTCCCTGGTGGTCTAGCGGTGTGAGATGACAGATCGGTGCCTCATTCGGCACAGACCTCTGTCTGGAACTCAAGCTCCCGCGCAGTTCTTAGTAATGCAGAGCGCTGGGGGATTATGTCATCTCCCAGCGCTCTGCATTACTAGAGCCGCCGCCGGGAGATCAGCTGTGTTGCACGCGCGTGGCGAGGGGGTCGCAGGGGGCGGCCGGGCCCCTGAGAATGACGGGCTCGGTCACAGGTGCGACCCCTATTGTTACGCCACTGGATACATTGGAGATAACTTCTCCACTGATATCACTTCACCAAGTCCTGTGTTATTGCATGGGGCCAATGCACTAAGATTTATCCAGCATTAGAGATCTTAGATCATAGGCTCCATAGAATCTTGGAGCGGTTAGAACGCTGGAGATGTTATTTCCACTTTATCTCCTTTTTATCAGTTCAGTGCATAATACTCCAGGGGCTCTGTACTATTAGTCCTGTTAGTATCCAAAACAAGCACTGGTGGGTTTGACAGCACAGTTTGCAATTCTGTTAACTGTGCTGTCAACAACCACCGCCGTGTAAAAATGTCCAACGGGCGCAAAATTTGCACACAGTGGACATCACATAAAAAAAGCAGACTTTGCTGTCCTATTCCATGTGGTGGCTTCACCGCGTGTTAAGGACCGCATTTTTCATGGTGAAAATCTTGGTCCATGAAAAGGAGGAGCAGAGTCCCTAACACTCGGTGAAAACCTCCGGTATGTGTTGGAAAACTGGTTTCCAACACGTACTTGTGGTTGAAAAATAGAAAAAGATTAACCCTTTGAGTGCCAGTGGGGTATGCAATACATTATACAGCATTGCATACCCCACTGGCACTCATACGGTTAAAATATAAGAAGTCAGAGATACTCAACTCAGCTCATGAGCTTGCAAGTGTATGTAAAAGCTCACTGGGACTGTGTCCTCGCGGCCAGGGTGCAATCTCTTTTACCTCACAAATGCCATATACAGGCTAGAAATATTCTGACGCATATCATACAGGTCCTGCCAAAACGACAGTCCAGCCACAAAATGACAGACAATTCCTCTCTGAACAAGGCCAGCAACTAACCCCACATGAACATTTGGGCCTTGTTGGGCCTCCACAGTGGTGTGCAGCTGATCCCTCGAGGCACTTGTGGCAAGGAGTCCACGTCTGGATCCCCCATTACCCTTAGGGTGACTAACCCTAATAGCAATTTCCACATAGATTTAAGAAGTCAGAGATGCTCAACTAGTCTCATTAGATTACAAGGATATGCAAAATCTCACTGGACTGTGCCCTCACACCCAGGGTAAAATCTATTTTAGCTCACAAATGCCATACACAGAGAAGTAATATTCTGAAACATATCATAAAGGTCCTGCCAAAATGATAGTCCAGCCACAAAATGGCAGACAATTCTTCTCTGAACATGCAACACCGAAAACCCCAGATGTACATTTCGGCCTGCTTGGGTCTCGTCAGCAAAGTGCAGCTGATCTGTCTAGGCACTTGTGAGCAAGGAGTCCATGTCTGGATTCCCCCATTACCCTTAGGGTGACTAACCCTAAGAGCAATTTGCATACAGATAGAAGAAGTCAGAGATGCTCATCTAGGCTCATGAGCTTGCAGGGTATGCAAAATCTCACTAGGACTGTGTCCTCGCACCCAGAGTGCAATCTCTTTTAGCTCACAAATGCCATACACAGAGAAGAAATATTCTGAAGCACATCATACAGGTCCTGCCAAAATGACAGTCCAACCACAAAATGCCAGACAATTCTTCTGTGAACAAGCAAAACAGAAAACCCCAGATGTACATTTCGGTCTTGTTGGGCCTCATAGGTGAGGTGCAGCTGATCCCTCTAGGCACTTGTGAGCAAAAGGACCACATCTGGATTCCCTCATTACCCATAGTGCGACTAACCCTAAGAGCAATTTGCATATAGATAGAAGAAGTCAGAGAGCCTCAACTAGGCTCATGAGCTCGCACAGGTCTGGAAAAGCTAGTTAGGGCTGTGTCCTTGCTCCCAGGGTGCAATCTCTTCTAGCTCATAATTGCCATACACAGAGAAGAAATATTCTGAGGCATATCATACAGGTCCTGCCAAAATGCCGGTGCAGCCAGACAATTCTTCTCTGAACAAGGGAAACAAACAAAAAAAAAAAATATCCCCAGACGTGCATTTGGGTCTCATCAATGAGGTACATCTTATCCCTCTAGGGGCTTGTGAGCAAGGGGACCACGTCTGGATTCCCCCATTACCCTTAGGGTGACTAACCCTTAGAGCAATTTGCATATAGATAGAAGAAGTCATGAACTTGGAAGTGTATGCAAAATCTCACTGGGACTGTGTCCTTGCACCCAGGGTGCAATCTCTTTTAGCTCACAAATGCCATACACAGAGAAGAAATATTCTGAAGCATCTCATACAGGTCCTGCCAAAATGACAGTCCAGCCACAAAATTCCAGTCGATTCTTCTCTGAACAAGGGAAACAACTACCGTAAAATCTTGCATATAATATGCACAATTTTGCCCCTCTTCATCTTATGTGAAGTGGGGGGTAGCGTATTAGACACGAGGCAAAAAAAAAAATTCCCATTCCCGCACTGCTTCCCTCCCTCCCTGCTTACCCCATAGCCTCCTGCTCTGTAATGTGTGCAATTGCCTGAGCCTGACAGGGTCCCAGAGGGAAGTATGCTTACATCGCAATTGTACATCTTATGGAGCAGGAGACTATTGGGTAAGTGGGGAGGGAGAGAAGCAGTGCGGGAATGGGAATGGGTTTTTTTTTGCATGACAGGGGAAAACAAGGGTGCATATTATACATAGGCACTCTTGTTTCCCCTAAAATCCTGGGTGTAATATACACCTGTGTATTATACACAGGTACGTATTATACCTGAGATTTTACAGTAACTCAAGACATAAGTTTTGGCTTTGTTGGGTCTCTCATCGGTAAGGTGTAGCTGATACCTCTATACACTTGTGAGCAAGGTGTTCACATCTGCATTCCCCCAACTAGCCCCAGATGTATATTTTGGCCTGGTGGGGCCTCATCAGAGAGGGGCAGCTGATCCCTCTAGGCACTTGTGAGCAAGGGGTCCACGTCTGGATCCCCCCATTACCCTTAGGGTGACCAACACCAAGAGCAATTTGCATATAGATAGAAGAAGTCAGAGATGCCCAGCTAGACTCATAAGCTTGGAAAGGTATGTAAACACTGACTGAGATTGTGTCCTCACGTCCAGGGTACAATCTCTTTTAGCTCACAAATGCTGTACACAGAGAAGAAACATTCTGAAGCATATCATACAGGTCCTGCCAAAATGACAGTGCAGCCACGAAATACCAGACAATTCTTCTCTGAACAAGGAAAGCAACAGACCCCAGAAGTACATTTTGATCTTGCTGGGCCTGATCAGAGAATTGTAGCTGATCCCTCTGTGGGCTTGTGAGCAAGGGGTCCACGTCTGGATTCACCCATTACCTTTAGGGTGACCGACCCTAAGAACAATTTGCATATAGATAGAAGAAGTCAGAGATGCTCAACTAGACTCATGAGATTGCAGTGTATGCAAAAGATCACTGGACTGTGTCCTCACACCCAGGGTGCAATCTCTTTTAGCTCACAAATGCCATACACAGAGAAGAAATATTCTGAGGCGTATCATACAGGTCCAGCCAAAATGACAGTCCAACCACGAAATACAAGCTTTCTGTGAACAAGCAAAACAGAAAACCCCAGATGTACATTTCGGCCTTCTTGGGCCTCATAGATGAGGTGCATTTGATCCCTCTAGGCACTTGTGAGCAAAAGGACCACATCTGGATTCCCCATTAACCTTAGGGTAACTAACCCTAAGAGCAATTTGCATATAGATAGAAGAAGTCAGAGAGCCTCAACTAGGCTCATGAGCTCGCACAGGTCTGGAAAAGCTAGTTAGGGCTGTTCCCTTGCACCCAGGGTGCAATCTCTTTTAGGTCACAAATGCCATACATAGAGAAGAAATATTCTGACGCAAATCATACAGGTCCTGCCAAAATGACAGTCCAGCCACTAAATGACAGACAATTATTTTCAGAACAAGGCCAGCAACTAACCCCACATGTACGTTTTGGCCTTGTTGGGCCTCCACAGTGATGTGCAGCTGATACCTCTAGGCACTTGTGGCAAGGAGTCCACGTCTGGATCCCCCATTACCCTTAGGGTGACTAACCATAAGAGCAATTTGCATACAGATTTAAGCAGTCAGAGATGCTCAGCTAGGATCATTAGATTGCAAGGGTATGTAAAAGCTCACTGGGACTGTGTCCTCACACCCAGGGTGCAATATATTTTATCTCACAAGTGCCATACACAGAGAAGAAAGATTCTGAAGCATATCATACTGCTCCTGCCAAAATGATAGTCCAGCCACAAAATGCCAGACAATTTTTCCCTGAACCAGAGAAGCAACTGACCCCAGAAGTACATTTAGGCCTTGTCAACGCAGTGCAGCTGATTCCTCTATTCACTTGTGAGCAAGGAGTCCACGTCTGGATTCCCCCATTACCCTTAGGGTGACTAACTGCAATGGCAATTTGCATATAGATAGAAAAAAAACAGCGATGCTCAACTAGGCTCATGAACCTGCAAGGGTATGTAAACACTCACCCAGGGTTCAAACTCTTTTATCTCACAAATGCCATACACAGAGAAGAAATATTCTGAAGCATATCATACAGGTCCTACACATGAAATGCCATACAATTTTTCTCTGAATAAGAAAAGCAACTAATCCTAGACGTACATTTTGACCTTGTTGGGTTTCATTGGTGAAGTGTAGCTGATCCCTCTAGGCACCTGTGAGCATGAGGACCACATCTGGATTCCCCTCATTACTCATACAGTGACTAACCCTAAAAGCAATTTGCATATAGATAGAAGAAGTCTGAGATGCCCAGCTAGGCTCATGAGTTTGCAGGGCATGTAAAAAAGCTCACTGGCACTGTGTCCTCACACCCAGGGTGCAATCTCTTTTATCTCACAAATCCCATACACAGAGAAGAAATATTCTGAAACATCTCATTCAGGTCCTGCCAAAATCACAGTCCAGCCACAAAACAGACAACTCTTCTTTGAACAAAGAAAGCAACAAACCCCAGACATAGTTCTTGATCTTGTTGGGCCTCACTAATAAGGTGCAGCTGATCCTTCTTGTCACTTGTGAGCAAGGGGCCATATCTGGATTCCCCCATTACCCTTAGTGTGACTAACCCTAATAGTAATTTGCATATACATAGAAGAAGTCAGAGATGCTCAACTAGGCTCATGAGCTTGCAAGAGTATACAAAAGATCACTGGACTGTGTCCTCACACCCAGGGTGCAATCTCTTTTAGCTCACAAATGCCATACACAGAGAAGAAATATTCTGAATCATATCATACTGGTCCTGCCAAAATGACAGTCCAGCCACCAAATGCCAGACAACTCTTCTCTGAACAAGGGAAACAATTAACCCCAGACGTACTTTTTGGCCTGGTTGGGCCAACAAGGCTGAAACAAGGCTTTTTCTATCTATATGCAAATTGCTCTTAGGGTTGGTCACCCTAAGGGTAATGGGGGAATCCAGACCTGGACCCCTTGCTCTCAAGTACCTAGCAGGATCAACTGCATCTCACTGATGAGGCCCAACAAGTCCAAGATGTACATTTGGGATTAGTTGCTTTCCTTGTTCAGAGAAGAGTTGTCTGGTGTTTTGTGTCTGGACTGTCATTTTAGCAGGACCTGTATGATATGCTTCAGAGTATTTCTTGCAAGCTCATGAGCGTAGCTGAATATCTCTGACTTCTTCAATGTATATGCAAATTGCTCTTAGGGTTAGTCACCTAATCATAGGGTTAATCTGCAAACCGTTAACACATGTCCTGACAATTAAACACTTATCAGTAATCCTGATGTCCAGTGGGGTCGTGGCCGGCTTCTTCTTCTGTTCTTCCTCTTCTCTTCTGTATTATAAAAAAAAATGTTTAGTTCTGCATGTCTTTAAAAAAAATGAAGCCCTCCAAAGATGCGACAGTTAAAACTCGGAGTCCCGGAGGGTTAGGCCTCCAGCTCTCAAAGGGTTAAAAATAGGTGGCATCTTCTTTGTGTTTAATAAATAAAATGTTTTTTAATTTTTCTCCTTAAAATAAATGTGTCCAATACATGTTTCCAGTATAACCCCTTTTGCCTCTGCCGACGCCATCTCTGCTGGAGGTGGAAGGCATTTGCAATGGCACAACCCCCCCCCCCATGCCCTACCTGTCAGGCCGTTGCCCGAGTCAAACTGCTGGGTTTTTTAAGCAAGACTGGCTTTTATATGCCATTCTTGGTTCAAACTAATTGGCAGCCTCCAATTGGCTGTGATGTCCTTAAGCACCTCCCATCCAATCAGTGTCAAACGAGAGTTGGCTTTTTTTTCTTTGCTGTTCCCACAACTCGCGTTGTGTAGCACTATGTACCGCTATGTAGCACTATGGAGCGCTGTGGAGCACTATGTAGCACTATGTAGCACGAGTTGTGGGAACAAAAACAACAATGAACATTTTGCCAAAACATGAGTTTTGGGCACCAACGCTCATTGTTTCATGTACCTCACCAGTTATAGAATAGCTGAGGTACATATGTTAGTTTATCAGTTGGTCTTGTTTTTACTTTTCCCACCAGTTTTCCCAGTTTTACCGGTGGTAATAGTATCGAACCCCCCAGTGTTATACCTTCCAAACCCTTCAGATTTCATAAATATTGCTTGGATAGTTTTCAAGTAACAAATTGCTGAACCCTTTGAGTGCCAAAGAGGTACGCAATGCATTGCAAAGCAACATAGACGACTATTACAGAGCAATGCATCGCTTAGCACTCTGGCACTCAATTAATTTTCCTGTTAGGCTGACCATATTTCCTTGAGACAAAAACGGGACAGGGTGTGGGACAGACGGATAGTGGGACTCTGTCACTCAGAGTCCGATCGTAGTAAGCTGCAAGCAGCGAGAATGCGTTTTCTCCATCTCTTACTAGCGGTTTTGTCTCTCTCTGGCCAAAATACCTGCCCCTGTTTAAATCAGAACTTAATCTCTTCATCACTCACACTAGTGGTTTCATTGTGTTTACTCTACGCATTGATTACCATAGAGTCTTATGACTCATCGTCCTATCACTGTCTAAGAGACTCTATGGTAATTTACCATAGACTCAAGAGTCTTAGTTATGAGTCACTCAAGTCATAAGACTCTATGGTAACCATTGTGTACAGTAAAACCACTAGTGTGATGAAAGGAAGTTCCGATTTATTTAATATGATGAGAAATAAAAAAGCCGCGTTCAGTTTTTTACAAAAAATTATATTAAAAAAAAAATATATTATATATATATATATACATATATTAAAAAAAACGGAACAAAATTGACATTTATATTAAAAAGACGGGACGGTCTGGAAATATGACAAAAATGGTACTGTCCCATTTAAAACGGTACGTATGGTCAGCCTATGTTTGGTCTTATGATAAATTTTAGTCAGATCTACAATATAAATGAGCTTGTAGATTGTCACCAAAACTGACAGGGAGTAGGGCCCTGTGCTGGTAAATTGGATCCGTTGAACGAGAGATATTGGTGTTTAAAGTAAAAAAAACAAAACAAAACAAAAAAAACGAGAATGTGTGGCCCTAACACGTATAGTACATGCCAAGTTGAGTGCATGTTAGTATAGGTAGTGTTCTTAGGTTATGGTAGGCTGCCATCTACTGACGATTGATGGAATTGGTTTTTAAGGTTAAAATCTTTCATTCCAGCTGCTAATTGTTGCTCTCCAGATAATTTACTTTGCACAACCAAACAGACTTCACATACGTTTAATTATGACGGGTTAGCCTCTCCACTGTGGGCTATTTCATGTACATTTCAGAGACCACATATCTAACTTGGGATGAGATGTAAGCACATCAGAGAGTAGGTTAATGTATCACAATAAAGATAATATATTTGGGCACCACAACTAGTATTAAATAATAATAAAAAGGCAGTTAATGTGGAAAACACTCTAACCCAGTGTTTCAAAATAAGTTAAAAACTAAAACGAAAACGCCCAGAGCCTATTCCAATGTGAATAACAGAATAAGCATCAGCTTTTGCAAAAAACTTTTTGTTTACTTATAAAAATATATCAAATCAGCTACGTTTACAGATTTGATGCTAGTGAATATACCTGTGCTGTGTCCTGTATGGTAATATGTTCCCTCTTTCTAGTACTAAGCAAACAATGTTCTCTTAAAGGGATAGTAACACTTAAAATGTAAAGAACTATATAGTAGGGTAAAACAAGCTGCAAAAGGTGTTTTATTTGAAATTTATTACAGCTCAAACTTGTAGTTTGTAGGTGCAATATCACAATGGCCTGAAATTGTACAGTGTCGCTGTTGCTACACCATCCTACAGACAGCTCTGGTCAGTTGACCATAAATCTCCATAGGATGGTGTAGCAACAGCGCCACGGTACAATTTCAGGCCACTGTGATACTGCACCTAAAAACTACAAGTTTGAGCTGCAGTAACTTTTAAATAAAGCACCGCTCAGCAGTGGGAGTACACATGTTTTACTCTGGGGGATAAACACTACAATATATATTTTTTTTACATATTAAGTATTACTGTCCCTTTAAACTGTATGTGAATTCACAGGGAAAGGATTCTAAACCAAAATGACACTGCACTATCTATACGGTGTAATATACAAAATATCTTCAAGATACGTATATATAGTCTCTACATTTTTTAAAAGCACAATATACCAAGTGGAATATAAATATTGTATCTCTCTTCTAGAGCATTAACCATTTAAGTGCCAGTGAGGCATCTAAAGCATTGCAACTCAACGCCTTGGATACCTACTTGGCATTCAGTGGACACTGGGTGAATCTTTTCTTGGGTTTAATACATCACAATGTATAGATGATTTTGTGATATGTGTCTACACAGTCGCATGCTGTGTCTGCTGTCATACCAGTCTCCTTTCACTGTGTCTGTGTCTGCTGTCATACCAGTCTCCTTTCACTGTGTCTGTGTGTGTGCGTGTGTCTGCTGTCATACCAGTCTCCTTTCACTGTGTGTGTGTGTGTGTGTGTGTGTGTGTGTGTGTGTGTGTGTGTGTGTCTGCTGTCATACCAGTCTCCTTTCACTGTGTTTGTGTGTGTGTGTGTGTGTGTCTGCTGTCATACCAGTCTCCTTTCACTGTGTGTGTGTGTGCTGTCATACCAGTCTCCTTTCACTGTGTCTGCTGTCATACCAGTCTCCTTTCACTGTGTGTGTGTGTGTGTGTGTGTGTGTGTGTGTGTGTGTTTGTCTGCTGTCATACCAGTCTCCTTTCACTGTGTGTGTGTGTGTCTGCTGTCATACCAGTCTCCTTTCACTGTGTGTGTGTGTGTCTGCTGTCATATCAGTCTCCTTTCACTGTGTGTGTGTGTGTGTGTGTGTGTGTGTGTCTGCTGTCATACCAGTCTCCTTTCACTGTGTGTGTGTGTGTGTGTGTGTCTGCTGTCATACCAGTCTCCTTTCACTGTGTCTGTGTGTGTGTGTGTGTGTGTCTGCTGTCATACCAGTCTCCTTTCACTGTGTGTGTGTCTGCTGTCATACCAGTCTCCTTTCACTGTGTCTGTGTATGTGTGTCTGCTGTCATACCAGTCTCCTTTCATTGTGTGTGTGTGTCTGCTGTCATACCGGTCTCCTTTCACTGTGTGTGTGTGTGTCTGCTGTCATATCAGTCTCCTTTCACTGTGTGTGTGTGTGTGTGTGTCTGCTGTCATATCAGTCTCCTTTCACTGTGTGTGTGTGTGTGTGTGTGTCTGCTGTCATACCAGTCTCCTTTCACTGTGTGTTTGTGTCTGCTGTCATACCAGTCTCCTTTCACTGTGTGTGTCTGTGTGTGTGTGTGTGTGTCTGCTGTCATATCAGTCTCCTTTCACTGTGTGTGTGTGTGTCTGCTGTCATACCGGTCTCCTTTCACTGTGTGTGTGTGTGTGTGTGTGTCTGCTGTCATACCAGTCTCCTTTCACTGTGTGTGTGTGTGTGCGTCTGCTGTCATACCAGTCTCCTTTCACTGTGTGTGTGTGTCTGCTGTCATACCAGTCTCCTTTCACTGTGTGTGTGTGTGTGTGTGTGTCTGCTGTCATACTAGTCTCCTTTCACTGTGTGTGTGTGTGTGTGTGTGTGTGTGTGTGTCTGCTGTCATACCAGTCTCCTTTCACTGTGTGTGTGTGTGTGTGTCTGCTGTCATACCAGTCTCCTTTCACTGTGTGTATGTGTCTACTTTCATACCAGTCTCCTTTCACTGTGTGTGTCTGTGTCACGGTTTTTTTAAAGACTCTCAGACCAGTATGTAAAATAAAACACAGTTTTATTTAGCAATAATAACACATAAGGTCGCCCTCTAGTGGCGGTTGGGTGTACATAAATGATAGTGACTGGAAAATACAAAGTTAAATGCACAAACGGAAAGCAAGTACACATTTACCACCAAGGAAGGGGTATAACCCCGGAGGGTTAAGTCCTTTATAAATATTAGTTTCAAAGGAACTGTTTGGCACGCCCTGGGTATGAATAGGTTACGCTTAAGGTAACCACAAAGGGTTAAGTCCTTGATTACGATCAGTCTCTCAAGTGGATGCTTGGCACGCCCAAGGTGTAGATAAGCTGTGCTGAAGAAATGTTCACCAACAAGTGGATAGGGACTGTCTCGCCACGGTGTGTAGTATAGCAGAGCCCAATAGCCCCCCATGGGCGTACCTACTGGAATGGCTACTGCTGGTGCAAGTGATCTTAGCCCCACGGGCGTGTATCGAACCGGCCTGCAGTGCAAGAGCTCCCAAGCCTCTTCAGACTATACCGGACTGAGTAATATGAGACAGGGCCCAAAGCCCAACAGAAGTAGTGCCGGAATGCTAGTGCTGAAGCCTGTGCCCGTCACCACTCGGTATAACGGAATCGCCCAGTGTATACAACGAAAGAGATAGAGAGCCAAAGCGCCCAACCGGCCTAATAGGAAGTGAACACTCTACTGGGATGGTATCGAGTTGCCGACGGAGAGCGGCCAACTCAGCAAGAGTTTCACTATGAACGAGGCTCACACTGGAGTAGGGAGAGTGGGACCGAGACAGCACTGGTAGGGTTAAAAGGCACGTTTACACAAGGCTTTTCTGCGGTAGCACAGCACTGCGGTCTGAGGGAGGCGCACACAGCTCTGCACGATAGTAACACTGCACTGCACGAAGTGACACCAGGCAAGACAGCCACACAAGTACTGGAACAGTGGATGATAATGTCGCGACGGCGACAAACCGGAACGTGGGTCTTCTGGAACACGCTGGAGGTGATCTTGCGGGAGGAAGTCAGCAGGGCCGGATCGGAGCACGTAGGAGGTAGTCGTACCAGCCGGGTCATACACAAGCAGGAACGTCAGCCAAGCACAGTCGAGATCCGGAGGAGCGAGTCAGACGAGCCGGGTCATACACAAGCAGGAACGTCAGCCAAGCAGAGCCGAGATCCGGAGGAGATAGTCAGACGAGCCGGGTCATACACAAGCAGGAACACTGGAGAATGGTCAGGGCTAGCCAAATCGGTACACAGGAATCAGAAACGTAGCAACAGAACAACTGGCTCAGAAACACCACGAAAGGGCGCCTGACAGATGGAATTGCCAGGTATAAAAAGGAAACCAAGGGGCGGGCCAAACTAAGTGAACAAATCACCCTTGTACATAGCAGAGAGTGACAGCTAGATCACAGGCACTGTGATAGTCTGCTGTCATACCAGTCTCCTTTCACTGTGTCTGTGTCTGATGTCATACCAGTCTCCTTTCACTGTGTGTGTGTGTGTGTGTGTGTGTGTGTGTGTGTGTGTGTGTGTGTGTGTGTCTGCTGTCATACCAGTCTCCTTTCACTCTGTGTGTGTGTGTGTGTGTGTGTGTGTGTGTGTGTGTCTGCTGTCATACCAGTCTCCTTTCACTGTGTCTGTGTGTGTGTGTGTGTGTGTCTGCTGTCATACCAGTCTCCTTTCACTGTGTGTGTGTGTGTGTGTGTGTGTGTGTGTGTGTCTGCTGTCATACCAGTCTCCTTTCACTGTGTCTGTGTGTGTCTGCTGTCATACCAGTCTCCTTTCACTGTGTGTGTGTGTGTGTCTGCTGTCATACCGGTCTCCTTTCACTGTGTGTGTGTGTGTGTCTGCTGTCATATCAGTCTCCTTTCACTGTGTGTGTGTGTGTGTCTGCTGTCATATCAGTCTCCTTTCACTGTGTGTGTGTGTGTGTGTGTGTGTGTGTGTGTGTGTGTCTGCTGTCATATCAGTCTCTTTTCACTGTGTGTGTGTGTGTGTGTCTGCTGTCATACCAGTCTCCTTTCACTGTGTGTGTGTGTGTGTGTGTGTCTGCTGTCATATCAGTCTCCTTTCACTGTGTGTGTGTGTGTGCGTCTGCTGTCATACCAGTCTCCTTTCACTGTGTGTGTGTGTGTGTGTGTGTGTCTGCTGTCATACCAGTCTCCTTTCACTGTGTGTGTGTGTGTGTGTGTGTCTGCTGTCATATCAGTCTCCTTTCACTGTGTGTGTGTGTGTCTGCTGTCATACCGGTCTCCTTTCACTGTGTGTGTGTGTGTGTGTGTGTGTGTGTGTCTGCTGTCATACCAGTCTCCTTTCACTGTGTGTGTGTGTGTGTGTGTGTGTGCGCGCCTGCTGTCATACCGGTCTCCTTTCACTGTGTGTGTGTGTGTCTGCTGTCATACCAGTCTCCTTTCACTGTGTGTGTGTGTGTGTGTGTGTGTGTGTGTGTGTGTGTGTCTGCTGTCATACCGGTCTCCTTTCACTGTGTGTGTGTGTGTGTGTGTGTGTGTCTGTGTCTGCTGTCATACCAGTCTCCTTTCACTGTGTGTGTGTGTGTGTGTGTGTGTGTGTCTGCTGTCATACCGGTCTCCTTTCACTGTGTGTGTGTGTGTCTGCTGTCATACCAGTCTCATTCACTGTGTGTGTGTGTGTCTGCTGTCATACCAGTCTCCTTTCACTGTGTGTATGTGTGTGTGTGTGTGTGTGTGTGTGTGTGTGTGTCTGCTGTCATACCAGTCTCCTTTCACGGTGTGTGTGTGTGTCTGCTGTCATACCAGTCTCCTTTCACTGTGTGTGTGTGTGTGTGTGTGTCTGCTGTCATACCAGTCTCCTTTCACTGTGTGTGTGTGTCTGCTGTCATACCGGTCTCCTTTCACTGTGTGTGTGTGTGTCTGCTGTCATACCAGTCTCCTTTAACTGTGTGTGTGTGTGTGTGTGTCTGCTGTCATACCAGTCTCCTTTCACTGTGTGTGTGTGTGTGTCTGCTGTCATACCAGTCTCCTTTCACTGTGTGTGTGTCTGTGTGTGTGTGTGTCTGCTGTCATACCAGTCTCCTTTCACTGTGTGTGTGTGTGTGTGTCTGCTGTCATACCGGTCTCCTTTCACTGTGTGTGTGTGTCTGCTGTCATACCAGTCTCCTTTCACTGTGTGTGTGTGTGTGTGTGTGTGTGCGCGCGTCTGCTGTCATACCAGTCTCCTTTCACTGTGTGTGTGTGTGTGTGTGTGTGTCTGCTGTCATACCAGTCTCCTTTCACTGTGTGTGTGTGTGTCTGCTGTCATACCAGTCTCCTTTCACTGTGTGTGTGTGTGTCTGCTGTCATACCGGTCTCCTTTCACTGTGTGTGTGTGTCTGCTGTCATACCAGTCTCCTTTCACTGTGTGTGTGTGTGTGTGTGTGTGTGTGTGTGTGTGTGAGTGTGTGCGCGCGTCTGCTGTCATACCGGTCTCCTTTCACTGTGTGTGTGTGTGTGTGTGTGTGTGTGTGTCTGCTGTCATACCAGTCTCCTTTCACTGTGTGTGTGTGTGTGTCTGCTGTCATACCAGTCTCCTTTCACTGTGTGTGTGTGTGTGTGTGTGTGTGTGTGTGTGTGTGTCTGCTGTCATACCAGTCTTCTTTCACTGTGTGTGTGTGTGTGTGTCTACTGTCATACCGGTCTCCTTTCACTGTGTGTGTGTGTGTGTGTCTGCTGTCATACCGGTCTCCTTTCACTGTGTGTGTGTGTGTGTGTGTCTGTGTGTGTCTGTGTGTGTGTGTGTCTGCTGTCATACCAGTCTCCTTTCACTGTGTGTGTGTGTCTGCTGTCATACCAGTCTCCTTTCACTGTGTGTGTGTGTCTGCTGTCATACCAGTCTCCTTTCACTGTGTGTGTGTGTGTGTGTGTGTGTGCGCGCGTCTGCTGTCATACCGGTCTCCTTTCACTGTGTGTGTGTGTCTGCTGTCATACCAGTCTCCTTTCACTGTGTGTGTGTGTCTGCTGTCATACCAGTCTCCTTTCACTGTGTGTGTGTGTGTCTGCTGTCATACCAGTCTCCTTTCACTGTGTGTGTGTCTGCTGTCATACCAGTCTTCTTTCACTGTGTGTGTGTGTGTGTGTGTCTGCTGTCATACCGGTCTCCTTTCACTGTGTGTGTGTGTGTGTGTGTGTGTGTGTGTGTGTGTGTGTCTGCTGTCATACCGGTCTCCTTTCACTGTGTGTGTGTGTGTGTGTCTGTGTGTGTCTGTGTGTCTCTGTGTGTGTGTGTGTGTGTCTGCTGTCATACCAGTCTCCTTTCACTGTGTGTGTGTGTCTGCTGTCATACCAGTCTCCTTTCACTGTGTGTGCTGTCATACCGTCTCTTTGATGACAGTTGGCTTCAGTGCAGATAGTATGTTGATCCAGGGAACTATCTGACTGTCATTTGGAGTTAGGAAGGAATTGTTTTACCCACTTGGGGCTAAATTAGAAATCGCTCCAGAGGTTTTTTTTTGCCTTCCTCTGGATCAACAGAGGTGATTTGGCATGGGCTGGACTTGATGGACGCGTGTCTTTTTTTTCAGCCTCACAAACTATGTTATTATGTTTTCACTGCTCACTGGTAGTCACTGACTCCAAGCATATATCTCTAGCGTTCACTGGGTTAACCCTTTGAGTTCCAGAGAGGTGTGCAATGCATTTCATACTCTTCTGACACTCAAAGGGTTGAAAACCCTTATTAAAGCAAATTACATTTTTATTTGAACCTTGTGGTTCAAATTTTCGCCAATTTAAGAAAAGCGGTACAGCTCTGGAGCAAACCATCTACACCAATTTGAACATTTGACAAAGCTATGTAAATTCAATGACAAACGACATTTGTGTGTACGTATATTTTTATTTATATATCGCCAACAGGTGTACTTAGCACTTTACAGTTTACATTTAGTATAGAGGGGATACAATAAGTGCAGCTGTAAGCTGCTTGAAAACTATCTCTGTGAGTAAGATGGACCCACAAAGGGTAGCAAGCAGCTAAGAATAATATAAATAGGAGAGCAGGCTAAACAGCGATGGAGAACAAGCCAGCTACCAAAAATGCCAAAACCGAAACGAGAAGACAAAGACGGAGTAAGGGACGAACCGAGGTCAGGGCAGGCGGCAAGATGACGAAACCGGAGACAAGCCAGAGGTCAAGGGCAGGCGGCACAAGGCGAAAACGGAGACGAGCCAGAGGTCAAGGGCAGGCGGCACAACGGCGAAAATGGGAGACAATCCAAAGGTCAAAAACCGCAAAAAAACAGACGACAGAGAGGAAAAAGCACAAAGGAGGGAACTCTAACAAAAGAGCACTGAAGGAGATGAAGAGGCCGTTTATATAGGCAGGGGGAGTGAGGATTTACGTCACTGTGGGCCCCCATCATCCAAATGAGACGCTGCAGTGGAGACTGCACATGCGCGGCTACCCGACGTACAGAGGGGAGAACCGCGCATGCGCCGGAACCCAGAAGACGCACCGGGACACGGAGCCGAGCGAGACTCGGTAAGCGACAGCAGCAATGAAGTGGTTATACAGACACTTATCATAAGGGAAACTCTTGGTGAACATACATTGGATAGAAGGTCCCTGCCCCATACAGCTTACAATCTAATTTTAGGGAGATTGACATGCAGAGACAAGCAGGTAGAGGAAGAAGTGTGACACTTACAGTGGTGCAACATTTAAACAATGCTTTGTTAGTCTGGATTTGAAGTTGTTGTAGCTTGGTGAATGCTGGGGGGGTAGGACGTTCCAGAGGCAGGGAGCGGCAAGGGGAAAAAGCCTTCAGTCAGGATACAGTGATAGATGTATAGGAGCAGAGAGCCATCCACCATGTGTGGTGCATAGAGAACGTGCAGGTATGTGGCGGGATATCAACAATGAAATATAGGATGGGGATGAGTGTTGGAGAGCCCTGAAGGTAATGAGGAGGATTTTTTATGTAATACATTACTATATGGGAAGCCATGAGAATAATTTCTATAAGTGTAGTGGTAAGTACTGCTCTGGAGGAGAGGAAGAGTGTTCTGGTGGCTGAGTTAAGAATCGATTGGAGAAGAGAGATATGGCTATCAGGCAGACCAATAAGTAAAGAGATGCCGTAGTCCAGGCAGGAAAGGATAAGAGCGTGCATGAGAGTTTCTGTTTTAGAGCGAGAAAGAATTGGGAGGATTTTTGCTGTATTTCAAAGAAAGAAGTGACAGGTTTTTGTTTCTTCATTAATGTGGGTGATGAAGGAAAGAGAAGAGTCCAATGTTCCCTCGAGGCAGTGTACCTTGTCCAGAGGATAAATTGTGGACATTCGACAGTTGTAGAAACTGAGGTGTTGTGCAGGATTTAGGAGGAAAGATAAGGAGTACAGTTTTAGAGCAATGATGGGCCATCCAGGAACAAACAGCAGTAAGACATTCTGAGACCCACTACTGTATTTCAAGTGATAGTGAGGGCGTGGAGAGATAGATTTATGTGTTATCTACATAAGGATGGTAGTTAAAGCAGAATTACTTTATCTGCTGCCCCAGTGTCACGCTTCCCTCCTGTTGCACTTGACCTTTTGGACTCTCCACCCCTAAATTCCATTGATGGACACTGAGATTTAGGTAGCTGGCTAGTGGTGCTCAGTGCCCAATTATTCGAGCTTCTTAGCGCTTCGTTGCTTTGCTGTTTTTTAATACTGGTCTTGGCTTTTCTCTCTGGTTACTCTGGTTCTGACCCCCTTGGCTTGTTACTCACTACAAAGTGTATTGACTCTGTTATCCCATCCGTTCCCAGCGACCCTGGCTTGTCTGACGTTTCTTTCATCCCGATGAGTTCCACCTAGTTGCTTTCTGCCGGGCTGTTTGTATCGGCCTTCTCTCTCTCCCTCTCCATGGTTTACAGTGCCTGCGAGTTCACAGCAGCGATCGGCTGTTAGGAGCATCTGGAGTGTCCTCATAGATGTTGTGCTCGCATCCTCTTCTGATAGAGGTCGGCAGAGGGGGGTCTCACTCTTTTGGAGTGGGCTGAGTCTAGTCTATTGAGAGTGTGCTTATACGGTGTAACTGTACTGGGGGACTTCTCCTGTTCTGCTCTGGGGTACCAGATGGTTTTGGGTTACAGGGTGTAGGCCTTCACGTGTTCAGCCCCAGTCAGTCTTCTTTGCCTTTGGTCTTGGGGGTCTTTTCCTGTAGTTTCTCCCTATTTTCTTTGGAAGCAGGGTTTGAGGGCTCCTGTATCTTCCTCACATTGCAAAGCAGTCGCCATGCGTTTAATGAATGCCTGGCGACTTGGTATTACCTGAAAGTTCCACTTTAACCCTTTAAGGACCATAGGGTGTGCGAAGTATTACTTCACATTTTATTGGCACCCCTCTGGTCTTTGAAGAGTTAAGATTACTATGTGCAGTGGGTGGAGTTGGAGGTCCTGCCAGTGAATAGCATGATCACCTCCATAAACATGGCATCCTGGACTGATCTGAAGAGGTTATCTCTTGAAAAAATGCCCAAGGCCAACATTCATAGCGACCGTTAGGATTTTTTTAGCCGTAGTAAGGTGAGCTGGGGTTATTATTAGGAGTTAGTTCTCCTTTAAAGTGCAGGGAGGAGGAAGAAAATAAACTGACATTTTTTCCCTTAAATTGCACTTCATTAGAACTCTGCTAACACTAGAACAACGCATTGCACTCTGACACACATAGGGTTAAACATGTCTGCCCCTAATCGGGACCCTAATATGTGTATATTACATTGCCAGTTGGAGTGTATTTCACTGTCCGATACATGTGTAACAGCAGCTGCTTCTGTCATTCCATATATTCGCCTCAGAATCACATGTGAATGTAGGTGATACACGTCCATACGTTCATGTTTGCTTCTTAACCCCTTAAGGACCAGCGGTCCCGGGTGTGCGGTCCTTTAACGACCACATAGCAAACTTTGACGTGCCGTCCCACATGACTGATCACGTGGGGTGGCATGCCGAGCGGGGGACTGAAAGAGATCGCTCCAGTCTTGGAGTGATCAACTTCAGTCCCCAGTACTACTCACCATGGTCCTACAGGAGCGCGGTGAGTAAAAGTATGTGACGCGCCAGGACCGTCACTTGTCCTTAAGTGCCAGACCAGCGTGACGGTCCTGCCACGTCAGTGGCCTTACTGGGTTAAAGTGTCTGTCATTCTAAACACAGTTAGTTTGTTTTACAGATGGTAAAATCTGCCTATATGTTGTAATAGACATGAGTTGGTGGCACAATATGGCATGTTATGTTCATTCCCTGCACCGTTGCTAATTAGTTATGTTCCCAGCCAAACTTACCCCTCAATGTGCTATTAGAAATGCCCCAGAGTGTAGACTCTGCCTAGATTCATTCATTCAGTTACCATCTCTTCCCCCTTCTTTTCTCACTCTGTGCTGTACTACTAACATGATTTTACTAAGAATTACTTTATGTTTGGGGATTAGTGGGAATTAGAGATTATGCTCCATAGAGGGTTCTCACCAATGACGGGGTATATTATCTATACATACCATCTGATCCTGCTAGATTACGGTCACACTTTATTCTGATATCTACACGCCTCCCAACATTTCAAATGGCCAAAGAGGAACACTGGCCTAATTTCAACCCACCCACCGCCCGTCCCACCTATCCCTGTGATCCTTGATGTGAACTGATTTGCCTGAATCAACGTAAAGGGATAGGTTATTTGAGAAAGATTGGCAGCTATATGTGAGGGAGAATGTTGCCAATCATTGCAAATGTAATGAAGACGGCGACACTAACTGACAAGAAAAAGGATTTTTTTTTTTACCGTAAATTAACTTGTTGAGTATGATTCCTATGGTTTTTCAATTATGTTTTGGGGTGAACAACACATGGGAGTGAACTTGTAATAGTGCGACAGTTACACTTTAAAGCGGAACTTTCACATAATAGCAAGTTGCCATGTATTCATTAAATGTATGGCGACTAGCTTGAAAATAGATGTCTTACCGTAAAAAAATACGTGTGTCTAAAGGAATCCGTCCCGTTTGGAGACCGGAACCCAGGCTAGAGCACAGATATCTTGTCTGTGCGCCTGCGCCATCAGTCCCAGTCTCCATTGAGTAGACAGCTTTGCACCATATGGTCACCGGAAGGGACTGACGGCGCAGGCACGCAGACAACACTAACCTGTCTGTCAATCCCGAAACGGCACGGATTCCTTTAGACACATCTATTTTTTTTACGGTAAGACATCTATTTTCAAGCTAGTCGCCATTTAATGAATGCATGGCGACTGACTATTATCTGAAAGTTCCACTTTAAAGGAGCAGTAAACTTTTTTATGAAAAAATATATGTTGTAGGGATTTTTCTGTTGAATAAAATAAGGGTACTCCCACTGCCAAGAGATTTATATTTCCAGAGTTATTACAGTTTAAACCCATGTTTTTTTTACATTAGAAGTGCCCTCTAGTGGTCAAATTCTTATTAGTTTTCCTGTTAGATTCTAATGGAGAGGAAAGTCAGAAAAGTCAGTAACATACAGTTCTCCATAGAATGTGATAGAAACTGCTGAGTCACTTCCTGTCAGTTAGAACTATCAGGAAGTAAACACAGTAAAGTCACTTCCTGATTATTTAAACTGCTATAATTTTTGAATAAAACATCTGACAGCGATGGGAGTGACCTTGTTCTATTCAGCAGGAAATGCTCTATAAAATGTGTTTTCATAAAAAAGTTTACTGCTCCTTTAAGTTTTAGCTGCAGTAACATTTAAATAAAACACCTCTCAGGAGTGGGAATACCCTTGTTTTACTCAGAAGGCTAAACCCCTACCAATGTATTATTTTTTTTTAAGTACATATTAAGTGTCAATATCTCTTTAAAATAGTGTGAGTCTTCATTTTCCATAGAGTGCAGCTGGTTCTCTACAACATTGCTTCTGTTTAGCTTGATGAATATGGCCCCAAGTGATTATTTGCAGTAACGTTGCCTCTCTCCCTGCAGTGTTTGAACAGTTACCAGTAAAGTCATCACAGCCCCAAGAGAGCGTTCCTGAAAGGGATATGGAGGCTGAGAAACAACTGATCCGACAGGTAAACAAATCAAACGCATCACCGCATCAAAAGACTCCGAGCAAGTAGATAACGGACACAAATCAGTTCATGGAACTCCAATGAAACAAAAAAGGTGAAAGTATTCAATGAGACATTAAAGGGATAGTAATACTTAAAATGTAAAAAAAAAAATATGTTGTAGGGTTACCCCCCTGAGTAAAACAAGAGTACTCCCCACTGCTGAGAGGTGTTTCATTCAAAAGTTATTAATTTTCAAAGTTGAATTTTTTTAGGTGCAATATCACAGTGGCCTGAAATTGTACAGTGGCGCTGTTGCTACACCATCCTATGGAGATTTATGGTCCCGGGACCAGAGCTCTCCATAGGATCATGTAGCAACAGCGCCACTTTACAATCTCAGGCCACTGTGATATTGCACCTAAAAAATTAAACTTTGAAAATTAATAACTTTTGAATGAAACACCTCTCAGCAGTGGGAGTACTCTTGTTTTACTCAGGGGGATAACCCCTACAACATATTTTTTTTACATTTTAAGCATTACTATCCCTTTAATAAAACTCTTCCTGATAGTCAGATAGGACAGTCACCCCAAAACCCAAATCTGAGAAAGAACGGGTTTGTACACAGAGGGTCATATACACAAATTAACGCTCTGAGTGCCAGAGAGGTATCCGACTCATTGCGTTGCAATGCATTGGATATCTCACGGGCACTCCAAGGGTATTAGCAATTCTGGGTCAAATAAAAATTCAATGGGACATATAAAACCTTGAAAATCAGAGAAGTGTCTGATGCTTCGTGTTGGAGACCTCTGTAGCATGCACGGGGGTTATAAACCCAATTTAATCCTGTGAAATGTGTGTAATTGTTTTTTGTACAAATGGACCAGATCATAAAAGCCATTGGATTTATTAAGAGTTATAGGAGGTTACAAAGCAATAAAAATACATGTACCGAAGCAGTTCAAGTCTGAGATACATCCTACATATAGCGAGACAACATTCTGAACCAAATTGCATGAACAGTATCAGTGATGACTGGTGCAATTAGACAAGCATCCAGATTAGGTGCCAGGTTTATCTCTAAAGGGAATCGTGAGTCACCACGCACACACCTTTATCTATGACATGAGAGACTACAATGGGAGATTTAAAGGAATAGTAATACTTTGTTTTATCTTTATTTTATTTTGTAGACATTAAAAAAACATGAAGAACAATATAAGTCTTATCTCTCAAACCTTTATGGTTTATGAGATATTCACAAGCAAAGTATCCCCTCCCGCCCCTTTTACCTAGTGTAAGCCATCTCTTCTCAGATGTGGAATCCAGTCCATAGACCAGACAAATAACAGCAGGGGACAAACTTCTTCCTATGAGAACAATGAAATCCCTGACCCTTTTACCTAGTGTAAGCCATCTCTTCTCAGATGTGGAATCCAGTCCATAGACCAGACAGATAACAGCAGGGGACAATCTTCTTCCTATGAGAACAATGAAAGCCCCGCCCCC
The DNA here is from genome assembly GCA_037306005.1 of Rhinophrynus dorsalis. Classification (NCBI taxonomy): domain Eukaryota; kingdom Metazoa; phylum Chordata; class Amphibia; order Anura; family Rhinophrynidae; genus Rhinophrynus; species Rhinophrynus dorsalis. The sequence goes on along the minus strand of CM074724.1, from coordinate 399,432,942 downwards.
CTTGACAAGTTTTTCAGCTTTTTCCCTTATCTTAATTGAAGATTGTCCCTCTCTGCAGTCTACCTGGGCACCTCCCTTCTGATCTGGCTGAGCAGTGTTACATCAGTTAAAGGGGCGGGAGGGGGATACTTTATCATTGAATTACTCTTGTACTACAACTATGACAGAATTGATATAACACTCTCCAAAGTCCAAATACTATGATGATTAATTAGAGCTGCTTTTATTATGAAACATTATTATCCCTTTAAGAGATCAGAAAGACAAAAGCAGGAGTACAGCACCCAAAAGACGGTGGAGAGTGGGGAATGGAAGCTGAGGACCTCCTTTCAGGAGAACCATGTGCAGTAGTGTAAGATAATGTGCCAAGGGAATTTGACTGCTGATAGAAAGCTAATGATCGGTAGTTCCCTGCCACTCCTCCCATAGTGACACAGCAAGACCGCAGAACAGTCATCCTGTTGTCTACTGTAAGTGGAGATTTCCCAAGGACACCAGGTCTTCCGGAAATAAGAAGCTCACAGTGCTGAATTGCATGGAGTTTCTTCATATCCCTGTACTTGTTCACTCGCACACACCATACTGCAACCGGAGGAGTAATAGGTTGTTTACAGTGGGAGGGGATATTCTGACAGGAGGAAATACAATCCTCAAAATGTATTTGGGGGAAATTGAGGACGGAGGGAAAATAGTAGTAGCATGGGGCCCAAGGAATGAGAAATCCAAGGTTTTGGTGCAGTATCTTAGTTATCGGTGACCAGTAGCATCTACCCAGCTCGAATCTCCACCACAAGTACCCCATTGTAACCCTCCCCCATTCACCACACCTCCAACATTGATCCTCCACATCACTATACATATTCACCAGCCTGGATGGTGTCATATACCAGTAAGACAGGAGCTTAAAGTTCTCCTCCTGATAGAGGGTATCTTTAGGTGGTGAGAGGGCGCCTCAAAAAACCCTTCCTCGTGTCTCTTCGTCTTGAAGCTCCAGTAGCTGAAGGTCGTGATGCCATTTGGCTGTGTAAGACAAGAGGTGAACCCATGCCTCCCTGGCCAACAGATTACAGAGTTTAGAAATGGATTTTATCCTGTGCTTAGGTGAAGTCAGAACATTTCCATTAAGGTGTGGTCTCTAGAGGCGGATCCTACTATGATCATTTGGAAATGTAACTACGAACCTGGAAAAATCTCCAGGGTTCTGCGGCCTTACAGTTGTGAGGTTTTACCAGTGCTGTAAAGTCCACGAAACTAGTTGAAAGATCTATGGCCTGTAAAGTGGTGAGACCTGCAACTGTCCACTTTATCCAATCCGGGGGGAATTCCATATGGCTTAAGAGAGGAGAGACTAGCACAGGAACCATTGGCGACTTAGCTTGTCAGGAACAGCACTCCTGTTAATAAAGATAATTGTGACGGAAGAAGGCATAGTTGCTGTGGCAATGCCACAGCCAACCAACCCCTCGTGTTCCCTGGATCCATGAAGTCTGATAATAAGCTGAAGAGGGAAGCATGATGGTATTCAGTGAAGTCAGAGATGCCAAGACCACCCCTCCATCTTGGCACCATTAATGCTTTACACCCGGGTGTCTTGTTTTTCCAAATAAAGGTGGTGATGAGACCCTATACCCTGTGTAGAAACAATTCATTTCTCCTTCTACCCCTGCCCACCTCTGTCCATTTCACTGTCCATCTAATCCTGCAAATATATGTTGAATCTTATGCCAAAGGTGTGTTCAAAGCTGCTTGTTTGCTGCTTCTTTGTTTAACCCTTTCAATGCCAGAATGCTACCCCGGCCACACAAAGGGTTACACTTTTTCAATGTTGGTGGGTTGTAATGAACACTCACATTAACCATTTCAGTGTCAGAGAAGTACGCAATACATTGCAATACACTGGATACCCCTCTGCCACTCATAGCTTCAAAAACAGAAACAAACAGACGGGCAACGCCGTCCCACACTGCTAGTATCTTATGTATTGAATCCCTTTGTACAGTGCTCTATTGTCTTAATGATTATTCTAAAGAGACGTGCAGTCTGTTGGTGCTTTATAAATATATGATAATAATAATATAATAATCAGTAATCACATTGCCAACAATTGCTGATTTACAAAATTGTCATTGACATAACCTCTTCTTTAGGAGTACGAAGAAAGATTTGCACGTCTGAAGGCTGAATACGAGGCAGAACAGAAGTCTCGGGTGCGTCTGGAGGAGGATATCAGCAATTTGCGCAATACGTATGACCTGCAGCTAGCTAATATGGAAGAGGATCTCAAGAACAAATCAGGTGACTGCATCCCCCCTTCTCCATAAAACCACTATGCTCTGCAGGGCCTCAGATTAATTGACTGGCCCATCTGTGTAGCTTAATATGGGCCAAGTTTTGGGATAATACTTGTTTCCCTGCCCTTTGGTGAGGTGTGTTTTAAAGGGCTAGTAACCCCTAATATGTAGAAATATATATATTGCTGTGCTTATCCTCCAGAGCAAAACATGGTACTCCCACTGCCAAAAGGTGTTTTAGTCAAAAGTCATTGCAGCACAAACTTGACATTTTTAGGTGCAGTATCTGTTCCCTGAAATTGTACAGTGGCGCTGTTGCTACACAATCCTATGGACTGCTCTGGTCCATAGACCATAAATTTCCATAGGATGGTGTAGCAACAGCGCCACTGTAACATTTCAGGCCACTGGGATACTGCAACTAAAAAAAATTCCGGTTTGAGCTGCAACTCCCACCAGCAGTGGGAGTTCCCTAGTTTTACTCAGGAATATAAACCCTACAATATATATTTTTTTATATATTAAAGCAGAACTTTCATCCGCCCTGCTATAATTAAGCAGGTAGCGACTAGCTTTAGAATATATATTTTACCTCTGAAATTTACACCATTCTATAGAAATCCTTTATTGTAGGAGACCGGAAGCCAAGCATCAGTGCAGACATCTTGTCTGCGCACAAACAGAAAGAGCGCAAACCACCTCTAAAAGATCTGTTGGACACTAAATAAAAAGTGCATTAATACTCACACTTTCAATGTGAAGTAGCTGGTGAATCTCTAACCAGCTCAAACGAACGGGGAATTATAAACTGCCCGATACAGTTATCACCAGGCAACTCCGGATCCACAGTCTCATAAAAAATATCTTTTATTAAAAAGTATATATGCACAATGCCTCATAATAAACAAATAGCGTTATATATGTAAAGTATAAAAGCCAAATAACGCTTTTCGGGGCATAACCCCTTTGTCAAATTATATCAGCAATGTCAAAGAATTATACAGGCAATATATAAAAAAATGTATAATAACAGATACATCTGTTATACTTTTTAATAAAAGATATTTTTTATGAGACTGTGGATCCGGAGTTGCCTGGTGATAACTGTATCGGGGCAGTTTATAATTCCCCGTTCGTTTGAGCTGGTTAGAGATTCACCAGCTACTTCACATTGAAAGTGTGAGTATTAATGCACTTTTTATTTAGTGTCCAACAGATCTTTTAGAGGTGGTTTGCACTCTTTCTGTTTGTGTGCTTCTTTTGCTTCAAGGATCCCAGAAGATCATTAGAGGATCCCTTTGTAAGACGCAGCATCCGCCGCAGTGTACAACTGAGTGGAGGCAGTTTGATTCCTTCACATATACACGCTGATCACTATTAGTGGTCTTGGAACATGTGAGTGGAGAGGTGTATTGGTGGAGGTTCAATATTTGCAACGTGTTGCACTAGGAGCGCCCTTTTTTCTTCTGTTTGTTTGCATCTTGTCTGCGCGCCTGCGCTGTCAGTCCCAGTCTCCATTGAGAAGCACTGCAGTGTGCCACATGGTAAACGGAAGGACTGACGGTGCAGGTGCACATAGTGTGATAACCTGGCTGACAGTCTCCTGCAATGAAGGATTTCTATAGAATGGCCTAAATTTCAGAGGTAACATATATATTGTAAAGCTAATCGCTACCTGCTTAATTATAGCAGGGCGACTTTATAGCGGATGAAAGTTCCGCTTTATAGGGATAGTAATACATGCAAATTACTAATCCCCATATTGTAGCTTTGTTGGTTTGAGAGATGATAGCGCTCAAAGTTCCCCCCTCCCTCCCCCTTCCCTGACTGAACGCTGACTGCAGGGGAAGATGTCGTACGACAGTCTTATGTGCATCAGGTGGCTCTGCAGCTGAGCCGAGATCGCTATATAATAAAGAATTCTTTCACTAAAACGGTCTTCTACGTGTGATTGGTTTGTGATTGATTCGTGATTGGTTTGTGCTCGGTTTGCAAGCACATGTAGAAGACCGTTTTAGTGAAAGATTTCTTTTTTATAAACGCGATCTCAGCTCAGCTGCAGAGCCACCTGATGCAAGTAATACCGGATATCCCTGCAGTCAGCTTTCAGTCAGGGAAGGGGGAGGGAGGGGGGAACTTTGACCGCTATCATCTCTCAGACCAGAAGGGTTTGAGAGATGACACCGGGGGCAATAAGTTTCTTTTTAACAAAGCTACAATATGGGGATTAGTAATTTGCAAGTATTATTATTGCTTTAAAGGGATAGTATTACTTCAAAATTACTATCCCTCATATTGTAGCCCTTAATAAACTGAGTTAAATGACACCAGCGGCATCTCTCAAAGTTTTATGGTGTAAGAGATAGCCGCTTTCAAAGTTTCCTCTCCCCTGTTGTCAGCGTTCTGCTGCCATCAGGGGAATCCGGTCCCGGGACAGGCGGAGGCTCTTAAACAGAGCCGATATCTCGTTATGGAAGGAAAAATGTTTCATTGAAACAGTCTTTGAAAGCGGCTATCTCTAAAACCATAAAGGTTTGAGAGATGCCGCTGGTGTCATTTAACTCAGTTTATTAAGGGCTACAATATGAGGGATAGTAATCTTGAAGTAATACTATCCCTTTAAGTGTTATTTTCCCTTTAACTTGGGTGGACAGGGTGTGATTAACACAAAACAAACAACAAACCTGTGGTCCTCCAGTCTAATTGTGAATAGTGTGCCCTGTATTAGGCATGTATAATAACACTGTTGTTAATTATGAGGCTTTGGTGCTGACATTTTGGCAAAAAAGGGGTAAGCTTGCCAACCCTGTCAAGGTACCTCAAGTATATGGCAAGTACCTACTGTAAACACCTGAAAACTGTATCTAAATTAAAAATAAAAATTAAAAAAAGCCCCGGAAAAAATGTTATAACAAACGCATTGGAGGGGAACCCTTTAATACAGATTTGGGGGTTCCCATGTATGCAAATAAAAGCAGATGACAAACACTATTATAAAAAGGTGTAAAGGGGGATTTGTGATTAACCATTTACCCTCACTCCAATTTCCTTTGCTTGACAAACTAAAACTGTGAGGGTGGGTAGTAAAAATATTTGAATACTAATATATCTACATCAGATAAGTCTGGTGACATTATTCATTCATACTACTATATCTACAGCAGATAATTCTGGTGACATTACACATTATATACACTGTACAGCAGATTACAGTAATGTTCAGTGTGCCACAGAAATGGATTTAATTCAGAGTGATAACATCTTGTTACGTAGAAGATGATGTTTCTTAAAGGAGCAACAATTACAATATATTAATGTGTACTTATTGTAACATCTTCATAAAGGAGAAGTTAACACCTCCTAATAATAAACCCTTGCTTAAGTGAGACCAATGCATTCTGCCTGATTCAATCTGAAAATAAACTGTCATGGACAAGACTTGATCTGGATGGAGCCATTAGGATTTCCTTTCCATAGTATGTCAAGCGAAGGGTTATTATTAAAGGGATAGTAATACTTGCATTAAAATTCAGGTCAGAGTCTTCTTTATATTGTTTCTAACACATCCTGTATAATAATTCACTAGGATGTTTGTGCAGTAGAGACTGCCCGAATGCACGGAATGCTGGGAGGTGTAGGAATGCTGGGAGGTGTAGGACTGCTGGGAGGTGTAGGACTGCTGGGAGGTGTAGGAATGCTGGGAGTTCTGTGCTGGGAGCACATAATGCTGGGAGGTGTAGGACTGCTGGGAGGTATAGGAATGCTGGGAGGTGTAGGAATGCTGGGAGGTGTAGGACTGCTGGGAGGTGTAGGACTGCTGGGAGGTGTAGGAATGCTGGGAGATGTAGGAATGCTGGGAGTTCTGTGCTGGGAGCACATAATGCTGGGAGGTGTAGGACTGCTGGGAGGTATAGGAATGCTGGGAGATGTAGGAATGCTGGGAGGTGTAGGAATGCTGGGAGCACAGAATGCTAGGAGTTCTGTGCTGGGAGCAAGGAATGCTGGGAGGTGTAGGAATGCTGGGAGCACAGAATGCTAGGAGTTCTGTGCTGGGAGCAAGGAATGCTGGGAGTTCTGTGCTGGGAGCAAGGAATGCTGGGAGTTCTGTGCTTTTGTGCAGTCTTTACAGTGCATGACTGCATTGGCGGCAGGATGCTGAGCAGGACCAGCCTCTTAACCCTTTAAGTGCCACAGGGTTAACATCACCCGGACCTTTGTCCGTGTACACAGGCTTTTACACTAGTATCGCTACATTTAAACGTGCTGTTGTAGTTCAAGCACAATTGAAGCTGAAAGGATCCCTCTCCCGCCCCTTCTAGCCTCTTGCCCTTAGAGCTGCAATCCGGACTTGGTATCGGACGGATGCAGCGAGGGACAATCTTCATTCAGTAAATATAAGGAAAACCCTGCTCCCCTTGACAAAGGAGGGAAGGATTTTCCTTTTGCTCTTGAACTACAAAACTGTGTTAAAATATAGCACTATGTATTAGACAAAATATAAAGAAGACATAGACCTGAACTTTAATTCAATTATTACTATACCTTTAAGAGGGGTAACTTCACATTTAAAGGGGCAGCAGAGTTCCAATGTATTTGTGTGTACCTGTTGTAATCCCTTCACAAAATTAAGGCTTTAGACCTCTGAATAATATTCAGTCCTCTGTAGTACATGGAATTTATTCTATTGATATCAAAAGAAACACCAGTAGCTTTAGCTGTAATTTCAACATTTTAAGTTATTAGAAGAGAACGGTTATGTTTAATCCCTTAAGGGACCAGAGGGGGTAATTTATATTTCTTTATGTCATTTGTATCCTGCTTATTTGATGCAAACATTTTAACCCCTTATGGACTGCATTGCATGCTATGACTGTCATGCGGTTTTGCCTTAAAGGGTTAGTAATACTTCCAAAAAAATGTATTTTATATTGTAACCATTTAAAAAACATTAAAAATTATATGAGTCTTATCTCTCAAACCATTATGGTTTGAGAGATATTCACAAGTAAAGTTTCCCCCTCAGTGACCAAAACGGTTAGGTCTGCCATCTAGTGGTCAGATTTGGAATTCGGTCTCCAGAGCAGCAGGTGGCTGTTTAGCAGAGCTGAGACTGAGAGATATAAAAGTAGCTACTTCATTGCAACGATATACAAAGTGTGCTTGCAAACCAGGCACACTTTGTAGACTATTCCAATGAAGTAGTTATTTTTATATCTCTCGATCTCGGCTCTTCTGAAGAGCCACAGCTGGTCTGCGGACCGGATTCCAAATCTGAAAGCTAGAAAAGTGATGTCGTTATGGGGAAAACTTTGCTTGTGAATATCTCTTAAACCATAAAGGTTTGAGAGATAAGACTTATATCAATTTTAATGTTTTTTAAATGGCTACAATATATATATTTTTTATTTTTAAGTATTACTATCACTTTAAGGCCCGGCGACATTCATCACGTGCATTTTACTTGCACAGCTCCAGCGGGAGCACTGTAACTATAAACAGGCGCTAAAATTAACCGCTCCAAAACGGGAATCGTCTGCCTCAGTCTCCAAAGTGGCTCTCCGGTACACGCAACAGGTCACGTGTACCATTTCTGCGGAAAGGCCAAAGTGGTCCTTAAGGGTAGATTACTTCCCATGACCCTGGTCATTAAGGGGTTAAATTCTTACAAAAAAAAACAGGAAATATTTATATTTGATGGATAAAGTTTAGTAAATATATATATACAAGGGACAGGGAAATATATGGTGGTGTCCTGGAATGAGCCCTTTGATTGCCAGAAGGTTATCCAACACATTGGATGCATTGTAAATACATTGGATATCCCTCTGGCTTTCAAAGAGTTAAACATACTTGTGTTGTTTTGTTCACAGCATCAGAAGGGAAGTTTGTCACTACAGTTTCAGACAGTGGAGCTCCCCCGGTGGCTGCTACAGTTCAGGTATGTAGGAAAATAGAAACATAGAATTTGACTGTAAATAAGAACCATTTGGTACATCTACTTTGCATATTTTTCCTACTGTAAAAATCGTATTTGGTCCTTGGTCTTGCCTTATGCTCATGATTGCTTTATACCTATCTGGGAATGGACTGAAATGCCACAACATGTATCCTAAAAAGGGGACAGAGTTATACTCTTATGGATGGTGTAAATCATGGGTCTGAAACTGCATCTCTAGTGGGCTGAGATAGAGCTGGCTTTACAGTTCATTTAGAATTACTGACTGCACACAGGGACATCCGTAGAGCCTGCAGTGTTGTCCGTCTAGGGCGACATTCTAATGTTGCAAGCTTAAGAGTCGCCAAATAGAGGGCATTTATATATCCTTGCGCAATGCCCAACAGACCTGGATGCAGCTATCCTGCTAGACCAGTGGATCTCAATCTTTTTTCATTCGGGGCACCCCTAACACATAATATAGAACATTCGGGGCACCCCTAACATATTTAATGTAATTTATCAAGGGCATAATGAAAGTACAGTGCATAAATATACAGTTATTATTAGGTCTTACAATCTTAATAACAAAAGGAAACATAATGTGCATAACATTTCTCTAAATCTTTATTTAAAAATCCATTTTTGTTAGTCATCATAGAAAACAGGGGGCACCCTAAGTTGATGTCCGTGGCACACCAAAGTGCCAGGGCACCCTGGTTGAGAATCACTGTGCTAGATCAAGTGGAGAAGTAAGGAAGACGCTGGACATAATTTGAAGCCCATGTGTGTATATTCAACTTCAACTGGCTTTATGGCATTTTCTGCATTCTGGGAGTTGTAGTTCAACAGTGTGCATGTGACTGGGCGTGTGTGACTATGTGACTGTGCCTGAGGGAAGGAGGGAGGAGAGCGAGTGAACTGTGCCGGAGGTAAAGAGGGAGAAGAGCGAGTGAACTGTGCCGGAGGGAAAGAGGGAGGAGAGCGAGTGAACTGTGCCTGAGGGAAAGAGGGAGGAGAGCGAGTGAACTGTGTCTGAGGGAAAGAGGGAGGAGAGCGAGTGAGCTGTGCTGGAGGGAAAGAGGGAGGAGAGTGAGTGAACTGTGCCGGAGGGAAAGAGGGAGGAGAGAGAGTGAACTGTGCCTGAGGGAAAGAGGGAGGAGAGAGAGTGAACTGTGCCTGAGGGAAAGAGGGAGAAGAGTGAGTGAACTGTGCCGGAGGGAAAGAGGGAGGCGAGCGAGTGAACTGTGCCGGAGGGAAAGAGGGAGGCGAGCGAGTGAACTGTGCCTGAGTGAAAGAGGGAGGCGAGCGAGTGAACTGTGCCTGATGGAAAGAGGGAGGAGAGTGAGTGAACTGTGCCGGAGGGAAAGAGGGAGGCGAGCGAGTGAGCTGTGCCTGAGTGAAAGAGGGAGGCGAGCGAGTGAACTGTGCCTGAGGGAAAGAGGGAGGAGAGCGAGTGAGCTGTGCCGGAGGGAAAGAGGGAGGAGAGCGAGTGAACTGTGCCTGAGGGAAAGAGGGAGGAGAGCGAGTGAACTGTGCCTGAGGGAAAGAGGGAGGAGAGCGAGTGAACTGTGCCGGAGGGAAAGAGGGAGGAGAGAGAGTGATCTGTGTCTGAGGGAAAGAGGGAGGAGAGCGAGTGATCTGTGCCTGAGGGAAAGAGGGAGGAGAGCGAGTGAACTGTGCCGGAGGGAAAGAGGGAGGAGAGCGAGTGAACTGTGTTGGAGGGAAAGAGGGAGGAGAGCGAGTGAACTGTGTTGGAGGAAAGAGGGAGGAGAGCGAGTGAACTGTGCCGGAGGGAAAGAGGGAGGAGAGCGAGTGAACTGTGCCGGAGGGAAAGAGGGAGGAGAGCGAGTGAACTGTGTTGGAGGAAAGAGGGAGGAGAGCGAGTGAACTGTGCAGGAGGGAAAGAGGGAGGAGTGCGAGTGAACTGTGCAGGAGGGAAAGAGGGAGGAGAGCGAGTGAACTGTGCCTGAGGGAAAGAGGGAGGAGAGCGAGTGAACTGTGCCTGAGGGAAAGAGGGAGGAGAGCGAGTGAACTGTGCCGGAGGGAAAGAGGGAGGAGAGCGAGTGAACTGTGCTGGAGGGAAAGAGGGAGGAGATCAAGTTGCCCTTTTGATTCAGGCTTATTTTAATCTTGCCCTTTTGATGGCCGGCAACTAGAGGGGACATTTCAATAGTAAACTGTAACACATTGCATACCCCTCTGGTAATCAAAGGGTTAACCAGGGTAGTGGTACTTTGATGTGCAGTGGACATCAGGTTACGGTGCCATGTTTTTTTCTGTGAAGATTTGACATCTGATTGGTACCAACCACGTTCAGATGAGCTTAAAGGGATAGTCCTGCCAAGTTTTAAAAAAGCGAATCTTGTAGGCATTAAAAAATTTAACCAAATGCCCCCAGTCCCATCTCTCAAACCTTTATGGTGTGAGAGATATTCTCCACTAAAGTTCCCCCCTCCCTTCCCCTTCCCTGTTGTCAGCGCTCAAGCTGACTTCAGGGGAATCCGGTCCCGGGACCGTCAGAGGCTCTTCAGCAGAGCCGAGATCTCGTTATTGAGAAAGAAATCCTTCACTGAAGTGGTTTACAAAGTGTTCTTGGTTTGCAGGCACACTTTGTAAACCGTTCCAGTGAATGGTTTCTTTTTCAGTAACGCGATCTCGGCTCTGCTGAAGAGCCTCCTCTTGTTCCAGGACCGGATTCACCTGCAGTCACCTTGAGCGCTGACGACAGTGAAAGGGGAGGGAGGGGGAACTTTAGTGCAGAATATCTCTCAAATCATAAAGGTTTGAGAGATGGGACTGGGGGCATTTGGTTAAATTTTTTTAATGCCTACAAGATTCGCTTTTTTAAAAACTTGGCAATACTCTCCTTTTAAAGGGATAGTAACTTTTCAAAATAAAAGCAGCTCCAATTAATCACCATAGTATTTGGACCATGGAGGTATTATTTAAAGGGATAGTAATACTTCGTTTTATCTTTATTTTATTTTGTAGGCATTAAAAAAACATGAAGAACGATATAAGTCTTATCTCTCAAACCTTTATGGTTTAAGAGATATTCACAAGCAAAGTATCCCCCACCCTGTTCAGCCAGATCAGAAGGGAGGTGCCCAGGTAGACTGCAGAGAGGGACAATCTTCAATTACGATAAGGGAAAAACCTGAAAAACTTGTCAAGGGGGGGCAGGGCTTTCATTGTTTTCATACAAAGAAGATTGTCCCCTGCTGTTATCTGTCTGGTCTATGGACTGCATTCCACATCTGAGAAGAGATGGCTTACACTAGGTAAAAGGGACGGGAGGGGAAACTTTGCTTGTGAATATCTCTCAAACCATAAAGGTCTGAGAGATAAGACTTATATCATTCTTCATGTTTTTTTAATGCCTACAAAATAAAATAAAGTTAAAACGAAGTATTACTATCCCTTTAAATTCTGTCAGAGTTGTAGTTCAAGAGTAATTGAATGATAAAGTATCCCCCTCCCGCCCCTTTTACCGATGAAAAAATGGAAAAACCTGTCAAGGGGGGCAGGGTTTTCCTTATGATCACAGTAAGAAGATTGTCCCTTGCTGTGACCTGTCCGGTCAAGAGACCAGATTCCACATCTGAGTGGAGGTGGCTTACACTAGGTAAAAGGGGCGGGAGGGGGATACTTTATCATTCAATTACTCTTGTACTACAACTCTGACAGTACTGAAATAACACTCTCCATGGACCAAATACTATGAAGATTAATTGGAGCTGATTTTATTATCTATTATCCCTTTAACAGTACTTTAATACTGGGCGGCTCATCTGAGGAGTTTTGTTGACAGAACATAGTAGGTGGGTGATGGCCAGATGCTGCCTAGGAAATTATCTTTTGTTCAGTTCAGTGCACACCCCTCTGACACTCAACGGGTTAAACTGATTCCACTTACATTCCTTGTAATTGAATGAATTACGTGATATGTTTCTTTCTCTCCACCAGCCAGAAAACGGCCAGCCTCAAGTGGCTCTGCACCTCCAGAGTGTAAGAAGACAGAGCCCTGGGACCGATATCAAACCAAATGCGGAGACGGCCAGGGGAGTGAGCCCCCTCCAAGTTCTCGCCAGGTCAGATCCAACGCTTCATGGACCTTCTGTCCTCTGTATAGAAATGTGCTGTACATGTACACACACACACACACACACACACACACACACACACACACACACACACACACACACACACACACAGTAACATAGTTGATGAGGCTGAAAAAAAGACATGCTTTCATCACGTCCACACACACAGACACACACACATATAGATATACACACACAGTACATGAAGACACACACATAGGAACACATTGCATGGTCAGATGTGCGTGCACAAACACACACATACACACATACGAACACATTGCATGGTTAGAGACACGCTCACACACGCATTGTACATGTATAATACACATGTATACGTACACATATACACACTCACAGATATACCACATAAACACACACGTACAAACACACAAGTACAAACACATTGTACATGTCTAGACACACATACACAAACAGACACCTACAGACACACACATATACACACACAAACACACTGTACATGCACAAACACACACACATTTTGACAAAAATATGCTTTTTCTGGAAAAAAAAATAATTGTTAAAAGTTTATTTATTATTAGCAATGGTTGCCTGTGCATTAACATGTTGAGTTCCATTTAGTTTTTAAATCGGACCTCGTGGTGGGGCATCAGGACCCTTCCTGATCTCCCAGACGTGTGGGCGGGTTTGGGACCGCCTTTCACTCCATTGTGGGAGTCGTTCCCTCACTGATGTATAGTTTAATAGTGGTAGAACAGATCAAATTAACTCTGAAAGCAATGATAATAAAGTGACAATTTTTACTGAACGGGGTGGGGTACGTGTGTCCTAAATAGTGGCCTTTGATGTTCTACCCTTTATAGGCTCCAGATGCTGGAGCAGGAGGTGGTCGGGGGAGAGCAAGCGAAGAACAAGGACCTGAAAGAGAAGCAGAAGCGCAGGAAGAAATATGCCGATGAGCGGAAGAAGGAACTGGTGGCCGCTCTGCAGGACACGGACGAGGACGGCAGTGAACGAGTCCTCCTGAATGTCTACGAGTCCATACAGGAGGAGCTGCAGGCCAAGAGCAGGCTTCTGGAGAAGATGCAGAGAAAGGTAAGAAGTCATTAGGAGTTTATAGAAATGTCATTGACACCTTCACTAGCATGTGATACTTCACTGACACCTTCCCTAGCCTATCACACTTCACTGACACCTTCACTAGTCTATCACACTTCACTGACACCTTCACTAGCATGTGATACTTCACTGACACCTTCCCTAGCCTATCACACTTTACTGACACCTTCACTAGTCTATCACACTTCACTGACACCTTCACTAGCATGTGATACTTCACTGACACCTTCACTAACATGTGGCACTTCACTGACAACTTCACTAGTCTATCACACTTCACTGACACCTTCACTAGCATGTGACACTTTACTGACACCTTCACTAGCCTATCACACTTCACTGACACCTTCACTAGCATGTGACACTTCACTGAAACCTTCACTAGCCTATCACACTTCACTGACACCTTCACTAGCATGTGATACTTCACTGACACCTTCATTAGCAGGTGACACTTCACTGACACCTTCACTAGCATGTGACACTTCACTGAAACCTTCACTAGCATGTGATACTTCACTGACACCTTCATTAGCATGTGACACTTTACTGACACCTTCACTGTCCTATCACACTTCACTGACACCTTCACTAGCCTATCACACTTCACTGACACCTTCACTAGCATGTGACACTTCACTGAAACCTTCACTAGCCTATCACACTTCACTGACACCTTCACTAGCATGTGACACTTCACTGAAACCTTCACTAGCCTATCACACTTCACTGACACCTTCACTAGCATGTGATACTTCACTGACACCTTCATTAGCATGTGACACTTTACTGACACCTTCACTGTCCTATCACACTTCACTGACACCTTCACTAGCCTATCACACTTCACTGACACCTTCACTAGCATGTGACACTTTACTGACACCTTCATTAGCATGTGACACTTCACTGACACCTTCACTAGCATGTGACACTTCACTGAAACCTTCACTAGCATGTGATACTTCACTGACACCTTCATTAGCATGTGACACTTTACTGACACCTTCACTGTCCTATCACACTTCACTGACACCTTCACTAGCCTATCACACTTCACTGACACCTTCACTAGCATGTGACATGTCACTGACACCTTCATTAGCCTATCACACTTCACTGAAACCTTAATTAGCATGTGACACTTTACTGACACCTTCATTAGCATATGACACGTCACTGACACCTTCATTAGCCTATCACACTTCACTGACACCTTCATTAGCATGTGACACTTTACTAACACCTTCATTAGCATATGACACTTCACTGAAACATTAATTATCATATCACACTTCACTAATACCTTCATTAGCATATGACACCTCACTGACACCTTCATTAGCATATCACACTTCACTGAAACCTTCATTAGCATATCACACTTCACTGACATCCTTAATTAGCTTATGACAAGTCACTGAAACCTTCATTAACATATGATATTTCACTGACAACCTTCATTAGCATATTACCTGTCATTGAAACCTTAATTAGCATATGATACGTCACTGACAACCTTCATTAGCATATGACACTTCACTGAAACCTTCATTAACACATGATATTTCACTGAAACCTTATTAGCATATGATCTGTCATTGAAACCTTCATTAGCATATGACATGTCACTGAAAACTTCATTAGCATATTACACTTCACTAACACCTTCATTACATAGTAACATAGTAAATTAGGTTGAAAAAAGACACAAGTCCATCAAGTTCAACCTTCGCCTCATACCTCAGTAACTGAGAATTTTATAGCTTTCCTGCTACCAATTAAATTAGTCTTTATCAGACCTTCCTGATCAGCCTACTGATAAACAGTATAACTCTGTATGCTGTATGTTCCCTTTTGAAAGAAATGTATCTAATCTTCTCTTAAATGTATCCTTTGTATCTGCCATAACTACCTCCCTGGGTAATGAATTCCACAATTTGACAGACCTTACCGTAAAAAAACCCTTCCTCTGCTGAAGTTTAAACCTCCTTTCCTCTAATCTCAAGAGGTGTCCCCTGGTCACCTGATCAGACCTTGGAATAAATAGCTCACCGCAGAGATCCTTGTATTGACCTCTCATATATTTGTACAATGTGATAAGGTCTCCTCTTAGTCGTCTTTTCTCTAGAGTAAATAAACCAAGTTTGTTTAGTCGTTCCTCATATGTCAAGTCCTCCATTCCCTTAATTAATGTTGTCGCTCTCCGCTGTACCCTCTCTAGTTCTAGTATATCCTTTTTCAGAACCGGTGCACAAAATTACACTGCATACTCAAGGTGAGGTCTTACCAATGATTTGTATAATGGCATATGACACGTCCTTGACACCTTCATTAGCCTATCACACTTCACGGACACCTTCATTAGCATATGACACTTCACTGAAACCTTCATTAGCATATGATATTTCACAGGAAACCTTCATTAGCATATTATATTTCACTGACAACCTTAATTAGCACATGACTCGTCATTGAAACCTTCATTAGCATATGACACTTCACTGACAACCTTTATTAGCATATGACCCGCCATTGAAACCTTCATTAGCATATGACATGTCACTGAAACCTTCATTAGCATATGACACTTCACTGATTACCTTCATTAGCATATGACACTTCACTGAAACCTTCACTAGCATGTGATACTTCACTGACACCTTCATTAGCCTATCACACTTCACTGACAACTTCATTAGCATGTGACACTTTACTGACACCTTCATTAGCATATGACACATCACTGACACCTTCATTAGCCTATCACACTTCACTGACACCTTCGTTAGCATGTGACACTTTACTGACACCTTCATTAGCATATGACACTTCACTTAAACCTTCATTAGCATATCACACTTCACTAACACCTTCATTAGCATATGACACATCACTGACACCTTCATTAGCCTATCACACTTCACTTGTGCCTTCATTAGCATATGAAACTTCACTGAAACCTTCATTAGCATATCACACTTCACTGACAACTTTCATTAGCATATGACAAGTCACTGAAACCTTCATTAACATATGATATTTCACTGCCAACCTTAATTAGCATATCACCCGTCATTGAAACCTTCATTAGCATATGACACTTCACTGAAACCTTCATTAGCACATGATGTTTCACTGAAACCTTCATTAGCATATGACATGTCACTGAAACCTTCATTAGCATATTACACTTCACTAACACCTTAATTAGCATATGACACATCACTGACACTTTCATTAGCCTATCACACTTCACAGACACCTTCATTAGCATATGACACTTCACTGGCAACCTTAATTAGCATATGACACGTCACTGAAACCTTCATTAGCCTATCACACTTCACTGACACCTTCATTAGCATATCACACTTCACCGACAACCTTCATTAGCATACTACATGTCACTGAAACCTTCATTAGCATATAACACTTCACTGAAACCTTCATTAGCATATCACACTTCACTGTCAACCTTCATTAGCATATGACACATCACTGAAATCTTCATTAGCATTTGACACTTCACTGACAACCTCCATTAGCTTTTGCCACTTCACTGAAATCTTCATTAGCATATGACACGTCACTGAAACCTATATTAACATATGATACTCCAATGAAAACCTTAATTAGCATATGGACCTTACAGTCGTGTGAAAAAGAAAGTACACCCTCTTTGAATACTATGGTTTTACATATCAGGACATAATAACAATCATCTGTTCCTTAGCAGGTCTAAACATTAGGTAAATACAACCTCAGAGGAACAACAACAACGTATAACACTGTGTCATTATTTATTTAACAAAAATAAAGCCAAAATGGAGTAGCCATGTGTGAAAAACTAAGTACACCCTTACTGCTTCCATAGGAATTAAAGGGATAGTAATACTTCATTTTAACTTTATTTTATTTTGTAGGCATTAAAAAAACATGAAGAACGATATGTCTTATCTCTCAGACCTTTATGGTTTGAGAGATATTCACAAGTAAAGTTTCCCCTCCCACCCCTTTTACCTAGTATAAGCCATCTCTTCTCAGATGTGAAATCCAGTCCATAGACCAGACAGATAACAGCAGGGGACAATCTTCTTCCTATGAGAACAATGAAAGTCCTGTCCCCCTTGACAAGCTTTTCAGGTTTTTCCCTTATCTTAATTGAAGATTGTCCCACTCTGCAGTCTACCTGGGCACCTCCCTTCTGATCTGGCTGAGCAGTGTTACATCAGTAAAAGGGGCGGGAGGTGGACACTTTGTCATTGAATTACTCTTGTACTACAACTCTGACAGAATTGATATAACACTCTCCAAAGTCCAAATACTATGATGATTAATTAGAGCTGCTTTTATTATGAAACATTACTATCCCTTTAAGATACTATGTAGCAGACAGGTGCTGCTAATCAAATGCCCTTGATTGATCATCAGCAAGTGTGACCACCTCTATAAAAGCTGAAGTTCTAGCAGTTTGCTGGTCTGGCACATTCAGGTGTGTGTTACCACAATGCCAAGGAGGAAAGACATCAGCAGTGCTCTCAGAGAAGCAATTGTCCATCATTCTACAGTGAGAAAGGTTATTCAAAAGTGAAAACATTCAAGACAGTTGCCAGTGTTCCCAGGAGTGGATGTCCCAGCAAATTCACCCCAAGGTCAGACCGTGAAATGCTCATAGAAATTGCAAAAAACCCAAGAGTTACATCTCAGACTTTACAGGTCTCAGTTAGCGTGTCAAAGTTCATGACAGTACAATTAGAAAAAGACTGAACAAGTCTGGTTTGTTTGGAAGGGCTGCCAAGAAAGACTTCTCTCTAAAATGAACATGGCAGCACAGGGTAAGTTGCATCTGAACAAACCACAAGACTTCTGGAACTACGTCCATTGGACAGACAAGACCAAAGTCATTTGGCCATAATGCACAGTGCCACTTTGGCGAAAACCAAAGAGCATATCAGCATAAACACCTCGTACCAACTGTCAACCATGGTGGTGGAGGGGTGATGATTTGGGCTTGTTTTGCAGCCACAGGACCTGTTAACCTTACAGTCATTGAGTCGACCATGAACTCTCTGTATACCTAAGTATTTTAGAGTCAAATGTGAGTCCATCTGCCTGACAGCTAAAGCTTGGCCAAAATTGGGTCATGCAACAGGACAATGATCCCAAGCACACCAGCAAATCTACAACAGAATGGCTGGGAAAAAAAAAGAATTGAGGTGTTGCAATGGCCCAGTGAAAGTCCAGACCTCAAACCCAACTGAAATGCTGTGGCAGGGCCTTAAGAGAGCTGTGCATAAACAAATGCCCACAAACCTCAATGAACTGAAGCAAAATTGTACAGAAGAGTGGGACAAAATTCCTCCACAACGATGTGAGAGACTGATAAATTCATACAGAAAATGATTACTTCAAGGTATTGCTGCTAAAGGTGGTTCTACAACCTACTGAATTATAAGGTGTACTTAGTTTTTCACACATGGCTTCTCCATTTTGGCTTTATTTTTGTTAAATAAATCATGACACGGTGTAATATGTCATATGTTATTCATCTGAGGTTGTATTTACTTATTTTTTAGACCTGCTAAGGAACAGATGATTGTTATTAAGCCATGATATGTAAAACCATAGAATTCAAAGAGGGTGTACTTCCTTTTTCACGCAACTGTAACTGAAAACCTTAATTAGTATATGACACTTCAATGAAAACCTTCATTGGAATGTGTAACTTCACTGACGACCTTCATTAGCATATGGAACTTCACTGAAACCTTAATTAGCATATGGAACTTCACTGAAACCTTCATTAGAATATGACACTTCACTGACAACCTTCATTAGCATATGTAACTTCACTGAAACCTTCATTAGCATACGGAACTTACCTGACAACCCTCATTAGAATATGACACTTTAATGAAAACCGTAATTAGTATATGACATTTCAATGAAAACCTTAATTCGTATAGACACTTCGCTGAAAACCTTAATTAGCATATGGAACTTCACTGACAACCTTCATTAGCATATGATACTTCACTGACAATCTCCTAGAAAGGTAAAACTGCTTCAAAGTCTGTTATAGCTTCTTGGATTAAAGGGATAGTAATGTTTCACAAAAACAGCAGCTCCAATTAATCATCATAGTATTTGGGCCATGGAGAGTGTTATTTCAATTCTGTCAGAGTTGTAGTACAAGAGTAATTGAATGATAAAGTATCCCCCTCCCGCCCCTTTTACCTAGTGTAACACTGCTCACCTCAGATGTGGAATCTGGTCTCTTGACCGGACAGATCACAGCAAGGGACAATCTTCTTACTGTGAACATAAGGAAAACGCTGCTCCGCTTGACATGTTTTTCAGGTTTTCCTTTATGATCACTGAAGATTGTCCCTCCCTGTGATCCATCAAAACAGTCTTGCCGCTCTGAGGTGAGCAGTGTTACATCAGTAAAAGGGACGGAAGGAGGATACTTTATCAGTCAATTACTCTTGTACTACAACTCTGACAGTATTGATATAACACTCTCCATGGCTGAAATGCCATGAAGATGAATTGGAGCTGCTTTTATTGTGACGCATTACTATCCCTTTAAATGTCCCTCATTGCTATCTGTCCGGACAGGCCTTTGGACCTTAGTGAACTGTGAATGATTTGATGGAAAGGGGTGGGAGAGGGAAACTTTTAACTCGATTTTCAAGAAGAATATGAAGATAAAGAGGTTTCAAAAGATACTTTGCATTATAAAACAAAATGTAATTGAACTATCCCATGGAGATGTATTTTTTGACATCACTATTCCTTTAAATCTGATAAAATCTAGAAAAAAGGAGTCAAAAAAGCACATTTAAAAGTACTATTTATTGTTATTTAATAAGACACATAAACCATTACACTCACCAGTTCTCCTCATGCAAAGCGCACATCTGCTGCCCGGCCCAGATAGCCTTGTACTGTCTGTCCTGCTTCGTTCTGCCTCAGTCAACTGGAATTGTGAAAGAGTATATATATCCGATATGTCTGAAATACTCTACTCCCTCCTCTTTAATTGCTGTTTATCTTTCTTGTAACCGTTTTCTCTCCAAATAGGTCCACGTATAAACCCATATAGAATAGTACAGTGAAGGAGTGAACAATATCGGTGAACAGATACACTCCTCAGCATTCTCATCACAGGAAAGAGGGCAACTGACAGGGAGATCCTCAGAGGAAGTAGGTAGCAATCAGCCCCGATACACACTGGGACGATTAACCGGATCTCCCTGACAGCATGTGTACCTCCGGGTCACATTCCATTGAAGAGAACGCTGAGGAGTGTGTTGGTTCCCTGGTATTGTTCTCTCCTTCACTATACAATTATATTAACATTCTGTCTGCGGAGAAGTCACCTTGGAATATAGCAGTATAAGTGTTTGAACACCAGGGGGAGCTGCCCTCAGGTGTGACATGGAGGTGATAACTTCTCCAGAGTGATGAACTTTCCAATTCCTATGTTATTCTGTGGAACCTATGTCTGTGTCTCAGGGGGATACTTTATCATTGAATTACTCTTGAACTACAACTCTGACAGAACTGAAATAACACTCTCCAAAGTCCAAATACTATGGTGATTAATTAGAGCTGCTTTTATTATGAAACATTACTATCCCTTTAATGTAACAAAAGAAAATTAAACTTTAATAACTGAAAAATGCATCTCTCAGCAGCAGGAGTAAATTTGTTTTAATCAGCAGGAAAAAACAGACAATATAGGTTTTTTTTTTTTTATTTTTCATAAAAAAAGTTTACTGCCTCTTTAAATAACGTCTTCCTTTCACCTTTCTGTCTCTTAGATGAAGGCCGCCGAGAGTGAAATTTCAGACTTGCAGTCAGAATTTGAGCTGGAGCGAAACGATTACCTAGTCACCATCCGCCGGCAGGAGAGAGACCTCCTCCTCTTCCAGCAGGTCCTAGACCAAATGCAGCCGCTTGTCAGACGAGACTGTAACTACAGCAACGTGGACAAGATCCGAAGAGAGGCCTCCTGGGACGAAGACAGCGGCAAATGGAAGTTACCGGAACTTGTAGTGCAAAAAATCAGCCTCCCCGTGGGTGAGTCCTGTTCCTCTGTGATTGTCACCCCTTTGGGATATGTCCTTCTGTGAATGATGGGTAGATATTGAATTAACCCCTAGGATGTCATAGAGATTGCCAACACATTGAGAAGCATTGCATTAGAAAAGGTATAAGTCAATTTTTGGACCACCAGATACTGGGAACTTAACTCCCATCATTACCATCCATCAGATGGCTAGTTGGGGAAATTGGGAGTTGCAGTCCTTAACTGATGGAGATCCAGCAGTTGACTACCCCGGCATTACAGATATCATTGGCATACAAGTCATTCTAAGTAGAGCAATGCTTTACCAGAACTTTTATTACTTTAATAGTACATATTTATTTTACCTGCCGCAGTACGTTTTTGTGTATTTTTTAGGTTTGTTTTGTATGAGCTGTTTCACTACTTCCTGTCAGTTTCAGTGATGAGTGCCGTCTACCTGCAGTCTGTAGAAAGAGTTTGAAAATTGCATTTCCAAAGGATCATAGTAACTCTGTCTGATGATATAGAGCGTTTAACCCCATAAGGACCAGACGACGTGCTATGACCGTCACGGTCCTCCCCCGACGACAGAGGCTGTCTGTCTCTAAGCTGGATCGCTCTCTTTGGCCAGAAATTGATCTCTGACAATGGGAGTGCTCCAGCTTAGAGACAGACAGCTGGAGGAGGCTGAATAGAAGCTCAGACTACGGTACAGATCCGGTCAGCACTGTCTGCCGGAAGTAGGCACAGAGGTACATTTAATCTTTCAATTTCACCAAAACGGGCAGATTTTTTTTTTTTTTTAAAAGGATACACTTTCCATTATTATTATTGATAAGGAAAAGATTTAGGCAGATTTATGAAGGGGGTAAACATCCCATTTAAAAATAAAACCCGAGGCTGCTCAGTGCAGCCCACAAATGCCTCCTATCAGGCATTCAGAGAACCAGGAAACTGGTCCCCTGGAATGGAATACCTACCAGAAGTTTGTGACTCTCAGGCACAAGGTCCAGGTTTGTGTGCGCATTACCTGTAGGCCCGATGTAACGGGCTTTCAAGCCAGATGCAGAATGTCTGTCAGGATCTACGGTGACACATAAAGTTTCTCAAAAAAGATTTATTATACAGAAGAATGTCCAGTTTGACATGATAGAAGTAGATTTCACCTCTCTGTAACATAAACTAAACTTGCCTCAAGGTGACAGGTCCATGTTAAAGAAAAAGACACATAGCAGGTAGAATAAATTAACCCATTGAGTGCCATAGGGGTATCCAACGCATTGTATACTGAAAGGGATAGTAATGTCATTATAGAAGCAGCTCAAATTAATCTTCATAGAATTTGGGTCATGGAGAGTGTTATTTCAGTACTGTCAGAGTTGTAATACAAGAGTAATTGAATGATAAAGTATCCTCCTCCCGTCCCTTTTACTGATGTAACACTACTTACCTCAGAGCAGCAAGACTGTCCGGATGGATCACAGAGAGGGGCAATCTTCAGTGATCATAAGGAAAAACCTGATAAACCTGTCAAGGGAGCAGGGTTTTCTTTCTGATCACAGTAAGAAGATTGTCCCTTGCTGTGATCTGTCCGGTCAAGAGACCAGATTCCACATCTGAGGGGAGGTGGCTTACACTAGGTAAAAGGGGCGGGAGGGGGATACTTTATCATTCAATTACTCTTGTACTACAACTTTGACAGTACTGAAATAACACTCTCCATGACCCAAATACTATGAAGCTGCTGTTTTTGTGAAACATTACTATCCGTTTAAAACAAGATTGGACAGCAGTGGTCCTGCAGCTATTATTGGAATACAACTCCCAGCATCCTTTGCTGGCCAGTTGAGAATGATACATGCTGCAGTCCAGATCCAGAACCAGCTGCAGGACCACTGTTTCCCTGCCTTGTTATAAGACATTTTAAGTTTACATGTAAAATAGCAGTAATCCTGCTGAGGTTCAATAGATGTGAGGGAACAGAACAGTGATGGCTGGAGGAGAATGATGGGAGTGTAGTTCACAATGGCTGGAGGGGGTCAGGTTGCCCATCACTACTCTAGTCTCTAGATAATGGATCACCTGTAAGTAAACAACAAGGACGACTCACAGAGTCTGGGGTGCAGACCAGCCGGCATTAAAGTGGAACTTTCACCTGTAATAAACCCTGTCTCCTATTATTAGTGTAGTGGAATTGTTTCTAGATTGAGGGGGTTGTTTTTTGTAAGTCCATAGTTAATGAGAAATTTGCTGTCAAAATTAGATTCCTGTACCCAATTCTGCATTCTGTGGCACAAGGTAATGGCGGCAAGCTCCGTTTTTCATTCTACTGACCTTGCAAGGTGAGTATAATGATAAACGGAGCTTTCTGTAACGATAGATATAACGCACACCAGTACGAAGAGCTGGGAGGAGGATTTCAGGACTGGGAAGTCCTGTGCCGCTGTGCCACCATTACCTTGTGCCGCAGAATGCTGAAGTGGGTACAGGAATCTAATTTTGACAGCAAATTTCTCATTAACTATGGACTTACAAAAAAAAAAAAAAAATGTGATCTAGAAACAATTACACTACGCTAATAATAAGAGACAGGGATTATTATAGGTGAAAGTTCCACTGTAACTTCTTCTATTACAGGAACCATAAGCATTTCCTTTTGTAAAATTCTGATGTGTCTTATTAAGTGTTAATTTTCCCCCTTTAGCGCCTGGTCTGCCTCAAGTTAAATCAAAGAAAATGTCATCTGCAGAGAATGGAGATCACCAGATGGTATGTGGGACCGGCGGGCTGTGTGTGCTGGAAATGTCAGTTGTATTGGGGTTCCATTGTGCTACAGACAAGAAAATAATCTGCATTGTTCCTGAAGTAGTGGGTTATGATACGATGTAATCAAGTGATTAGCCCAAATTTTCATGAGACAAATGTATGAGTTACAGCTCATGCTATTCTGTACACAGTTTCTATGTATCCATAATATCTTATTTATAAACATAAAGATCTTATGTAGGTATCAGATGTTCCCACTTGATAATGGCAGGGTGCTGTTTAAAGAGGAACTAGCACCTGAACACAACTTTAACTTAAATAACTCCCAATCTTGACAAATAGATTTAGCCTTTCTTCCCAGGCTGACAGCATCACGGAACGCGGACATCTTGTCATAATGTGGTCTACACGCATGCACTGTCAGTCCCAGCCGGGTCTAGAAGGCGTTGCTAGGAGCTGTCCGGCTCCACAATGGACTGACTACAGGCGCGCGGATGTCATTATGGTAAGATGTCTGTGTTCCGTGATGCTGTCAGCCTGGGAAGAAAGGCTAAATCTATTTGTGAAAACAAAGAAAAAAGGAAATAAGCTTACAGCACTAACTCACCATAATATATCCATTTAGTGACTAAAATAAAAATGATAAATAATAACTGACATCTGGATAGCAGCAAGGGATGAGAGGATTCCCCAGAACCCCCAAACACTGTGTATAACCCAAAGTGCACAGACAAAACAAAAAAGTGACCCTGCGCTCCTCCATACCTGAATGTAAGTATGTGCCCTGCCTTGTGTATATACATATATGTATATATTATGGTGAGTTAGCGCTGTAAGCTTATTTCCTTTTTCCTTTGTTTTCACAAATTCCCCAAGCGTATTCTAGCTGCTTCTCAGTTTAATTCATATTATTAGCACATTTACAATTGTATTTTTCACATTTTATTTTTCTTAAAGGCATGTGTGTTTGGCTCTCTTATGCTCACATACCTTGCCAGTTTCAATTGTTACTCCAGATGTGGCCTGCAGGGGTGGTAGATTCTGACCTATAAATAGGATGGAAGGACTCACAGTCCTCTTTGGTCAGTAACCACTTCCTGCAGGCCACAAGAGTCTCATCTCAAGTAAGTTTCCTCTTACACCTTTTTAATACAATTGTTTGTTTGTACCTTTGTTTTTACTTGCATACATGATGTCAATACGTATAGTGGATTTAAAGCTTATGACGTGTTTCCTTATAACATCTGATTAACCCCTTGTTTATTAAAAAAGAAAAATAATAATAATTTAGATAGGGTACAAAGGTGCATTAGAGTAGGTACTTGCCAGATTTGAGGTACCTTGGCGAGGTTGGTGAGCTTAACATCTCTTGGCCATTTGATGGACTAAATCCTCATATTTATCAATCTACTTATCATATATGCACAAGGCAGGGCACATATTTACATTCTGGTATGGAGGAGCGCAGGGTCACTTTTTTGTTAAATCTATTTGTCAAGGTAGTAATTCTGGTGACTAGCACTACTAAACAGCTAGTCCCCAGATTGGGAGTTATTTAAGTTAAAGTTGTGTTCAGGTGGGAGTTACGATTTAAGTTAAAGTTGTGTTCAGGTGGGAGTTACGATTTAAGTTAAAGTTGTGTTCAGGTGGGAGTTCCGCTTTAAACTGCCTCTTCCATTTTTCATTCATCAGCAGAGGGTTCTGTAACCTGTGTTCATAGACCTCAAAAGAAACAATCACAACAAACAGACATAAGGAAGGTCTGCACTCCGGTATACATATAAAGAACAATCCTCTTTACGAAGAAACAAATACGCAGTAGATAATAGAAAAGTATTATCAGCTGCGTATGGAGCAGACTGTTAGTGGCAAGTCATACTGTTCTCTTTTGTCATTGAGGGATTCGGGGGTCATGGGATAACTAGAGTGCCTGGAGGAGGCAGGGAACTCTAATAAAAACTCCTCCCACTTCCTAGTTGTTAACCCTTCCACCAGCAGCTCAACTGTTAGTTTTTAAAGAGCGTCCCTTAAGGAGGTCAGGGTTCTCACTTCCTCAGAGAGGGAATTCTTCAGGTTTATTACATTTGTTATTTTTATTAGCTTTTAAGATTCTGGGGGCTCTATCGTTGTGGGAGAGTCCCCATGGTTTAACTTCCCTACTATCTGAGGCTAGCTCCTTTGGGGCAGGATATTTATTAATTATTAGTTGGAGGCCCAAGGTCAGACGTTGGCTGAGAGGGAAGAAGCTTTCTATCAGGAGAAAAAGGCCAAGAGCTTTGTAGGACAACCACAGGACAGGTCTTATTACTGCGTAAAACTCCCCTCTATACAACTATGAGGGAGAGTGCTATTTGGTAGCATCCATTCATAATTCTTTCATTCATATCAAGTTTCTATCTCCTCTGCACCATCAAGCTAATTTGTACAATTTGGGCTTACCGCCCACGTGTGCTCTTCCACATTACATTCTAGCGCACGTACTTTCCTATCAGAAACTAAAGCAGACATTGCCTAGCTCCATTGGAGCAGGACTTTTCATTATTACAAATAAGTGAAAGAAGTCCAAATAGCCTCTATACTAGCTCTGTTGGAGCAGGGCTTTTAATTATTACAAACTAGTTGAAGAGCCCGTTACGCGGGCCACAGTGCCACTGTCAGCCGGTCGCGGGGCAGTCATGCGCAGTAGAGACTGCCCGCACCGTGGCTGATACAGTGGCAGTCGGTTGCAATGCAGTCATGCCCAGTAGAGACTGCCCACGCCACAGCTGATACAGTGCCAGCCGGTCGCGGTGCAGTCATGCTCAGTAGAGACTGCCTGTGCCGCGGCTGATATAGTGGCAGTCGGTTGCAATGCAGTCATGCTTAGTAGAGACTGCCCACGCCGCGGCTGATATAGTGCCAGACGGTCGCGGTGCAGTCATGCTCAGTAGAGACTGCCTGCTCCGTGGCTGATACAGAGCTGGACGCTCCTTTGGAGCACCCCACTCTGTATCAGCCTCGTCACTGGCAGTCTCTACTGCGCATGACTGCGGCGTTACACGCGTTTTAGCAAATTATTATATAGGATAAGTGAAATAAGTCCCACATACCTTCTATACTAGCTCCGTTGGAACCGTACATTACACATTAGTCCTGACACATACGGAAAACACATACCTAACAAACTACCTCCGTTGGAACAGTTCTGTACAGATCAACACATCTACCCATTCTCATTATTTATGAAGTGTTTTTAAAACGATACAAATTCTTACATTACTCCCTTAGGGACAATACCAATTAAATTATATTTTTCTCACAAACATTAATCCACTATGGCAGAGCCAAGGGAGGAGAAGAAAAGTTAGGTCAATAAAGGCCCTTCTGCCACATGCAGCACTTGTGGTGCTAAGGTCTCAAACAGTGCAATAGGGCTGTAAGACTGAGATATGTCAGTGACAGAGATGTGGAATGTTCCTCAGATTACACATCTCATATTTAAAGGACCAATTCACCACCACAACCTACTCAATCTAGCTTTGGTGGCATTGAACTTGAAACCCTAATATTAAAGAACAAAGGACTGAGTTCTCTGGTCATTCACACCTGTCTCAGAACTTCCAAACCTGTGTTTACCAAACTATAGCAACGTATTAGAAGATATATACAAAAGAAACAGCAATGTCAGGCTATGGGCAGACATACAAAACTACATAATTTACTGCATTATGTACATGTCTTACTGAGCACCAAGTCCAAAAGAGACTGGAAAACGATATGGTGAATAAAAGCATACACCCAAGGATACTCAAATAACCTAGTTCAGTAATAGCAAGACCATTATACTTAGTATGTATTATTTCACTTTCATCAGGCATAGTGCCCTGTGATTGGAGGAAAGCTGATAGAGTTCCATTGTTCAAAAAGGGGGCAAGATCCAAACCAGGAAATTATAGACCTGTGAGCTTAACTTCCATAGTGGGTAAGATACTAGAAGGGTTATTAACTGACAGTATTCAGAACTATGTGACTTCCATAGTGGGTAAGATACTAGAAGGGTTACTAACTGACACTATTCAGAACTATGTGAAGACAAAAACAGTATTATTAGTAGGAGTCAGCATGGTTTTATGAAGAATAAATCATGTCAGACTAACTTATTTGCATTTTATGAAATGGTAAGTAGTAATTTGGACAAGGGAATTGCTGTTGATGTAGTATACTTGGATTTTGCAGAAGCTTTTGATACAGTGCCTCACAACAGGTTACTGTATAAATTTAAAAGGCTTCAGTTTGGTAGATGATATCTGTACATGGATTGAGAACTGGTTAAATGATATATGGCAGACAGTTGTTGTAAATTGAGCTTTTTCAAGCTGGTCTAAAGTTATAAGTGGAGTGCCGCAGGGTTCAGTCCTGGGCCCAATGTTTTTTAATTTGTTTATTATGATCTAGAAGTGGGAATTGAAAGTAGCGTCTCAATCTTTGCTGATGACACTAAGCTATGTAAGGAAATACATACAGAGCTGGATGTTTTTTCTCTACAGAAGGATTTATATAAACTAAGTGAATGGGCAGAAAAGTGGCAGATGACATTTAATGTAGCTAAATGTAAACTTATGCATTTGGGCTGTAGAAAGAAACATCCTACATATACACTAAATGGGAAACTACTAGGCGAAACCTCATTAGAGAAAGATTTAGGAGAACTGATAGTCAATAGACTTCACAGCAGTGTGCAGAGTCACTCTACTGGTGCAAGAACAAATAGGATACTAGCCTGCATAAAAAGAGGTGTAGATGCACGGGAAGCAAATATAATTCTATTTCTGTATAAATCATTGGTAAGGCCTCATCTAGAATATGGAGTATAGTTTTGGGCACCAATTCTTAAACTGTAAAAAGTGCAGAGACATGCATCAAAACTGATAAAGGGATTCAAGGTCAATACGAAAGAACTCTTCAATTATTTATTTGCTCAAAGAGCTGAGCTAAGAAAGAGAGGTCATCCAATAAAACTAGAGGAAAGGTGCTTTCTACTAAAACAAAGGCAGGGATTTTTTAACAGTAAGAGCGGTGAAGCTATGGTATTCTTTGCCTCGGGATGCTGTGCTTGCAGATACTGTAACTGCATTCAAAAAGCAATGGATACCTATCTATAACAGAACAATATTGAGAATTATGACAGATGGCTTCAAAGCAGGTAGGTGGTTGATCCAGGGAACTATATGACTGCCATTTGGAGTCAGGAAGGAATTGTTTTACCCATTTGGGCTTTAATTGGAAATGGCTTCAGTGGGGGTTTTCTTTACCTTCCTATGGATCAACAGGAGTGATTTGGCATGAGCCTCATCAACTATGTTATTATGTTACTATATATTTATCTTTCTGTACTAACAAGGGTCTAGAACCATCGTTCTTCAATCTTCCTTCATTACTAGAGTTCTTGCAAACATGCCTAGAAGAGGGACTAAGGATTAACTCCCTAAAACTTAAAGTTTCAGTGCTGTCAGTTCTATTTCAGAGAAAAAATGCCACTATCCCTGAAATTCAAACATTTCTTCAGGTGATAAGCAGAATAGATCCTCCATACAGAGACCCTGTTCCACTAGGGAACTTACATTTAGTTCTAGAGGCTCTTCAGTCTTCTCCATTTGAGCCATTATCATCAGCTTCTGTTGAAGATTTGTGCTTCAAAACAGTGTTTCTCTGTCGTCCAATACAGGTTACTGGTAACTTTGGGGTAGGTGATCGGCCTATTTAACCCCTTAACGACCGGACGTTATGGGACATTTCCGTCCCATAACGTCCGCATAGGGGCACTTGGACGCGCCGGTACACGTGACCTGTCACGTGTATCGGCGCGTCACTATGGGGCTTGAAACAGATCGCTCCGATCTTGGAGCGGTCTATTTCATGCCCCATTTTTACTTACAGCGCTCCTGGTAGAGCGCTGTAAGTAAAAAGTACGTGACGTACCAGGACCGTCAAGGGTCTTTCAAGCAAGTTTACCCTTGACGGTCCTGGTACGTCAAGGGTCCCTAAGGGGTTAAATAGGCAGGAACAATTCTGAGAAGTGACTGCTGGGTGGAGCCTACCTCCTCTCCTTAGGTTGCAGCTAGCCAATCCCCAATGAGTAAGATTTGTTCCTTGGTCAAGACACAAGGCAAGAGAACAGTTCTGCTATAGTTTTAGCTATTTTTATTATTTTTCTGTTAGATATGGAATACCACCATTAGGCGGATTACCATCACTGACAATTCCCATCACCCAAATGTGGATAGCTCAGTTTACCAGGTGTTTTTGTGGACCTTAAGCCCTGGGGGGGAAGTCTTGGTTGCAAGTTCTTTCCCCAGGAATTGCCCACTGAGGCTTCTTCTTGATCTATGGTAATCTGAAGACAGAAGACCTGCTGAAAAAGGTGAGCACCCTTTGAGTGCTGAAGTCTGCATGTCCCATGCTTCCCCTCAGCACGGGGGTCTCATTTGGAGTTCCTATTACGTACTCATGCACTCACTGGGCTTATCTGTATGTCTGTGAGGTGTTCGGAGCAAGTTTATATGGTAACTTAACCCCTTTGCTGCTGGTTAGCATCTTTTTGGGTGTTATGGGCACTTTCCCTAATGGGACCAGTGTTTATTGGTCTGTTGACTTCTAGTGGACTTTTGAGTGGTTTTAAATTTTGGTATTCACCTTGTTAACTTCGTGTTCCGTGCCTTTAAGCATTTACCGCATAGACGCCATTGCTCCATTCACTTTTATGGGACGTTACAATTTGGGAAATGTCTCTGCAACCGCTACACATAGCAAGGTCAGAGACGGCTCATATTGTTGGTTTACCCTTGCTCTGTTATCCTGTCAATGTTCTGGGCATGTTGGGGGCTTTAGGGGGCTTTGGGCACTATTGGGGTACTCCTTCAGCGAAACTACAATTCTCATGAGCGTTCGCTTTGCCCACTCGTCTCTGATTGGCTCCCGCCGCAGCAGACATTTTGTGTCTTTGCAGATTGAGTATCCTAAGCAGTGCTTGGACTCTCCTTCTTTCCTCGGTAGTTTAACCCTTCGCCTGCCAGATAAGTCTTCTTTAGCATTTTTGGGGTAACTAATTATCATACACACTGTTTTGTGGGTATTCTGATACTTTCACTTTCACTCTGTGAGAATGTCTACTCCATTAGACCTTGGTGCTAAACCTAAGACTAAGGACACTGGGGCATATGTGTCCCCCATTGCTCATTGCTCCTCATGTCACTCAGGGTTACCTGGAGAAAACTCAGGTCGTGTTTGCTGCCCCTGAGTCCCCTGCAGGGACCTCCAGCCATGCACTAGAGCCAGTATGGGTGCAAGAATTTAAGGCTATTACTAGGGACCTCCTGTCCACCTTACAGCTCCTTCCATCCACTCTTCACGAGTGGAAGACCCCCGTCCCTATCAGATCTTCCCTGCCAAACCTCCGGGTGTACCTGATGTGTCTGATTCCTCTGAGGAGGAATTGATTGGTGGACTCTGATGATGACTGTTCAGCTGTTCCTTCATCTCAGTTTTTTGGGGACCCCTTTGAAGCTGACCCCATTTCCTCAGCTGAGGGTCTGATCAGGGCAGTGTTGACCACCCTGAACATTCCCTTGGTGCAGGAGGTTTCTTCTGACCCCTCTGATGTGTTCCAGGAGCCTGTTAGGTCCCATACCTGTTTTCCACCTAACCTCACCCTTGACTGGTTGGTATCTAAGGAGTGGAAGTTTCCAGACAGGAAACCATCTGTATCTAGAAAGTTTGCTAAGCTTACCCGTTCTCTGAAATGGCCCTCACCCAGTGGGTCCATCCCCCCAAGGTGGATTCCCCTGTTTCCAGGCTCTCTAAGTCCACTGCCTTGCCTGTGGCTGATGCATCTGCTCTGAGAGACTGGACTAACAAGAAGCTTGAGGCCTCTCTCAAGGCTATTTT
The DNA here is from genome assembly GCA_037306005.1 of Rhinophrynus dorsalis. Lineage (NCBI taxonomy): Eukaryota > Metazoa > Chordata > Amphibia > Anura > Rhinophrynidae > Rhinophrynus > Rhinophrynus dorsalis. The sequence continues at coordinate 399,400,740 of CM074724.1, read as the reverse complement.
TGTGACGGCTGGTTCTGCCCTCCACCAGGGCAATCCAGCTCTGTATGTGTTTCCTTACATAGCTTAATGTCATCAGTGAAGACTGAGATGCTACTTTCAGTTGCCACTTCTAGATCATCAGTCAGTGCGTTAAATACCTCAGAGGGTTAAAGGCCCCATTTAAATTAGTGGGATCCTTCTAATCCATTTAAAAACCTACACAATATACTGCTTTACCTTCTCAGTTGGTTTTAATATATGGTTTCCTACAGGAAAAGTGCTCGCTACACTGCATGTAGTCTGCTGTCATTCCCAAGGATTAATTAAAGGAGAAGTAAACGTTCATTATGAAAAACTGCATGTTCTAGGCTTTCCCTTATGAGCACAAAAAGTGGTCTCCCCGCTGGTAGATGTTTCATTCAAAATTATAACAACTCAAACTTTTTTTTTTTGTAAATCAAACTGTTTGAGAGAACCGGCTTCCAGATTTCCTGTTCTGCTATTACCTGCAGGTCTGTTTGCTCCTGTGTCAAGGATATACACAAGGAAGGGTTTAACAGGAGACCCAATATGTTTGTATTCCTCACATAAAATGGGTTGTTAAATAATTTTGAGATCTTTACATAAACTAGGTAGTGACATGCTACTTCTCAGTACAGAATTCATTAAAATAATCAATTACATATATTTGTACAAAAATATATATATAATTCATGTATATAAAAAATATATATATATATATTTATCCTATATAATAATTCACTAAAACATGTGTAACAACACAGTCATGTGCAGTAGAGACTGCCAGTGACGATGCTGATATAGAGCGGGGAGCTCCGAAGGAGCATCCCACTCTGTATCAGCCGCAGCGCGAGCAGTCTCTACCCCACATGACTGCACCGCGACCGGCTGGCACTGTATCAGCCGTGGCATGGGCAGTCTCTACTGTGCATGACTGCACCATGACCGGCTGGCACTGTATCAGCCGTGGCGTGGGCAGTCTCTACTGTGCATGACTGCACCACGACCGGCTGGCACTGTATCAGCCGCGGCGTGGGCAGTCTCTACTGAGCATGACTGCACCGTGACCGGCTGGCACTGTATAAGCCGCGGCGTGGGCAGTCTCTACTGAGCATGACTGCACTGTGACCGTCTGGCAGTGTATCAGTCGAGGAGTGGGCCGTCTCTACTGTGCATGACTGCACCGCGACCGGCTGGAAGTGGCACTGTGGTCTGTATAACGGGCTCTTCAACTAGTATAAATATATATATATATATAATGGTAATCAGTGCGATAGAAATATAGGTGAACACAAAATGACATAAAGACATATCTTCTAATAAGACTTAGTGATGTACGGTATCCTTTTACAAGGTCTCACTTAAAAGAGTGTGCAACTATATGCCACATTTACTATGTCACCACAATAAAAATGGTGACTTAAGAATCTTGTACTGCATGACGGCACAAGATTCTCATGTCGTTAGTGAAAGATCGCATTCAGGTAACAAAACGTATATCTTGTTGAACTACACCTCCAATAACTTCACCTGCTCAGCAACAAACTGACAGGCACTGTAAAGTTAGAGACTGCCCAGTCACTGTTATATCTACACTATCACACTGGTGGCTCCTCTTGTTTGACATCTCTCCCGACCTCTGCTATGTTCGTGACTACGTTTCTCCCTGTTGATTTGGATCCTGTGCTTTTGTTTTCATATGAACTTTCCTTAGAAGTTGCTGATTTTGCAGTCCATGTATATATATCTTGCTTTGGGTTTCTGTGCCTCCTGCTGTCTTCATTGATGATCAAGTGCAGCCAGTTTCATCCAAATACAGCGCAACCAGGTCTGACTATTCAGCCATGTGGTGGACAACTCTACACATGGCTAATAGCCATATCAAGGTTGCTATTGCAGTCAGTACTGCTCCCAATCTACACACCCTGCTTCACTTTCTAGCAGCTCTCCACAGAATCTTTGGGTATGTGATCGTTATGCCAGCCAGTGCCTGGTTTCCCTCTGTCCTGTCAAGTCAGTGAGATACTGTTAACAACAACACCAAGGGCCATATGTTCAAAGAAGTAGCGAAATAGCTTTTGTCGTTTGTAATGACTTTTCAAAGTACAGTGTGGTTGGGATCAGGGCTCAAAATTTTCACTCACCACTAGCCAATGGCGAGTGAAAATTTAGCCCTGGCGAGTAGAAATTCAGCCCTGGTGGGTATGTTATGGCTTGCAGTGGTGAGTAACTTTTCAGGTCTAGCTAGTAGCAAAGGACTTCAAATTATAAGCCCTGGTTGGGATCATTAATATTTTCAGAGAGTGTCAGTTGTGATTGGAAATATGTCATTTGTCCTGACTGAAATTGTCATATGTAACTACAAAGAAAATGTCTTAACAAACGACAAAAATGTCTTTAAAAATGTCTTAACTAACGACAAAAATGTCTTAACTAAAGACAAAAATTCTCACATTCAGAACACATTCCCTCCACTTTTTTCTTAATGTACAAATTTTGTCTTTTGAAAGACATTTATTTGTCGTTAGTTGCGACATTTTCTTTTCCTCTATACGACACTGGAGAATAGTTTAGCCACGACCCTTACCCCGCCCCTTTGCCCGTCAGTTCTGGAGTTGTGTCCTACACAACAGACATTACTAGTTTTTTTGTCGTACACTCTATAGAAAATATATCGTTCATGCATTCAATTACTTATTTTTGTCTTTCATAGAACAGTTTTTTGTCGTTATCCCTTTGAACATACGGCCCCAAGTGGTGTACAAAAAGCAATACATTGTTCAGTACATTCTATGGTTCAGCTTGAGCCTTAGAACAGTGACTCTCACACTTCTCAGTGACAAATACCTCAACATTTTAAACATTTTCATTAAGTACAAGTATTCATTTTTTGGGGTTAATTTGGGTTAATTGATTAATTGTATTGTTTACACACTTAAAAAATATCAGTAGTAGCCTTTCTGAATGCAGAAACAGGTAATTCCTGGATTAAAGATATGAGGTGAACATCCAAAGGCCTCTAGATAACAGTATATGGTACTTAAAGCGAAACTGTCACCTCTAATACACTTTGTCTCATATGATTAAGCTAGTAAAATGGTATGTGGAATTCTGCGGCACAATCTTAACATCAGCACAGGGGTACAGGACTTCCCAGTCCTCAAATTCTCCTCCCTCTCAGCTTTCCCAGGGAGTGTGTTCATGCTTTTCTTCATACTGATGTGAATCACGTGTATTGTAACAGCAAACTCCGTTTGTCATTATACTGAGCTTGCTTGTGATTGGGTGTGGTTGCACTACACGTACAGTGGGGTTGGGTGTGGTTGCACTACACGTACAGTGTGGTTGTGCGTGATTGCACTACGTATATAATGTGAGTGGGCGTGGTTACAGTACATGTACAGTGTGGTTGCACTACATGTACAGTGTGGTTGGACATGGTTGCAGTACATGCACAGTGTGAGTGGGTGTGGTTACAGTACTGTGTGAGTGGGTGTGGTTACAGTACATGTATAGTGTGAGTGGGTGTGGTTACAGTACATTACAGTGTGGGTGTGGTTGCAGTACATGTACCGTGTGAATGGGTGTGGTTACAGTACATTACAGTGTGGGTGTGGTTGCAGTACATGTACCGTGTGAATGGGTGTAGTTACAGTAAATGTACAGTGTGAGTGGGTGTGGTTGCAGTACATGTGTGGTGTGCGTGGGTGTGGTTGCAGAACATGGACAGTGATTGGGTGTGGTTGCAGTACATGGACGTGTGATTGGGTGTGGTTGCACTACAAGGACGTGTGATTGGGGGTGGTTGCACTACATGGACGGTGTGATTGGGTGTGGTTGCATTACATGGAAGGTGTGATTGGGTGTGGTTACACTACATGTACTTTATGATTGAGCGTGGTTACACTACATGTACATTATGATTGGGCGTGGTTACAGTACATGTACAGTGTGAGTGGGTGTGGTTGCATTACATGGAAGGTGTGATTGGGTGTGGTTACACTACATGTACATTATGATTGAGCGTGGTTACACTACATGTACATTATGATTGGGCGTGGTTACAGTACATGTACAGTGTGAGTGGGTGTGATTGCACTACATGTACATTATGATTGGGAGTAGTTAAAGTACATGCATGGTGTGATTGGGTGTGGTTGCAGTACATGTACAGTGTGAGTGGGTGTGGTTGCACTACATGTACATTATGATTGGGTGTAGTTACAGTACATGTATGGTGTGATTGGGGGTGGCTGCAGTACATGTACAGTGTGAGTGGGTGTGGTTACAGTACATGTACAGTGAGTGGGTGTGGTTACAGTACATGTACAGTGTGATTGGGTGTGGTTATATTACATGTACAGTGAGTGGGTGTGGTTACAGTACATGTACAGTGAGTGGGTGTGGTTACAGTACATGTGCAGTGTGAGTGGGTGTGGTTACAGTACATCTACAGTGAGTGGGTGTGGTTACAGTACATGTGCAGTGTGATTGGGTGTGGTTACAGTACATGTACAATGAGTGGGTGTGGTTACAGTACATGTACAGTGAGTGGGTGTGGTTACAGTACATGTGCAGTGTGAGTGGGTGTGGTTACAGTACATGTACAATGAGTGGGTGTGGTTACAGTACATGTACAGTGAGTGGGTGTGGTTACAGTACATGTGCAGTGTGAGTGGGTGTGGTTACAGTACATGTACAATGAGTGGGTGTGGTTACAGTACATGTACAGTGAGTGGGTGTGGTTACAGTACATCTACAGTGAGTGGGTGTGGTTACAGTACATGTGCAGTGTGATTGGGTGTGGTTACAGTACATGTACAATGAGTGGGTGTGGTTACAGTACATGTACAGTGAGTGGGTGTGGTTACAGTACATGTGCAGTGTGAGTGGGTGTGGTTACAGTACATGTACAGTGAGTGGGTGTGGTTACAGTACATGTACAGTGTGAGGGGGTGTGGTTACAGTACATATACAGTGTGAGTGGGTGTGGTTACAGTACATGTACAGTGTGATTGGGCGTGGTTACAGTACATGTACAATGAGTGGGTGTGGTTACAGTACATGTACAGTGAGTGGGTGTGGTTACAGTACATGTGCAGTGTGAGTGGGTGTGGTTACAGTACATGTACAGTGTGATTGGGTGTGGTTACAGTACATGTACAGTGTGAGGGGGTGTGGTTACAGTACATATACAGTGTGAGTGGGTGTGGTTACAGTACATGTGCAGTGTGATTGGGCGTGGTTACACTACATGTACAGTGTCTGACTCGAGCTCTTTTGGTCCCAGCAGGAAGAAGATCGCTACAGGTTGATGCTGAGCCGCAGTGACAGTGAGAACATTGCCACCAACTACTTCAGATCCAAGCGAGCCAGCCAAATCCTGAATGCCGATCCCATGAGGAGTCTTGGTAAGGGGCATGTCTTGTCTGCTAAAATGCACTTGTCCAAAATCTAAATGCCATATAGAGCTATTTAGAACAGATCGGGGCAACCTGAGGCCTTTCTGCTGAATACCATCATACCCAGTCAGTTGACTGGCTGGGGGTGATGGGAATTTTAGTCCTGAACAGCTGGAGAGCCTCAGTCTTAATGTGTTACTATACAGCTGCTAAACCCAGTCTGTCTTTTTATTAAGTAATAGTAATGCTTAATATGAAAAAGTCTGTACTGCAGGGTTTATCCTGTTGAACAGCAAGGGAACCCCCACTGCTGATAAATGTTTTATTCAACAGTTATTGCAGCTCAGACCTGCAGTTCTTGGGTGCAATACCTCCAAGACCTGAAATTTTATGCTGGCGCTGTTACCACAACAGTTTTTGGAAGGCTATGGTCACTTTGCAATCACCCGTCACAGGATACTGTGACAACAGCACCACAACAACATTTCAGGCCATGTAGGTGTACTGCACCCAAAAAATGCTAGTCTGAGTTGCAATGAGTTTTAAATAAAACATGTCCAAGCAGTGGGAATTCCTTTGTTTCACTCTGCAAGGTAAACCCAACGATATATATGTTTTCATTATTAAACAATGCTGTTGCTTTAATTAATAATAGTGTTTTCCTCCACAAACTGTTCTCTAGTGCATTTCACACACAGACAGTGTTAGGGTTATATCCAGAATCACACCTCAGGGGCAACGCATGGGGCAGTAAGTGCAAAGAAAACAGTGGGGCAATTCTGGGGCAAGCTAACTGCACCATGGGGTAAATACAAATTCCCAAAATTCCCAGTTCTTTAAATGGAGCTTTTTACCCCTTGAATACTTCAGATGTCTTCAGTGCATTTCTAAGTGGTTTGCTTACCCTGAAATTGCTCCACTTTGTCTTTGTACATATGATTCAGTCCATAAGTATTTGCACAGTGACACAAGTGTTATTGTTTTGGCTCTTTACTCCAGCACACTGAATATGAAATAAAACAATGACTAAGGATAAAGTGCAGACTGTCAGTTTTAATCTGAGGGGAATTACATCCATAAACCATGAACTGTGTAGGAATTACAGCCCTTTTTATTTATAATCCCTCCATTTTAGGGACCAAAAGTAATTGGACAGTTGGCCGCTGGTCTGTTTCTTGGCAGGTGTGTGTGTGTGTCGTTGCATCGTTAGTTCATGCACACTAGAGCTAACAAAAGATTTAACCCTTTGAGTACAAGAGGGGTAAGCAACAAGGTGATTCTTAGTGTGACATTTGCATTTGGAGTCTTTTGCTGCTGTCTCTCAACATGAAGAGCAAAGAAGTGTCAGTGCCAATAAAACAGGACATCATGAGGCTGAAAAATCCGAATATATCAATCAAAGACATAGACATTATGCGTGTCAAAATCAACTGTGTGGTACATTGTTAAAGAAGCAGTAAACTTTTTTTTATGAAAACACATATTTTAGAGCTTTTCCTGCTGAATAAAACAAGGTCACTCCCATCGCTGTCAGATGTTTTATTCAAAATTTATAGCAGTTTAAATAATCAGGAAGTGAATTTACTGTGTTTACTTCCTGATAGTTCTAACTGACAGGAAGTGAATTTACTGTGTTTACTTCCTGATAGTTCTAACTGACAGGAAGTGAATTTACTGTGTTTACTTCCTGATAGTTCTGACAGGAAGTGAATTTACTGTGTTTACTTCCTGATAGTTCTAACTGACAGGAAGTGACTCGGCAGTTTCTATCACATTCTATGGAGAACTGTATGTCTCTGACTTTTCTCTCCATTAGAATCTAACAGAAAATCTAATTAGAATTTGACCACTAGAGGGCACTGCTAATGTAAAAAAACATGGGTTTAAACTGTAATAACTCTGGAAATATAAATCTCTCAGCAGTGGGAGTACCCTTATTTTACTCAATAGGAAAATCCCTACAATATATATTTTTTCATAAAAAAAGTTTACTGCTCCTTTAAGAAGAAAAAATGCACATGTGAGCTCACAGCAAACAGCCTGGTAGCCCATGGAAGTCCATTGTAGTGAATGACCAAGCAGTGCTAGAAATTGTGAAGAAAACCCCCATTTCAACTGCTGAACAGACCAAGAACACTCACCAGGATGTAGGTATAGAGGACAGAGAAGACTACACCAGTGTAACTACAGAGGGTTTATCACAAGATGCACCACTGGTAAACCTCCAGAACAGAAGGGTTACAGTTTGCTAAAAACTACATTAAAACTCACAGAGATCTTGAGCAAGTCTTATGGAGAAATGAGACAAAGATTAACCTGTAACAATGGAGTGATGGAAAGAGTGGGTAAATAAAGGAAGTGTACATGATCTAAATCATATCACCTCATCTGTGAGACCTGGTGGGGTTAGTGTGATGACTTGGACATGTATGGTTGTCACGGTAACTGGCTCACTTGTCTGTACTGATGATATGCCTACTGATAGTAGCACCAGGATGAATTCTGGAGTACAGACATCTAATCTGCTTAGATCCAACCAAATGCCTCAAAATTCATTGGAAGGCCCCTCACCTTACAGCAGGATAATGACCCCAAACATATTGCTAAATAACCAAGGAGTTTTTCAGGTCCAAAAAATGGAATGTTCTTAACTGGCCAAGTCAGTCACCTGAACGGAATCCAGCTGAGCATGTGATTCACTTACTGGAGACAAGACCGAAGGGACAAATGCCCCAAACTGAACAGGACCTTGAGATGGCTGTGGTACAGGCCTGGCAGAGCACCACCAGGGAAGATACCCAGTGTTTACTTATGTCTGTGGGTCACAGACTTCAGACAGTCATTGAATGGAAAGGATTTGCAACAAAATACTAAATATAATGACTTTAAAGGGATAGTAATACTTAATTTTATCTTTATTTTATTTTGTAGGCATTAAAAAAAACATGAAGAACGATATAAGTCTTATCTCTCAAACCATAAGGTTTGAGAGATATTCACAAGCAAAGTTTCCCCTCCCGCCCCTTTTACCTAGTGTAAGCCATCTCTTCTCAGATGTGGAATCCAGTCCATAGACCAGACAGATAACAGCAGGGGACAATCTTCTTCCTATGAGAACAATGAAAGCCCTGCCCCACTTGACAAGTTTTTCAGGTTTTTCCCTTGTCTTAATTGAAGATTGTCTCTCTCTGCAGTCTACCTGGGCATCTCCCTTCTGATCTGGCTGAGCAGTGTTACATCAGTAAAAGGGGTGGGAGGGGGATACTTTGTCATTGAATTACTCTTGTACTACAACTCTGACAGAATTGAAATAATACTCTCCAAAGTCCAAATACTATGATGATTAATTAGAGCTGCTTTTATTATGAAACATTACTATCCCTTTAAAGCAGAACTTTCACTAAAATGAAAGTGCCCCCAAATCCTAATGCACATAGCGATACACATATCAATACTAGCATATCCTGAATAAGTCCGGCGTTATAGAGAAATCCAACACGTTCCGAGACGCACAGGCAGGCATCTTGTTATATTGGCATCTGTGCACGTGCACCCTCAGTCCCTTCCTGTACCTTAAGGTACAATGGTACTCCCCCTCACCAATACTAGATGAGACCGGCACGGACAGGTCGCAGGTGCACAGATGTCTCTTTTGCAAGACGTCTGCACTGATGCCCGCCGGTGCATCTAGTAACAAGCTGGATTTCTCGATAACGCCGGACTATTATTCAGGATAATAACTAGAATTAATATGTATGGATAATAACTAGAATTAATATGTATATCTCTTTGTGCATAATGATTTGGGGTGGGGGCACTTTAATTAGAGTGAAACTCCCACTTTAAAGGGATAGTAATACTTAAAATGTAAAAAAAAATATGTTGTAGGTTTATCCCCCTGAGTAAAACAAGACTACTCCCACTGCTGAAAGGTGTTTCATTCAAAAGTTATTAATTTTCAAAGTTTAATTTTTTAGGTGCAATATCACAGTGGCCTGAAATTGTACAGTGGCGCTGTTGCTACATGATCCTATGGACAGCTCTGATCCCGGGACCATAAATCTCCATAGGATGGTGTAGCAACAGCGCCACTGTACAATTTCAGGCCACTGTGATATTGCACCTAAAAAATTAAACTTTGAAAATTAATAACTTTTGAATGAAACACCTTTCAGCAGTGGGAGTACTCTTGTTTTACTCAGGGGAATAAACCCTACAACGTATTTTTTTTTACATTTTAAGTATTACTATCCCTTTAAGATTGATTTTTGTCCAGTTACATTGGGTCCTCTAAAATGGTGGGTTTATGTATAAAAAGGGCTGTATTCCTGAACGGTGCATGATTCATGGATATAAATACCCTCAAATTAAAGCTGACAGTCTGCATTTTATCCTCATAGTTGTGGTTTGATTTCATATCCAGTGTGCTGGAGTACAGAGCCAAAACAGCAACTCTCATGTCTCTGACCAAATACTTATATAGACCATAAGGAAACATGAACCAGACCAAGAGAACCAGACATTGCCTGGTCCACTAATATAGTAAAGAGGATTCCTGTTAATGAAACCACGCCCCTGTGTCAGCAGCCTATCAGAGTCCAGGATCCTCTGGGCTCCACCCCCCCATGTGGCACAGGTAGCTTCTGCACTGCCAGGGGGCTGGGTGCATAATAATACAATTTATATGTTTATTTTTCTAGAATTTCCTGCTTTAGTTACACATAAAAGTGGAACAATTTCTGGAGTAAATCAACTGCATCATAGAGGAGAAATTAAAAGTCTTCAGTGATTTAAATGTGAATTTTAACCGCTTGAATTTTAGAGCGTTCAAGGAGTTAAATAGGGTGCAATGATTAATATTGAAAAAAATATATATATGGGTGTGTATAATATTATTGGGTTCATTTGCTGAGTAAATCAAGGGGACTCTCACTGCTCTGGGATGTTTTATTCAAAAGTTATCGTAATTTAATCTTGCAATTCTGAGGCGCAGTACTGCCCATGGCCTGCAATGTTACAGTGGCGCTGTTGCTACAGAATCTTAATGTTCCATAAAATTCTTATAGTTATGTAAAGGACAGAACAATAAACTCTATGGCACAAATCCTTAGCGGTTTGAGAGATATTCTCATTCAAAGTTCCCCCCTCCTAGCGCCGTACTGACAGCAGGAGATCCCGGTCTGGGGACCAGCCAATGGCTCTTCAGCAGAGCCGTAATAGCATTATTGGAAAATACTTTATTGGAAAGGTCTACAAAGTGTTCCTGGTTTGCAAGCACACTTTGTAGACCATTCCGATGAAATAGTTATTTTTAAATAGTGCGATTTAGGCTCTGCTGAAGAGCCATCTCGAGTCAGCTGACTCGAATCTCCTGCTGTCAGCTTTACAGGGGAGGGAAGGGGGAACTTTGAATACGGTTTGAGAGATAGGATTTGTGCCATAGAGTTTATTTTTTATCCTCTACAAAACTGTAAGACTTTTTTATGAGACATTACTGTCCCTTTAAGCTCAGTTGACCAAATCTGTCCATTGACTGTTTTAGCAACAGCTCCACCATAGCATTTCAGGCTACGGAGGTGTACTACATCCAAAATGCAAGTTTGAGCTGCAGTTACTCTTGAATAACACATCTCTCAGCAATGGGGGTGTCCATGTTTTATGTACTTAGCAGGATAAACTCTGCAAGATGGATGTTTTTCAGTATTAAGGATTGCTATCACTTTAACACCGATTTAAGTCACTGAAAATGTGGAGATTTTGTGTTCCCTGTGGTGCAGTTAGTTGGCTGCGGAATTGCTCCTATTCTTTTCTTTTCAAAAGTGTGTCTGTATTTTAACCCTTTCAGTGACAAAGGGGTGTGCAACGCATTGCAGAGCAATGTGTTGCCTAGTCCTCTAGAGGGTTGATAGTAGGGATGTGCTGTTAAACAGTTATTGCAGCTCAAATGCGCATGTGTCTGTTTTTACATTCTCCGTACATTCCATAATGAAATCATAGTGAGTAAGAATTTGGGCACAGAGCTATAAAACATAAAGTAAAACTGACGTTCTCTCTTGTTTTTTCATCCGTAGCACTGCATAATTCCTCCCCAGCAGCTTATAACTCTCCCCTCGGCTCGGCTCCTTCCTTGCTGACTTCGAGCGTCAGCTCTGTTTCTCCTACGCAAGGGATAGACGCGCCTGTGCCCAGACCATTTCGCCTGGAGTCCTTGGAAATTCACACCCCATCTGCCAAAAGCAAACGCAAAAAGAACAAGTCCCTACCTGGCATTGAGCCATTGTGATCTCTGACACGAGCCTGACTGTCACGCTAATCTGAACTAGAAAGTATTGTCTTCTTCAGGCCTTCACAATGCTCAGCACTCGTCCTCACATGGAATTCACTGACCTCTGTTTATCACCACTGAGAACCTTGGACTTACTAAGACAGTGATCCATATTCACAAGACTAAACAAGGACAATCGCTGCACCACAGGGGACAAATGCATAGTCATATTGACATATGGACCTTTTAATCCCTAAAGTGCTAGCGAGGTCTTCGACATGTTACACAGCAAGGCCTCAAAAGTCCGATTTTAATCAGTGGGATTTTGGGGAATTTTATTTTTTCCCTCTGGTTATGGAAATCACATTTCATTTCTTCCATTCAGGGACACTGCCAGCAGAGAGCGTCAGAGTACTTTTCCTCGTCTCTAGCACGGGAGGGGTCACATGATATCTGTGATGATCCCACGCTTTCTCCAGAGCACCGCAGAATTCTGAACGCTAGGGGGAGAACTTCCAGTTGTCTGTTGTGACAGATTGTGATGTCTGTGTTTGACTAAAAACAATGTACGTGAAGCCCCAAACCTTAACGTAGCCTTACGCTACAACAAAATGGCACCGTATGACATCAGGAAGTAGAGCTCAGTTCTCCCTCTAGTGTCTCTGTGCAGAACCCATTTTGTTGTAGCTTACCGCAGGTGTCACTTTCTGTCACAGCAATCATTGAGCAGTTTTCCCTATAGTGTTTAAGGGCTCGATTCAATTGAGCTCGGTAAAACAACCTGTAGGGCAAAATTGGATACTGGACTGTTAGCAAAAAGCTAAATAACTGTTCCCTAAATATAACCCACATATCTATGCATAGTTTAACCTCTTGAGTGCCAGACAGGTATGCAATGCATTGTAGAGCAATGTGTTGCATACCTCTCTGGAACTCCAAGGGTTAAAGGGATAGTAACACTTCGTTTTAACTTTATTTTATTTTGTAGGCATTAAAAAAACATGAAGAATGATATAAGTCTTATCTCTCAAACCTTTATGGTTTATGAGATATTCACAAGCAAAGTTCCCCTCCCCGCCCCTTTTTCCTAGTGTAAGCCATCTCTTCTCAGATGTGAGTCTGGTTGTATGACAGTACAGATAACAGAAGGGGACAGTTTTCTTTGTATGAAAACAATGAAAGCCCTTCCCCCCTTGACAAGTTTTTCAGCTTTTTCCATTATCTTAATTGAAGATTGTCCCTCTCTGCAGTCTACCTGGGCATCTCCCTTCTGATCTGATTGAACGGGGGGGGGGGATACTTTGTTTGTGAAAATCTCTTAAACCATAAAGGTTTCAGAGATAAGACTTATATCATTCTTCATGGTTTTTTTTAATGCCTACAAAATAAAATAAAGTTAAAATGAAGTATTACTATCCCTTTAAACTATGTATAGGTGTGAGGATAAATAGTTAATAACATGCCCCAAGTGTTAAAGAACTTGTACCCATGTTTCTTACAAATCCAGATTATTTTAAATACAAATATCCTTGGCCTATTCTTTTTCTCTGCCGCTGTGGCAGAGAAATTGAGTTGCAGGAGAGCCCCCCTTTTACCTTACGGGCTAGTGCCCATTCCACAATTAGAGAATTTGAATAGAGACAGCCATTGACTGAGATGTGTGATTACGCACCTCCCAGCCAGTCGGCTGCAAGCACCTCCTTTCCGTGTAAACACACATCATAGTCAATTTATGTATGTATCTTTATTTATATAGCGCCATACATGTACACAGCGCTTTACAGTGTATGTATGTATCTTTATTTATATAAAGCCATACATGTACACAGCGCTTTACAGTGTATGTATGTATGTATCTTTATATAGTGCCATACATGTACACAGCACTTAACAAAAGCTGAAATAATATAATACAAAAATACAGAACAGAGTTAAGAGCATTAAAGCGGAACTACCACCCAAGTTGATTATGTCTGTACTAATTTATCACCTCTTATACAGAAGCCCCGTAATTTATTTATTTTTTTAACCGCATTGAAAACCAGTAAACACTAATATAAATGTGTACCTGACATCGTCTTTAAGATTTGAATCCTGTCTGCGCATGATTGAACGGAGCCAAGCGGCTCCCTTGTTCCTCCCAGTGTGTGTAAGATAGGAAGTGGGCAGGAGCTTCCAAGCTGACTAACAGGGCAAGATACAACTAACGCATGCGCATTGGAATAAAATCGACAAGATGGCCCCGGTGTATTCTCTTTGGGTCCCTGGAAAACGGGTAACATTACAAGTTATTCAAACAGTTCTGGGAAGTTTAATATATATTTTCTAGACACAAGGGCTATCTATAGCTGCACAGATTAAGTGCATCAGGCATGGTAGTTCCGCTTTAAGCTTAAGTGTGATCATTCCATTATTTGTGGGGGAAAGTGCAGCAAGGGAATCATTGACTGGGAAAGGGACCCTCCCCCAAGAAGCTTACAATCTAATTAGAATTCATGATGACAAACAGAGACAGTAGGAGGAGGATTATAAGTGCAGGTACAAGGTGAAGTGAAAGAAGTGCAGAAGGATTCTGGTGTGACTATCTGTGTGTAAGAGGAGGACATTGCTATTGAGATGCCTCCATGATCAGGTGAGTTTTGAGGAGATGCTTGAAAGTGATGAGTGTGAATGATTGGTGAATGGTGATGGGGAGGGCGTTCCAGAGTCGAAGGGCAGCCAGTTGAGATATCTTGTAGCTGAGAGATGGCTTGAGTTGTGTAGGGAGAGGACAGGAAGAACCCTTGAGAAGACCGTAGGGGACAGGAAGGGGTGTAGTGGGAGATAAGAGCAGAAATGTAAGAGGGTGCTTACAGGAGAGGAGGAGAATCTTGTAAGAAATACGATACTTTGTAGGTAGCCAATTGAGGGATTTCAGGAGGAGATGAGAGGACAGGTGTCTGGGAGCAAATGTGATTCTTGCAGCTGAATTGATAACAGATTGAAGTGGAGAGAGATGAGAAGTAGGAAGACCAGACAGTAGAATGTTACAGTAGTCAAGTCTGGAGAGAACAAGTGCCTGAGATTGTGTTTTAGCCGTTGATATGCAGAGGAAAGGATGTATTTTTGCAATATTTTTTAGGAAGAAGCGACTTGTTCTAGTAATAGCTTGGATATGGGGGGAGAAAGTTAATTTAGAATCAAGTATGACCCTAAGACAGCGTGCTTTGGATACTGAGTGAATCGAAGAGTTTTCTATTGTGATGGAGAAGGAGGTTGGTGGATGGGTTTTTGGAGGGAACACCACCAGCTCTGTGTTAGCCATATTAAGTTTAAGGTGGCGGTGGGCCATCCATGATGAATTGGCTGACAGACATTGAGTATCATCCGCATACAGATGGTAATTAAATGCAAGAGATGAGATGAAGTCACCAAGTGAGAGGGAAAAGAGAAGTGGTCCCAGGACTGATCCCTGAGGAATACCTACTGAGAGGTCGTGGGGAGATGAGAAAGCATTAGCAAAAGAAACACTGTAAGTACGTTTAGAGAGATAGGAGGAGATCCATTCTAGAGGTGCGTCACGGATGTCAAGGGTGTGTAGTGTGTCCAGTAGGAGTGCATGGTCAACAGTGTCAAAAGCAGCAGATAGATCTAGTAGGATTAGTATACTGAATTGTCCTTTGTCCCTTGCTGTGTATAGGTCATTAGTAATTTTAGTTGGGGCTGTCACAGTGGAATAGTTGGAACGGAAACCCGACCGTAATGGGTCAAGAAGAGAGATTGAATTGAGAAAAGAGATTAACCCCTTAAGGCGTGGCCGCGCACACACGAGGCTGTCATTTAAGGACCACGGAGCATTTTTTTTTTATATCCGATTACGGACTCCCCAAACAGCGTGCAGCCGCACAGGGAGCCCGAATTCCATGACGGTCCTGGTACGTCATGGGTCCTTAAAGGGATAGTAATACTTCATTTTAACTTTATTTTATTTTGTAGGCATTAAAAAAACATGAAGAATGATATAAGTCTTATCTCTCAAACCTTTATGGTTTAAGAGATATTCACAAGCAAAGTGTCCCCCTCCCGCCCCTTTTACTGATGTAACACTGCTCAGCCAGATCAGAAGGGAGGTGCCCAGGTAGACTGCAGAGAGGGACAATCTTTAATTAAGATAAGGGAAAAACCTGAAAAACTTGTCAAGGGGGGCAGGGATTTCATTGTTCTCATAGGAAGAAGCTTGTCCCCTGCTGTTATCTGTCTGGTCTATGGACTGCATTCCACATCTGAGAAGAGATGACTTACACTAGGTAAAAGGGGCGGGAGGGGAAACTTTGTTTGTGAATATCTCATAAACCATAAAGGTTTGAGAGATAAGACTTATATCATTCTTCATGTTTTCTTAATGCCTACAAAATAAAATAAAGTTAAAACGAAGTATTACTATCCCTTTAAAGCAGATCCAGCCATGACATGCCGGGACTGGTTAAGCGAGAGAATACAAGGCGTTCCAGGATCCACTGTCTGTGAGGGAATTGGAACAGAGACTGCCCAGTCTGCTACCGCGCACAGCAGCGGTGAAATAGAACAGGCCAAGGATATTTTTATTTAAAATAATTTGGATTTGTAAGAAACATGGGCACAAGTTCTTTACCACTTGGGACATGTTATTAACTATTTACCCGCACATCTATACATATTTTAACTCTTGGAGTCCCAGAGGTACGCAACGCATTACTCTGCAATGCGTTGCGTACTCCTTTGGCACTCAAGGTGTTAAACTATGCATAGATGAGCGGGATATATTCATGGAACATTTATTTATGGATTTTTTTTTTGGTTACAGCTACAAGAAAACAGAAAGAAAATTAAGAGATGAAGAAAGAAGATGGACAGTAGATGCTGAAGACTCCGCTGGACATTAGGATTAATGGTGTGACTTTGCAGGGGCTGTTGTGTTGTACCTTAGTCAGGTTAACCCTATGAGTGCCAGTGGGGTAATTTTACCCCACTGGCACTCATAAGGTTAATTCTATTAACTCTGGACACATTTTGGATGTATTGATGTGCGGCCTAGGGCCCCGTATCATTACATCCACTGGAGGCTAGGGTTTTTTCCCTTTTTTTTCTTTCATTTTAATAGCTGTGTCCGATAAGGGACTTTAGTAAAAAAAAAACAAAAAAAACTGGGTATTACATTTAAAGGGATAGTAATACTTCGTTTTATCTTTATTTTATTTTGTAGGCATTAAAAAAACATGAAGAATGATATAAGTCTTATCTCTCAAACCTTTATGGTTTGAGAGATATTCACAAGCAAAGTTTCCCATCCTGCCCCTTTTACCTAGTGTAAGCCATCTCTTCTCAGATGTGGAATGCAGTCCATAGACCAGACAGATAACAGCAGGGGACAATCTTCTTCCTATGAGAACAATGAAAGCCCTGCCCCTTTTACCTAGTGTAAGCCATCTCTTCTCAGATGTGGAATCCAGTCCATAGACCAGACAGATAACAGCAGGGGACAATCTTCTTCCTATGAGAACAATGAAAGCCCTGCCCTCCTTGACAAGTTTTTCAGGTTTTTCCCTTATCTTAATTGAAGATTGTCCCTCTCTGCAGTCTACCTGGGCACCGCCCTTCTGATCTGGCTGAGCAGTGTTACATCAGTAAAAGGGGCGGGAGGGGGATACTTTGTCATTGAATTACTCTAGTACTACAACTCTGATTGAAATGAAATAACACTCTCCACTACTCAAATACTATGCTAATTAATTAGAGCTGCAATTGAATCAAGCCCCTAGAACTCTTTGCTGTGGAGACTTCATTCTGTGACTTTGTATTATTCCTGAAGTGGACTACCTTCATCACTGGACACATATTTAAAATCTGTAACTGTCCTGGGCAATCCAGGGCATATGGTCACCCTCCCTGTGGTGCAGATGTTTTGAGCTAAAACTGATCGTCTTTTGCTTCCTGAATATGAACATGGCTCATGTTGGAATGACCTACTACATCAGAACATTCATGAAACGTGTGTGAATACCTCTAAGTCAGTTTTTGATCTGTGTGTATTTTATGAAGAACTATAAGGTTGCTTAATAATAAGATATCGTCAACTACAACAAACTTAAATACAAACTTGATATACAGCGTAAGGCACCTTCTGAGGCTTTTTCCAGTCTGTGTATTTAATTGTTAATTTACAGCAATAAATCAAGACAGTCATTAGCTATCTGACGTGAAACGTAATTCATTGCCGGGGAATTAACATTTTTTAATGGAGGCTAATTATGTCACATCTAGTCCTGATGGTTTCATAATAGAGGACTGTTTGATTTAACCATTTGAGTGCCAGAGGGGTGTCCAATGCAGAGGGTTAAAGGAACAGTAACCGTTTTGTAGAAAAAAAATAACCTATGATTGAGTAAAACAGTTGAGAGTTGGTACCGTGTTAGCCATAGAAATACAGGAGGCAAATATAATCAGTTTGATACATTTATTGAATAACTAAGCAGATTTAGGATACAAGCTTTCAAGGCGTCTTAGGTCTCTCCCTCAGGAATGTTATACAGATAAATATGAAAACATATCTTTTATATACAAGTACACATTGCATTGCTTAGAATGGAAATCAGATAAGAAAGCTCAGTCCAGACCTAGGTTCTTTGATCAGTCAATGGTAGAGGAGAGTGATGTAAATTGCAGTCTTCCTCTGGAGGTGTCAAAGGTATTTGCGATCCCAGTGGGACTGTTGTAAAGGCTAATCCACAATGTGATAATGGGACAGAAATTATCTGTCCCGGTTCAGGCCATTATTTAAAGCATTAAAGGCATAGTAATACTTAAAATGTAAAAAAATATGTTATAGGGTTTATCTCCCTGAGTAAAACAAGAGTTCTCCCACTGCTGAGAGGTGTTTCATTCAAAAGTTATTAATTTTCAAAGTTGAATTTTTTAGGTGCAATATCACAGTGGCCTGAAATTGTACAGTGGCGCTGTTGCTACACCATCCTATGGAGATTTATGGTCCCGGGACCAGAGCTGTCCATAGGATGGTGTAGCAACAGCGCCACTGTACAATTTTAGGCCACTGTGATATTGCATCTAAAAAATTCATCTTTGAAAATTAATAACTTTTGAATGAAACACCTCTCAGCATCTTTTTTTTTTACATTTTAGGTATTACTATCCCTTTAAACCGGACCATTAATTTAACCTCCCATATTTCTTTGTCCCTCTCAGTTCGAAACAGTCCCATCAGTACAGTGTAAGCGTTCCGCTTACCTGCAGAGACAGCCGCCAGGCATCTGTGGGTGGTCGGTCTCTTTTGTGCTGCCTCGCGGCTCTTTGCCACGTCTGTTCCCCTGGTTTCCTGGTGGGCAGCCAGCTTCTTGTTCCTACTTCCGGCAGTGCTGTGTTCTGCCGGCAGTCTGCGGGCGCGCGTCAAGGGAATGCCCGCGACGTTGCGATCTGGCCCTTAAAGGCATAGTACTCTATTGCTTCACATTCTGGAGGTGGAGCAATTGGTACTTAAAATGCCTGGACACCACAATAGTTGCCCTTTAGTGGTGTTCCAGTGCAGTTGTGTTTCCTGAGCTCTGTGTATTACTTGGTTTGTCTGACTACCCGTTCTGATGCTGACCTGTGGCTCTGTCCGACTACTCGCTCCGTGTATGATCCTAGGCTTGTCCGACAACCAATCTGGTGCAGACCTGCGGCTCTGGTTGACTATCCATTCCTTGTTCACTTTAGGTTTGTCTGGTGATCCTCTAGGTGCGAACCTAGGCTTAGACATTCCTTACTACTGCTGCCGCCTATCGATTACGTCTGGTTTCCCTGCAGGTGCGGACATGGGGTTCAGACAGTTATCATTCCTGATTGCCTTTCCATATAGTCTGTATCCTCCAGGTGCGGACCAGTGGCTCTGCAGACTACGCATTCATTTCTGCTTCTGGGCCAGACAGATAGTGCCTCTCACGAAGGCAGCCTCCAACTTCCGCTAAGTGGCGTAAGCTCCGTTGTATACGAATGCATTGTTTACTGTTTATTGCTGATACGTGCTTTACTGATTTATTATTTGTGCATAATAAAGTGATTGTTACCTATAAGTACCTGTCCTGTATTCATTTGTACGAACCGTTACATACAGTCAGTTTAATGTCCCTGGCACTTGGTAAAAGAGTAGTACTCCCTCTGCAATTCTCTAGTGTAGCCACCAGGTGGTGATGTCCTTATCACACAGTGGCTCAGTGGTTAGCACTGTTGCCTTGCAGCGCTGGGGTCCTGGGTTCAAATCCCACCAAGGACAACATCTGCAATGAGTTTGTATGTTCTCACTGTGTTTGCGTGGATTTCCTCCGGGTACTCCAGTTTCCTCCCACACTCCAAAAACATACTGATAGGTGTATTTAGATTGTGAGCCCCAATGGGGACAGGAACCAATATGAGTGTAAAGCGCTGCAGAATCTGTGTGCGCTATATAAATAAAGGATTATTATTATTATTATTATTACTTACCATAGTCTGTGGGCCCTATGTTAAAAAAAAACAAAAAAAAAACATAGTTTAAATGAGGCGTTTAACCCCTTCATAGCTAGAGATCTCTCAAGCTGTTAAAAGCCACCATTTTAATCAATGGGAAGTTTAATATTTCTGCTTGTTTTATTCAGTATGAAAAAACCCTATAAAATAAATGTTTTCCATAACAAAGTTGACCGCTCTCTCAAAGTGATAGCAATACCGCTATTAAAGTTGATGTCCTAGTCTACTTTACTTTTTGTGTAACCCATAGCGCTATGTTTCATTACTTACAGATTTGTAGTTCAAGTGCTCTTGAAGCCAAAAGCATCCACCTCCCGCCCCTTTCCCTGCATCACACAGCCTCCGGATGGACTGCGGCGAGGGACAATCTTCAGTAAGCAAAAGGGAAATCCTTTGCTCCTTCCTCAAGGGGGGGGGCAGGGTTTTCCTTATACTTACTGAGTGAAGATTGTCCCTCTCTGCAACCGTACAGTCCCAGGACCGGATTCCAGATCTAATGGGAGACGGCCAGAAGAGGCAGGAGGGGGATCCTTTCAGCTTGAATAGCGCTTGGACTACAAATCTGTAAGTAATGAAATATAGTACTATGTGTTACAAAAAAAGTAAGGAAGGACTCGGACATCAGCCTTAATAGAAGTATAACTATCACTTTAAAGGGATAGTAATACTTCATTGTAACTTTATTTTATTTTGTAGGCATTAAAAAAAACATGAAGAATGATATAAGTCTTATCTCTCAAACCTTTATGGTTTAAGAGATATTTACAAGCAAAGTTTCCCCTCCCGCCCCTTTTACCTAGTGTAAACCATCTCTTCT
This sequence comes from Rhinophrynus dorsalis, assembly GCA_037306005.1. Taxonomy (NCBI): domain Eukaryota; kingdom Metazoa; phylum Chordata; class Amphibia; order Anura; family Rhinophrynidae; genus Rhinophrynus; species Rhinophrynus dorsalis. Next base: position 399,379,739 of record CM074724.1, on the reverse strand, counting down.
CAGATGTGAATCTAGTCCATAGACCAGACAGATAACAGCAGGGGACAATCTTCTTCCTATGAGAACAATGAAAGCCCTGCCCCCCTTGACAAGTTTTTCAGTTTTTTCCCTTATCTTAATTGAAGATTGTCCCTCTCTGCAATCTACCTGGGCACCTCCCTTCTGATCTGGCTGAGCAGTGTTACATCAGTAAAAGGGGCGGGAGGGGGACACTTTATCATTCAATTACTCTTGTACTACAACTCTGACAGAATTGAAATAACACTCTCCAAAGTCCAAATACTATGATGATTAATTAGAGCTGCTTTTATTATGAAACATTACTGTCCCTTTAAAGGCTGTTTTGCTAATCATGTGGATACAATTCAGATTCCAGTAGAATTGTCAAGGAGGCTTCTAGTGGTGACTGGGCACATCAAGGAGCAGAATGCAGCTTTTCCACATTCCCTGGGGAAAGAATCAAGTCTACACTGTGGTGGTTTGGAGATCTGAGGACCCCTGAAGCACAAACCATCCCTGCTGCTTGTTCTAATCATGTCATCTACTTCTGTACGTATGACAGCCGCTAGCTGGCAGTTTTATTTACCAACCCAAATCACATTACCCCTAGGACTGCGGTTCTCAATCTTTTTTTTTTCTTTCTAAATGCACTCCTACCTTGCAATCTGGAATTTTTAGGGCACTCCTAACATTTTATAGGACATTTGTCAGTGGTGTAATGAGGGAACAAATACATATATATATATATATATATATATATATATATATAATATATATATAAAGTTATTCTAAGGTTTAACAATCAGAATAACAGTGTAACTGAGCCCTGTAGTAGATATCCCAAGAGTCTAGGGAGCAACGCTGGGAAGCTACGTTGGTAGTCAGTGGTAGGGAGTTACTTAGGAAGGGGACCCTTGCTAGACAGACTGTAGGTATAATAGTCGGATGAAGAGAACTCATTCATTCAAAATTCGACTAGCTGTAAACAGGTGCTCAAATATGGGGATAGGCATGGACTCACTGAGTCGAGGATTGACCAATGGTGCTAGCAGTCGGACAACAAGTGCTGGAGGCCCTGCTGGAGCAGCAAGTGCAGGCAAGGAGGAACTGACCACCAAGATAGAAGAGCTGGACCCGGCGTGGGTCAAAGATCAAGAGGGTAGGAATGCAGTGGGCTGGGATCAATCCGACATGTTGTTGGAAGGCTGCAAGTCTCTATCAGGGATCAAACTGCCGGGAGTGTGAGGCTGACATCAATCTGCCAGGCCACCAGATATTTAGCAAGGTCCAATCAGAGATCAACCTACCGAGAGTGGGAAATCCATATGATTGTAAACTGCAGTTGAGCAGGAAAGGTTGGAGTCGGGGTAAGCTTGGGTCAGGACAGAAGATCAATCAGATAGATGAATCTACAAACAGAAGTCGGAGTTGAAGAGTCAAGCTGGGTCACAACAAGAAATCAGAGTAGCACAATAGGAGCAGGTGAAAATTGGAGGTCAGGAACTAGCCAAGGTCAAACCGGATCAGGATCAATGGCAAGATAATTCAGAGAGATTACACTGAATGAACTCGAATATCGAGCACAGAAAGCCAGGAACAGCAGGATTTTAAAGGTCCAGCAGCCAATCAGAAGTAAAGGGGCGTAAACATCACTCAATCGGAGTGATAAACAAAAACATGTATAGTTTGTATGACAGTTTCCATGAAGATACATTTCAAATGTAACATTTACGTTTTTGTCTTAATAGAAGCAAGTGGCACCCGGAGTGGATGTCCGTGGTACACCAAAGAGACATGGCACCCTGGCTGAGATCTACTGTCCTAGATTCCATTGTACCTGGTGCAGGACAGGAAGTGATAGCGGGATGGGCAGATTGTGGAACAATCAGAGAGATTTGATTTAAACACTTCTTAATAATGTCATCAGATACGGGACCTGCCATCCTACCCAGTGTCACCGGATCGCTGCCCTCCATCATCCTACCCTATGTCACCTGATCCCTGCCCTCCATCATCTTACCCAGTGTCACCGGATCCCATCCCTCCACAATCCTACCCTATGTCACCGGATCCCTTCCCTCTATCATCCTACCCTATGTCACTGGATCCTGCCCTCCATCATGCTACCCAGTGTCCCCAGATCTCCGCTCGCCATCATCCTACCCTATGTCACCAGATCTCTTTCCTCTATCATAGTAATGTAGTAAATTAGGTTGAAAAAAGACACAAGTCCATCAAGTTCAACCTTTGCCTCATAATCAAGAGAAACAAGAATTATATAGCTTTACTGCTGCCAAATGTGTTGGTCTTTCTCAGAATGTCCTGTTTTCCCTACCAATAATCCTGTATGTTCACTCTTGAAAGAAATGTATCTAACCTTCTCTTAAATGTATCCATTGTATATTCCATTACCACTTCCTTCGGCAAGGAATTCCACAATGTAACAGACCTTACTGTAAAAAACCTCTTCCTCTGCTGAAATCTAAACCTCCTTTCCTCTAATCTCAAGGGGTGTCCCCTGGTCACCTGATCAGGCCTTGGAATAAATAGCTCACAGCAGAGATCCTTGTATTGACCTCTCATATACTTGTACAATGTGATAAGGTCTCCTCTTAGTCGTCTTTTCTCTAGAGTAAATAAACCAAGTTTGTCTAGTTGTTCCTCATACGTCAAGTCCTCCATTCCCTTAATTAATTTTGTTGCTCTCCGCTGTACCCTCTCTAGTTCTAGTATATCCTTTTTCAGAACTGGTGCCCAAAATTACACTGCATACTCAAGGTGAGGTCTTACCAATGATTTGTGCAATGGCAAAATAATGTTATCCACTCTTGCTTCAATACACCTTTTTATGCAAGACAGGATTTTGTTTGCTTTTGCTACTGCTGTTTGACACTGGTCACTGTTTCCAAGTTTGTAGTTTACAAGGATTCTCAGCTGAAACTCAGCATGCTAAAAGGATTCGGCTCATTATCATTTGAAGTACAGGGTTGGACACAGAGGATGTTTGTCCGTACAGACACACACACACATTGTATCCAAACCCTCAAGAACACACAGAGGGACTGGAAAATGTGCAAAGTAAATACCTTGGTCTAAACAGGTTTAAACAGCTATTTGAAAAGTCAGGGAAGAATGGCATTCTAGTTTAACCCCTGAAGGTTCAATATGTGCAAATGTGTTTTTAATTATATGTACAATAGCACCAAATTCTACATTGCATCGAGTTGAAAAAAATAACTTTACCTGTAACATTTTCCTTCTGGCTCTTAGTAATTCCTTCAAAACATTTACCATCCTGAGTATAATGCAACAATTCATCTCGTTTTCTCTCTTACTCACAATAATGCCCTATTTAGCGTCCAAGGGGAGTCAAAACGCAAAAAGAGAGAAAGGTGCCCAATAGCGAAGCAGTGGATTCAAATATAACGTAATCTGGTGATAAGTACTCACACAGCTCCTAGTCAGGGTATAACAGCTGACAACCACCGGTTTGCTACATAAGTAGAAATCCAACCATTATTTTTGTGAGTATAACTCACTGTGGTGTATTGGTGGAGGTCATATAGCCCCAGATTCAGCACAGAGGGGCGCCCCTTGTTTTCTTATCTTTTATCTCCCTATCTTTTTCCTTATACAAGGGGAGTAACCTCTTAGCAGATATCTGTTATATAAATCCCTTGCTTGTCTTTCAGAGAGTCTATCTGTGGAGCAGTTACATAGTACATAACATAGTAGATAAGGCTGAAAAAAGATATGCGTCCATCAAGTCCAGCCCATAGTTCTGCCACAAATGGGGGAACTGACCCATGGGTATACACAATACGGTATGTCTTGGGTGACGACTGTCGGCCCTCAATATGCTGTTTCCTGCAGTTGACTTACAATATACGTCCTTAAAAATGTATCCAGTGAACAGATCACCTGATATTTTCAGGTCCAAAAAAAAAATATGCTCCACAGCCACATCTGATGTTAAAACTAAATTGAAATCATTTGCATTTAACCCCTTAAGGACCGGGAAAATCTGAGGTGGATTTCACTTAAGGACTGGAGCAATTCTGACCTTTTTGACTATGTCTTTATTCAGCAGTGTTTTCCCTCTAAGTACTTTATTTTACCCAAGAAAATGATATACTGTTTTTTTTACGCACAGTTAGGGCTTTCTTTTGATACCATACTTATATGGATAGCCCACCATTTATTTTAATAAAATTAAAGAAAACGGTAAAAAAAATTTAAAAAAAACACCATTTTTATTTTTTCTCTTGGGATCATTTGGGCACAATGGGTTAAATTTTTATGGAGACTGCATGAAAGGTATGACCGGTCAGTCATACCTACAAAATGGGCAGTTTTAAGTGGGCACTGTCCCCCTGGGTGAAAATCCCCATGTCCCTTTTTCCTACCCTATTTTCCCACCTTTTTATTGATTAAAATTTGGCGGTGTATATAAATGTATTACATGGCTCCACAACAATCACACTCCCAATATTGGTTATCGACATATTTTTTTTAATAATTTTTTTTTTTTTGCAATAAAAAAATGTGTTTTGTCTTTAACCCCTTAATGACACAGGACGTACATGTACGTCCTGTGTGGCTGTCACTTAGTGACAGAGGACGTACATGTACGTCCCGGAAATCCGGCTCCCCGCGCGGCTGCGCGCCGTTCGGGGACTCCGGATTATTTAAAAAAAATAAAAAAAAATGTTAGACGGACGTTAAGTGACGGCCGCGTCTGCACGCGGCCGTCACTAAGGGGTTAAAAAAAAAAAAAAGTTGATTTTAGCCAGCCTCCAGCACAGCAGTGAAGGGGTTAATACCCCCAGCTGCTGCATTTTCTTTTAACACTAGGTGTCTCCTCTCTGCTTCTCTGTCCCTAACTTTAATCATAAGGGACAGACAGGTTGAGGAGAGACACAGAGACCGTGTGTGAATCATACTTTCTCATTCATTCCAAACGCCAGTACATGTGATCGCTGCTGCAGTGATCACATGATCCAGCACAACTGAGAAGGGCTGAGACTTAATGCTCCGGTACCAGAGCACTCAGTCTCAGCCTGGAATGAATGATAGCAGCGTGCATGGAGCCGCGCTGCTATCATTTAACCCATGACGGTCCAGGACCATCATGGGTCCTTAACTGCTCTCAACCCATGATGGTCCTGGACCATCATGGGTCGTTAAGTGGTTAAAGAAGAGACAAAACTGGAGATCTCTGTAGTGGCTCCATCCCAAATTAACAAAAGATTGTCAATATATCTCCCATACCACACAGTGTTGAACAAAGTTGACCAGAGACCATACTATTAATGCACAAATTTATTGTAGAACAAAGAACAGGTCCCAAAAAATGAAGGGAAATTTGTGTGCCAGATGCGGGGACCCAGAGGACGAGGAATTCTTATAGCACAGTCTCTTGGACATGTTTGTTCATAACAGCCTAGAGCAGTGGTTCTCAGTGTTTTTTTGCTTGGGGCACCCCTAACATTTTAATGTAATTTATTAAGTACATAATGAAGGGTACAATGCATAAATATACAGTTATTATTAGGTCTTATAAACATAGTAACAAAACGAGACATATTGTGCATAACAATTTCTATAAATCTTTATTTAAAGGGATAGTAATACTTCGTTTTAACTTTATTTTATTTTGTAGGCATTAAAAAAACATGAAGAACGATATAAGTCTTATGTCTCAGACCTTTATAGTTTGAGAGATATTCACAAGCAAAGTTTCCCCTCCCGCCCCTTTTACCTAGTGTAAGCCATCTCTTCTCAGATGTGGAATCCAGTCCATAGACCAGACAGATAACAGCAGGGGACAATCTTCTTCCTATGAGAACAATGAAAGCCCTGCCCCCCTTGACAAGTTTTTCAGGTTTTTCCCTTATCTTAATTGAAGATTGTCCCTCTCTGCAGTCTACCTGGACACCTCCCTTCTGATCTGGCTGAGCAGTGTTACATCAGTAAAAGGGATGGGAGGGGGATACTTTATCATTCAATTACTCTTGTACTACAACTCTGACAGTATTGAAATAACACTCTCCAAAGTCCAAATACTATGATGATTAATTAGAGCTGCTTTTATTATGAAACATTACTATCCCTTTAAAAGTCCATTTTTATTAGTCTTTATAGAAAATACAGGGCACCCCAAGTTGATGTCCATGGCACACCAAAGCGCCACAGCACCCTGGTTGAGAATCACTGGCCTAGAGAGACGCTTCCGATTTGTTTTTTATTTTTTGACGCTGCTTCCTGCACTACTAACCTGGATTAGGGAGAGGACTCCTACTGGGGAGACAACAGACCTGAACAGAGACAGGTAGAATTATCTCCATAAGCTTTGTAGTCAGTTCTGCTGATAACATCAGACTGACATATTGTGAATGTGATTAGTAGTTTTCTACTCTACAGTTTTTAATTGCTCTTAAATGATATCACACTATTGGGCGCATCCTTTTTTCTTCTTTGTTACATTCGTCTATGCCATTGGGGAGAGCGAGTTTAAATGGATAGCAGCCAAGAACTATACCGCTGAATGTACTGTAACTGGGTATAGTCATTTCTCCCACAGGTTTGAAGAGCTGGTTTTGGTAAAGCCAGGAATCAGCAATGAACTTTGTGAGTTGGCATTCAGGGTGTCCTGGTGGAGGTCTACATTTGAATCCTGTTAATCTACACAGGGGCATTCCCTGGTTTGTCTCCGTCTTCTGTTTTTGTCACAGTACCTTGTCTCCAGTGTTGCCGCTTCAGCAACGCTCGGCGTCTTTCCACGTGTCATCTGCAGGCAAAAGGCTTCAAGCATGCTGCAGGCGTCTGTTTTATGTGTGTGTGTTTCCTGTAGTCTTCTCCTACTTACTTCCTCCCACTGAGCTGCTCCTCCTACCTACTTCCTATGGAGGGGTTTAAAGGGCAGACTGAGTCCTGACTCAGTCACCCTTACATTGTTGTTCTGAGCAGTTCTTTTCTAGTATTCCTGATTCCTGTGTATGATCCGGCTTGTCTGACCATCCATTCTGGTGTTGACCTGTGGCTCTGTCTGACTATTCTCCTTGGTGTTCCGATTTGGCTCAGATATCCTTTCTGGTGCAAACCTGTGGCTCTGGCTGACTACCCACTCCGTGTATGACCTAGGCTTGTCTGACTACCCACTCTGGTGTTGACCTGGGGCTCTGTCCACTGCTCATCCAGCATACATACGCTCCAGTGGATATCCTTTCTGGTGCAAACCTGTGGCTCTGTCTGACTACCCGCTCCGTGCATGACTTTGGCTCGTCTGACTATCCTATCTGGTGCTTACTAGAAGGCTCTGTCTGTTCACTCAGTTTGTTGGTTCCGTTATTCAGACATCCTTCTTAGTACTGACCTGGGGCTCTGGCTGTCTACCCGCTCCGTGTATGACCTAGGCTTGTCTGACTACCCACTCTGGTGTTGACCTGGGGCTCTGTCCACTGCACATCCAGCATTCCATCACTTCAGTGGATATCCTTTCTGGTGCAAACCTGTGGCTCTGGCTGACTACCCACTCTGTGTATGACTTTGGCTCGTCTGACTATCCTATCTGGTGCTTACTAGAAGGCCCTGTCTGTTCACTCCTTTTGTTGGTTCCGTTATTCAGACATCCTTCCTAGTACTGACCTGGGGCTCTAGCAGACTCCTAGCTACTGACTGCAGGCTGAGTCAGTATCTCTTGGGCGTTACCTTACCGCGAGACTCCAGTGGGCTGAGGCCTAGTCTCGGACAGTGTGGTGCAGAGATTGGGAGACTGCTATTCCTGATACAGTGCTCTCTGTTTCAATCACCCACTGTGTGTATATTTATATATTACATTACTGTCTTTATTCTCATAATAAAGGTTCTATTAACTATACCGTCTGACTCCTGGTTTTGTTTGCCAACCGTAACAGTTTTCTGCAAAAGAGACATATGCTCCACAGCCACATCGAGGGCTGGATTCTATTACAGGTGATAATTTTATCTCTGCGTTTATCTCCAGTTTTTCCCATAGACTTCAATAGGAAAATATTTGGGAAAACAGGAGGTAACGTTTATCTCCTGCAGTAGAATCCGGCCCCTGATATGAAAACTAAATTGAGATCATTTGCATTTAAATAAGAGACAAAACTGGTGATCTCTATAGTGGCTCCATCCCAAATGAACAAAACATTATCAATGTATCTTCAGGGCCGGATTTCCCAATAGGCAGACTAGGCACCAGCCTAGGGCTCCAAATTTTGAGGGGCGCCTCAGCTGTGCTGGCCACACCCACATTCTAAATTGTGGGTGGGGCCAGAGCAAGCTCTGTATCCATGCAGTAGCTTATACACCCCTTTACAGGCTATTATTTAACCCCTTGGATACTAGTGAGATCTCCAACGAATTGCGGAGATCTCTCTAGCAACCAAGGGGTTAAATCTTTTATGTCCTTGCTTGTTGTAGGCCAAAGGTATATTCTGTTCCAGGAAACAGTGGATGACACTGGTGGCGTGGTCATGTGAGGAGTGGGGGTGTGGCCATGGGCGGAGTTAAGGGTGCCCGGAGTGCCTTGCTTAGGGGAGCCTGGAATGTAAATCCGGCCCTGTATATCTTCTATACCACACAACATTATTTCTATAAAGGTTCCCATTTCCAAAGACGCGGGGCTCCTCCCACCAACCCATAAAAAGGTTGGTGTACAAGGGCGCAAATTTGACACCATAGAAGTCCCGCACCTCTGGAGAAGGAAAGCCCCATCGAACATAAAATAGTTGTGGGGCAGAAGATATTGTATAGACAAGAGAATGAACTCAATTCCTCCTTAGTTACACAGTCTAGAATATTGATATTAATATGAATGTGAGTTTCAAATACTATTCAAGTAAACAGGATTAATTTACCTTTCAGATTTACTATACATTCAAATTTCCTATTGCAGGTATGAAGTTTTTTCACTGTCATGTTCTCTTCTTCTTTTGATGATTTTTAACTTTTTAGTTTTATATAGTGATTTATTTTGGAACATGCAGTCGTTCTCCTCTTATTATTATTAAGGGTATATCTTTTTTAGCTGTTCAGCTGCCTTTTGGAGAGGTCACATTAGCCTTTTGGAGATGTCTCCTAATTAGATTAAAGGGATAGCAATGTTTCACAATAAAAGCAGCTCCAATTAATCTTCATAGTATTTGTGCCATGGAGACTGTTATTTTAATACTGTCAGAGTTGTAGTACAAGAGTAATTGAATGATAAAGTATCCCCCTCCTGCCCCTTTTACTGATGTAACACTGCTCACCTCAGAGCAGCAAGACTGTCTGGATGGATCACAGAGAAGGACAATCTTCAGGGTGTCACAGTTTGTTAAGACTCTCAGACGCAAAGTTAGGTAAAAACACAACTTTCTTGAAAAGTTTTAGACAACCCCATAGGGTATCGTACACATTCATACATATATCTTTATTGACAGGAAAGCAATAATAACAATAGCGATACAGGCTCTACCGGCCCTGCCAATATACCGGGCAAGGCAGCCAGGAAGTTGGTACAAGGAATAGATAGGCTCTACCGGCCTTGCCAATATACCGGGCAAGGCAGCCAGGAAGTTGGTACTAGGAATAGATAGGCTCTACCGGCCTTGCCAATATACCAGGTAAGGCAGCCAATAGACAGACAGCGATATACAGGCTCTACCGGCCTTGCCAATACCGGGTAAGGCAAACCAAGATGATAATAGAATAGGTTCTACCGGCCTTACCAATATACCGGGCAAGGCAGCCTGGTAAGGAGTGAATGGCAACCACTAAGCCTCAGTGGTGCTGTTGCTAAACCATCCTATGGAGATTTATTGTCTACAGACCAGAGCAGTCCATAGGATGGTGTAGCAACAGCGCCACTGTAAATTTTCAGGCCACTGTGATATTGCACTTAAAAAATTCAAGTTTGAGCTGTTATAATTTTTTAATAAAATATCTCTCAGCAGTGGGCGTGCCCTTGCTTTACTCAGGAGGATAAACCCTACAACATATATTTTTTTACATTTTAAGTATTACTATCCCTTTAAGAGGCTGCAACATAAGGAATCAGAGGCGATGCTGAGACCCTGTGGGGAAGAACGTGGATTTGGGAGTGACTGTGCCATTGTTCATCCTTTCATCAATTCATTCTTTTTCATTTGTTTTCATCTCATCCGTGTGACTGAGACTGAGTGTTTGTACTAAGCTGAACTTGGTATTATTGAACAGTATTTGAAGATAGTCTTTGGACTTTTTTGCTGTATTATTACGTGGCGCCCTGTGGGGGGGATATATGTGTGGAGCCATATATTGGGTTGTACACATAGCTCCACATCGATACATTGTTTTTGGGTGATACTCGATGTATTTAATAGCAGAGGAAACAGATCCCCACATACACTGTCTAACTCCCACACACACACTCACCCCAGATCCACTGCCCATTATTAGTTACAGACCTCTTCATACACACTCTGACCCCCCCCAGCTTTGTTCCACTTGTAATCATGGAATTACACATATACTGGGTGCTCCTCCAGTAGTCATGCTAGTAGCATCCATTATGGTATGTCAACCCATACCAATGGGGTTCCATTTTAGGATGACATTAGATAAAGAATACACTAAGAAATCCAATAGTATCTTTGAAGTTCAAAAAAGTATTGTGTTTTTTCTATAGCATCACTTTCTGGAAAAAGTTGTGCATACTAGTCTAGGGGTAAAAAAAAAGCAAGTGACTTCTTATTTGATGGAGATGAATGTCTACTTTCCAAAATAGTATACCTCACAGATCATTTCTTTTGGTTATGAAGATTTTAGTGCAGGCAAGTCATTTCACAAAAGAAAAGAAGCAGGTATAGATTAGTGCTTCTGGCACCCTAGCAGTATGTCCGTATGTCCCAATGGGGTACCATTTTTTTTTTTTTAGGGCTGGTAGAAAGTACTGAATACAGCAAGAAATGCCATGCTTTTCAAAGGTTTTGGTATCTTTCAAGTCGTAGAAATGTAAAAAAAGAAAAAATTCCCTATAGCGCCAATTTATGGAAATAATTGTGCACGCCAGCCTACGGGTAAAAAGGCAGAAATACCCTAATTTAATGCAGGCAAATATCTACTTTCAAAAATTGTATACCATGCATACCTTTCCATTATATCTCTGATAGTTAGGGCCATTTTAGCTCAGGCAGCCCCTATTTAAAAAGAAAACAGGTAGGTGTCATTTTGTTCTTCGGGCACCTGCTATGGTTAACCCATACTAAAGGGGTACCATGTTTTTGGAATGAGTAGTAGCTAATAAATGTAGTAAGAAATTACATAGCTTTCAAAGAATTTAGTACATTTGAAGGGGTGGACATGTAAAAAAAAATGCCTATAATTTTTCCCTTTAGCTTCACCTTCTGGAAAGTTTGTCAGCTCATATCAATGGGGTGCAACTTTTTCTCATAAGAGAACTACAATGCATTAGACGCTTTGGAAATATTAACAAATACCTATTTTTTTCCTTTAGTGCCACCTTCTGGAAACATTTGTGCACATTAGGCTAAGCACCACATTTATGGAGATAGAATCCCCTACAGACACCAGATTTAGTGGTACCTTAAGGGCCGGATTTAGAATTAGGCAGAGTAGGCATCTGCCTACAGGAGCACCCGACAGAGGGGAGCCTGTCACTGGGATCATGTGTGTGGTGGGATTTTTTTTTTCTTATTAAATTCACCTCCCTGTCCGGCACCATGAAGACAGGTCTGTGCCTCCTCCTTCGGAGCAGACCTGTAGCTGCTGCTCTTCCTCGTCAGGTTTTTAGTGATACAGAACGCTGGGAGATGACATCATCATGACATCATCTCCCAGCGCTCTGCACTACTGAAGACCGCATGGGAGCTCCAGCAGCTATACCTCTGTGCAGAAGGAGAAGGCACAGACCTCTCTTGCCGCTGGACCATCAGGGTAGAGGTAGGAAACGGACACTGGGGCAATGTGAGGGTAATATGGAGATGATGGGGGCAATGTGAGGGCAATATTGAGCTGATAGGGGGCAATATGGAGCTGATGTGGGGGAATGTGAGGGCAATATGGAGCTAATACTAATTCACGTCTGGGTAATTGTTACATGCCTCTTCATGTCATCCACAGCATGTCATCAGTAACATTCCAAAGGGCCAGTTTATGTGACTCTGTAGGAATTGTTCTTCTGTTGATTTGTTTGTGGCTTAAAGGGATAGTAATGCTTTATTATTACTTTATTATTACTATCCCCCATATTGTACATATTTGTAAAATAATGTAATAGCCCCCAGGTTCATCTCTCAGACCTTTATGGTTTGAGAGATAACCGAACGCAAAGTTCCCCCCTCCCTCCCCCTTCCCTGAAGTCAGCGTTGTACTGACTGCAGGGGAAGTCTGTCGCAATGACAGGCTTGCGGCTCTGCAGCTGAACCAAGACCCCATTAGTGACAAAGAATTATTTCACAGAAACGGTCTTCTACATGTGATTGGTTTGCAAGCACATGTAGAAGACCGTTTCAGTAAAATAATGATTTGTCAGTAATGCGATTGCGGCTCTGCTGCAGAGCCACCTGATGAAAGTCAGACCTGATAGGTCTGGGGAAGGGGAAGGGAGAGGGAGGGGGGAACTTTGCATTCGGTTATCTCTCAAACCATAAAGGTCTGAGAGATGGACCTGGGGGCTATTACATCATTTTACAAATATGTACAATATGGGGGATAGTAATAATAAAGTATTAATATCCCTTTAATCCGATAGCCTCCATAGTTGATTTCTGGGCCTCAAATCTATTCCAGGCACTAAAAGAGTAGGTAGGGCCCAAAAGAGTTCTTGACGGTACACACACAGTTGTACTGTCGGAATTCTATTTGTTAACAGCCATCCACTGCAATGAGCGTTGGTGGCCAAAACCCACGTTGTGGCCAAACTCTCATTTAGGGTGACCACATTTCCCTTCTGCCATTCCGGGACGTGGTCACCCTATTGCCTTACCTTGAGTCCCTGGTGGTCTAGCGGCGTGTCAAGAGGGAGCTCTGTGCCTCCTCCGGCACAGAGCTGAAGCTCCCGCGCGCTGTGCTCAGTAATGCAGAGCGCTGGGAGATGATGTCATCTCCCAGCGCTCTGTATTACTAGAGCGCTTACCTCCAGGAGATCAGGTAAGCTGCATTGCCGCCCTGGATGTCAGCCTGCAAGCGGCGTCCATGATGTGACACACCGCTTGCAGGCTGACATTCAGGGCGGCTTGGCTTCATTCCGGGACACTTCATTGTCCCGGTTGAAGGGGACCCGGGACGCGGGACATGTCCCTGAAATAAGGGACAGTCCCGGACGTTCCGGGACCCGTGGTCACCCTACTCTCATTGCACCTTTTTATTCCTGCAATGCACACAGAATAGCGTGAGTTGTGGGAGCATGAAAGAAAACCAGCTAACTTGCACTGCATGACAGAGTGTCAAACAATAAGAGCACAGTCACCCTCCCCCACCTCCCAAACACTAACCCTTCACTACCCCTAACATGAAAGTTAAACAATACTAGGCCTAACACTATGCTAACACCCAGATATGTATAACACTTACCCAGGGCCGGATTTACATCTCAGGTGCCCCTAGGCACAATATCCTCTGGCGACCCTAGCCCTGCCCATAACCACACCTCTCACTTAGCCACACCCACTTGTGGCCAAACCCATTTTGATTTATTCTTCACAATATTGTGGCAATTTTCCAGAGGTAGATGAAAATGTAATATATGAGAGAGAGAGAGATGAGGTATATACAGCATATATACAGATGGCATAAATTACCTTTCCTAGATATGTAGTCTGCTGTTCCTCGTGTGTGGGACCCAAGTAATGGGAAGGAACAGGTACCAAAGTTAAACGCAATATTGAAAAATCAAGCAGTGAACACTAAATTATACAGGACAGATTACTTACAGCTACAGTCTGTCTGTGACGTGCTTTCTGGAGTCTCTAGCTACAAGTACAGGAAATCTACATCAAATACTATGTAACACTATCCCTGCAGTACAAAAGGAATAAAGCAAATAAATGGAGATGCAAGCTTTATTGTATAAAACACATCATGCCCAATATATAATGTACATATAGCATACTCGCAAAATCGGTATAACCCATATGATTACAATCAAGCTGGTATCGTATGAGGCATACAAAGTACTCCAGGCCACCACCCTCAGTGACACCAATCTCATGTGGTAAAAAAAACAGGATCTGCTGCTTCAAATGATTAAGATGAATATTTTCATATTAATTAATATCATCTTTGGAAACAACTGTTGCTTGTTTACATATTAATCTTAATAAATTTAATTTGCAGAAGCGAATCCTGTTTTTTACCTCATGAGATTGGTGTAACTGAGCAGGGAGGGTGATAGTATCCAGCATACCTCCATGCCAGCTTGATTGTCATCAGCAGAGTTGTATATATGTGAGCATATTATATGTACATTATATATGTTTTCAACACATATTCATCATGATCATATTATCTACCATCTCTATTAATATTTCAAGATGCATAACTCATATCCAACAGGTAAAGCAAAACCATCTCATGTCAGTATTTTGACCCCATCTGCTGCCTTTAGCAAGGGAAAAAAAACACAGAACCAAAGAACATATGGCTCAAACTAACTACACCAAAGAGAACAAATAAATGTTTGCCTTCATTTAAATGTGGCTTTTACTCTTCAAATGCAAGAGCAATGCAAAGTGTTGCAGAATTATCTAGCAGTCAGGGGGTTAAAAGCCCCATTAATGGCTAAAAAGGTACCAGGCTCTACCCAACCATGTTTTACTATCTATCTGCACCCCCACACCTATCTATTGGTTTGAACAAGACACTAGGGTGACCACATTTCCCTTCTGCCATTCCGGGACGTGGTCACCCTAGTTGCCCCTTCATACCTTGAGTCCCTGGTGGTCTAGCGGCGTGGAAAGTGCTCTGTGCCTCCTCTGGCACAGAGCTGAAGCTCCCGCGCGCTGTGCTCAGTAATGCAGAGCGCTGGGAGATGATGTCATCTCCCAGCGCTCTGTATTACTAGAGCGCTTGCCTCCAGGAGATCAGGTAAGCTGCATTGCCGCCCTGGATGTCAGCCTGCAAGCGGTGTGTCATATCATGGACGCCGCGAGGGAGCGCTACCAAGCGCTCCCTCGCGGCGTCCATGATGTGACACACCGCTTGCAGGCTGACATCCAGGGCGGCTTGGCTTCATTCCGGGACACTTCATTGTCCCGGTTGAAGATGACCCGGGACGCGGGACATAGCCCTGAAATAAGGGACAGTGTCGGACGTTCCGGGACCCATGGTCACCCTACAAGACACCACATTATTTGTCTGGTATATCTATAGTTTTTGTAAATAAATGTTGTGTGGAGCACCAAACAGTATATTGTTATATAAAAATTTGATGACAAATGATATCTGGCTTGCAATTATTTATTAAAAATATAAAAACAAAATAAAAATGAGGAATCTATCCTCTACTTCCTAAATTTTCTATGTAATATATCACCAAAGGATTATATCAATAATAACACCAAGTATAGCACACTCTGTAAGGTATATATTATATAGAGACTTTATGGATAGATTTCCTCATTTTTATTTTGTTTTTAGATTTTTAAATAAACTATTGCAAGCCAGATAGCATCTGTCATCGAATTATTATATAACAATATACTGTTTGGCGCTGCACACAACATTTATTTACAATTTGTTTAGTGAGTCAAATTCTGGCTGAACTTAGGAGGTAACACATACATGACTGGCTGTTGGTTGGTGAGGCTACCCGGCTACTGCTGCTTCCACCGCTGACTCTGCACACCAATTACTTCTGGTGACTGGAGTGGTCTGGTTGCAGACTTGCTCATCCGTGCGACGTGACGTCATGATGGTCAAATCGCAGGTGCAAGAGGTCAGATTCGGCAGCTCAGTGGAGCAAAGACGCTCTAACAGTGAGACATAGGGGGCGGCCCAGACAGGCGCAGGCACCAGCAGCATTAAATAATTTAGAAACGTAGCTCCCTCACAGGCGAGTGATACAGTGCAGAATTTGTATTAAAATATTATGACAATTTGGCATGTAAAGTGGGCAGATTGGTGGGCGTGATTGGGCATTGCCAGGCGCCCCTGAAAATCGGGCGCCCTAGGCAAGTGCCTCGTCTGCCTATTGATAAATCCGGCCCTGCACTTACCTGTCATCCACTGTCCATCTTCTATCTTCCTCCTTCTTCTGTCCTCTTCATCTTCTGATCGTCTTCTGATTTGTAAAGATGTCCATTTAAAAAAAAAAAAAAAAAAATTAAGTTCCCATTTAAAATGTTTTAAAATATATTCCCAAATATATTTTCTGTTTTCAGACATGCAGAATTGAATTAAGGTGATAGATCCACTTTAACCCTTTGAGTGCCAGATAGGTATGTGACGCATTCCACTGCAATGCGTTGCGCACCCCTCTGGCAATCAAAGGTTTATGCAGCGCATTGCAGTGGAATGGGTCGCATACCTCTCTGGCACTCAAAGGGTTAAAGTGGATCTATTACCTTAATTCAATTCTGCATATCTGAAAACTGCATTAAAAACGGTCTATATGTCTGTATGTTAACCAAAAGTCCAGCAAACACACAGTTCGGGAGGTACTCACACTTCTTTCATATGCTAATGTATGCTAATTACGGTACAGTTTACTTATGTTACATATGCTAATTACACCTTTTCAGTGAGGTTTCATATGCTAATAGAGGTTTCAATGATATTTCATATGCTAATGAAGCTCTGTGCAATACTAGGAAGTGTTTACTTTTATTTTGCTCAGAAATAAAAGTGTGAATATCTCTTAACCCCTTCACGTCCTGTGACGTACCCGGACCGTCACGCTGGTCCGGCACTTAAGGACCAGTGATGGTCCTGGTACGCCACGTACTATTACTTGAGCGCGGTGAGTAATACCGTGGACTGAAGTTGATCGCTCCAAGACCGTAGCGATCTCTTTCAGTCCTTCTTTCGACGTGCCGTCCCAAGTGATCAGTCACGTGGGACGGCACGTCAAACTCGTCTATCTGGTCCTTGAAGGAACAGACACCCTGGGATCGCTGGACCTTAAGGGGTTAAACTAGACATCTGCTGGACTTCTGGTTAACAGGACATATAGACAGTTTTTAATACAGTTTTCAAATATGCAGACTTGAATTAAAGTGATATATCCACTTTAAATATGTGTCGGCATTCCAATAATAACAAGTAATGTTGGGTCCAATGGGAAAAAAATATTGTCCAAATCCATCTAGCATAATAATAATTTTTACCCCATAGTAAATAGAAGTGTAGCCAATCAAAATAAAAGATATCCCCAGGCAGCTAAGTGTTAAAGATGCTGCCGGTGGTGGCAGCAGTATTGCAGGGCAAAAATCCCCCCTCCTAGATACCTTCTGGGCCATTGACTGAGCGTCTCTGTGAAAAAATTAAACAGAGATTTGCTTTTATATGGCTGGTCTCTGTTCAAAATGGTTCCCAGCGTTCCATTGGCTGGGATGTGTGCTTATGCACCTCCCAGGCAGTCAGCTGATTGGCATGGAGGGGAGTAAGCAACATCCCAGCCAATGGCAGGCTGGGAACCATTTCAAACAGAGACCGGCCATATATAATCCAGTCTGTTCAATTTTGTCAAAGACTCTCGGGTAATGTCCTGACAGGTACCAAAGAGGGGGGATTTTTGTCCTGCAATACTGCCCCCACCATTGACAACAGTGGTGGAGGTGGTAGCATCATTAACACTTTAACTGCCTGGGCATGTTTTGTATTTTGACTGGATACACTTGTATTTACTATGGGGAAAAAAGTATTATTATGCTAAATGGATTTGGACAATATTTTTTTTCCCATTGGACCCAACATTATTTGTTATTATTCGAATGCCGTCACATATTTAACCCTTTGAGTTCCAGAGAGGTATGCAATAAATTGCTCTGCAATACATTGCGTACCCCTCTAGCATTCAAAGGGTTTACGAATGCATCACTTGGGAAGATATTTTTAAAAAACTATTTTAATGTAAGCTTTTTTTTCTTTTTTTTTTTAAATGGACATCTTTACAAAACAGCAAAATATCAGAAGACAGAAGAGGAGAAATAAGAAAAAGCAAGTTGGAAGATTACCGATGAATATGGACAGTAGGTGACCAGGGTACTGAAGACCCCACTGGACATAAGGATTGCAGGTAAGTGTTTATTTACAGGGGATGTTTATTAACGTGGTTGTATTAATCGTGTGAGTGCCAGTAGGGTATGCAATGCGTTGCATGCCGCACTGGCACTCATAGGGTTAATTTTTTTTGTTTTAATCACATTTTTAGTTCCTTGGATGTATTGAATGAGTCCCTTATCGTATGCTGAAGCCACTGCCTGCAATAGATTGCAAATTCAACTACTTTTTGGTGCCTCCAATGCGCAAATTTTGCGCTCTTTGGGCATTTTTATGAGTCCACGGTTTTTGACAGCAGAGTTAACTCTTTGAGTGCCAGAGGGGTACGCAAAGCATTGCGTACCCCTCTGGCACTCAAAGGGTTAATAGAATACCAAACTGTACTTTCAAAACCAGCGTTACCAGTTTTTTTTGGGGGGAACAGAATTGAGCCCCTGGAGAGAGGCTATCCACATCATGATGCAGCATGTTCATACAACATAGGCCTGAGTATGGATCAGGATACACTGGTATTTCAAACCAGCAATGTAGATTAATGGGAGATGATCAAGGAGTTTGTTTTATTACCAGTTATAGTAAGCAATTTAAACAGAATATTATCAAATGTTACTTGCCTATTTACACCGATTATAAACGATCTAAGGTACTGCCTAATGGTTTTCAGTTTGTAACAATAAGACCTTGTACAATAGGTAATCTTGTATCTAAGAGTTATTTGATGATTGTTGATTTGTCTATAATTAAGCACTGTCTGGTGTGAAATGTGTCACAACCCTGTGAAGTATGTTGTTTATCCATTCTATGATGTGATTACTTAAAAAAAAAAAAAAAAAAAAAAAAGATTTAGCTTTTTATACATCCTTCTCTTAATGTTCCTGAGGGCCGAGTATACTATATTTGACAGCTGGAGAAGTGGATCATCTCTCTTGGGCACCTACCGTTGTGGACATTTTACACCAGTGAGCATGGCCCTATATCCGACTTACCCTCGATTCAGCTGTGCCTGCAATGTATTGGGTTTTTGAGTGAGTCACTGTGTTCTCTATCTAGAACACCATTACCTGTGTATGGAAGTGAACTTCACTCAAAAAAGTAAGTGGAGCTGCGCTAACTTTTGAATAAAACATCTCTCAACGGTGGGAATTTCCCTTGTTTTGCTGAGAGGGATTGACCCTGAAATAAGTATATAAATATGCCTTACAATCAGAATGACAAGAACTAGAATGTTGATGGACATTTCCATAAATATTAATTTGAATCAGAATAGTCACATTTTTGTCAAAGTCTAAAGAGAAAACAGCGGTGCGAAAGGCTGGTATTCAGGGCCAACCAAAGTGCCGCTGCAACTTGCCTGGGACACAATCACTTAAAGGGACACTAACGTCCCATAAGAAAATTTTCTACTTTTGTAGATGTTAAAAAACTAAACTATGTGCACCAAATCCAATCTCTCAAACAGCTATTGTTTGAGAGATATTCGCACTGAAATTTCCCCCTACCCTCCCTCCTGACCTCAGTGCTGTGCTGACAGCAGGAGATCCCAGGTCTGGGGACCAGCCGGCGGCTCTGCAGCAGAGCCTAAATTGTGTTATTTCAAAATAACTACTTCACTGGAAAGGTCTACAAAGTGTGCCTGGTTTTCAAGTACACTTTGTAGACCATTCCAATGAAGTATTTCTTTTTAAATAAAACGATTTCGGCTCTGCTGAAGACCCTCCTCCAGTCCGCTGACTTGAATCTCCTGTCAGCTTTACAGCTAACATCAGGAAAAGGGGAGGCAGGGGGAACTTTCAGTGTATCTCTCAAACCATAGTGGTTTGAGAGATAGGATTTGTGGCACATAGTTTATTTTTTTAAACATCTACAAAAGCAGAAGATTTTTTATAGGACATTACTGTCCCTTTAAAGCAGCGCAGTCCAAGTTTAGTCCTTGGGGGCCGCCAACAGGTCAGGCTGTAAGAATTTCCCTGATTAATCACAGGGGAGTCAGTCACAATGATTGATCCACGGATTATCTCACCTGTGATTCATCAGGGACATCCTTATATCCTGGCCTTTAGGTGGCCCTCGAGGACTGAACTACAGCCCAGCATTAAAGGGTTAATGGGCACGCAGCTCTCACACTACGATAAAATGGCTGCCGGTATTAGAGTCTGGACGTTCTCCCTCTAGCGGTGAGAGCAAGAAGTTCTCCCTCTAGTGGCCAGGAACGTACAGTTGTTTGGGAGGCGGATATCAGGACCTGGTGACGGGATTTGTCAGCGCAGGATTGGCTGGCAGAGACATTTCCGCGATTGGCTGGCAGAGATGCGTTTCCGGCGACGGGAGTTGTCAGCGTGGGATTGGCTGCCTCAGAGCTCCTTCCGGTGACGTGGAGGTGTCAGTGCCGGGCTGGGTATCATGGCTTCTATCTGTCCCGCTTCGCTGCTGCTGGCCGCTCTGTGCCTGGTGCTGGGCTCTGAGGTCCGCGCCGCCCCCCGCACTCTGGTTCTGCTGGAGAACATCAATCTGCGGGACACGCATTCACTCTTCTTCCGCAGTCTGACCGGTAATGGAGAGGGAGGCTGGACTGTGATGGGGGAGGCTGCTCTGTGCTGACTGTCATGTTACTGGGGGAGGCTGTCATGTTATGGGGGAATGTTAGCCTGTGAAGGCTGGTCAGTAATGGGGGGGGCTGTCCTGTTATGGGGGAATGTTAGCCTGTGAAGGCTGGTCAGTAATGGGGGGCAGTCTACCATGTTATGGGGGAATGTTAGCCTGTGAAGGCTGGTCAGTAATGGGGGGGGAGCTGTCCTGTTATGGGGGAATGTTAGTCTGTGAAGGCTGGTCAGTAATGGGGGGAGCTGTCCTGTTATGGGGGAATGTTAGTCTGTGAAGGCTGGTCAGTAATGGGGGGGGCTGTCCTGTTATGGGGGAATGTTAGCCTGTGAAGGCTGGTCAGTAATGGGGGGCAGTCTACCATGTTATGGGGGAATGTTAGTCTGTGAAGGCTGGTCAGTAATGGGGGGGGAGCTGTCCTGTTATGGGGGAATGTTAGCCTGTGAAGGCTGGTCAGTAATGGGGGGGAGCTGTCCTGTTATGGGGGAATGTTAGTCTGTGAAGGCTGGTCAGTAATGGGGGGGAGCTGTCCTGTTATGGGGGAATGTTAGTCTGTGAAGGCTGGTCAGTAATGGGGGGGAGCTGTCCTGTTATGGGGGAATGTTAGCCTGTGAAGGCTGGTCAGTAATGGGGGCAGTCTACCCTGTTATGGGGGAATGTTAGCCTGTGAAGGCTGGTCAGTAATGGGGGCAGTCTACCCTGTTATGGGGGAATGTTAGCCTGTGAAGGCTGGTCAGTAATGGGGGGGGAGCTGTCCTGTTATGGGGGAATGTTAGCCTGTGTAGGCTGGTCAGTAATGGGGGGGGAGCTGTCCTGTTATGGGGGAATGTTAGCCTGTGTAGGCTGGTCAGTAATGGGGGTGGGGGGAGCTGTCCTGTTATGGGGGAATGTTAGTCTGTGAAGGCTGGTCAGTAATGGGGGGGAGTCTGCCCTGTTATGGGGGAATGTTAGCCTGTGAAGGCTGGTCAGTAATGGGGGGGGGGCTGTCCTGTTATGGGGGAATGTTATCCTGTGAAGGCTGGTCAGTAATGGGGGGGAGTCTGCCCTGTTATGGGGGAATGTTAGCCTGTGAAGGCTGGTCAGTAATGGGGGGGAGTCTGCCCTGTTATGGGGGAATGTTATCCTGTGAAGGCTGGTCAGTAATGGGGGGGGGGGGCTGTCCTGTTATGGGGGAATGTTAGTCTGTGAAGGCTGGTCAGTAATGGGGGTGGGCTGTCCTGTTATGGGGGAATGTTAGTCTGTGAAGGCTGGTCAGTAATGGGGGCAGTCTACGCTGTTATGGGGGAATGTTAGTCTGTGAAGGCTGGTCAGTAATGGGGGGGGCTGTCCTGTTATGGGGGAATGTTAGTCTGTGAAGGCTGGTCAGTAATGGGGGGGGGGCTGTCCTGTTATGGGGGAATGTTAGTCTGTGAAGGCTGGTCAGTAATGGGGGCAGTCTACGCTGTTATGGGGGAATGTTAGCCTGTGAAGGCTGGTCAGTAATGGGGGAGGCTGCCCTGTTATGGGGGAATGTTAGCATGTGAAGGCTGGTCAGTAATGGGGGAGGCTGTCATGTTATGGGGGAATGTTAGCCTGTGAAGGCTGGTCAGTAATGGGGGGAGGCTGCCCTGTTATGGGGGAATGTTAGCCTGTGAAGGCTGGTCAGTAATGGGGGAGGCTGCCCTGTTATGGGGGAATGTTAGCATGTGAAGGCTGGTCAGTAATGGGGGAGGCTGCCCTGTTATGGGGGAATGTTAGTCTGTGAAGACTGGTCAGTAATGGGGGGGGGCTGTCTTGTTATGGGGGAATGTTAGTCTGTGAAGGCTGGTCAGTAATGGGGGTGGGGGGAGCTGTCCTGTTATGGGGGAATGTTAGTCTGTGAAGGCTGGTCAGTAATGGGGGGGAGCTGTCCTGTTATGGGGGAATGTTAGTCTGTGAAGGCTGGTCAGTAATGGGGGGGGAGCTGTCCTGTTATGGGGGAATGTTAGCCTGTGTAGGCTGGTCAGTAATGGGGGGGAGCTGTCCTGTTATGGGGGAATGTTAGTCTATGAAGGCTGGTCAGTAATGGGGGGGGAGCTGTCCTGTTATGGGGGAATGTTAGTCTGTGAAGGCTGGTCAGTAATGGGGGGGGGAGCTGTCCTGTTATGGGGGAATGTTAGCCTGTGTAGGCTGGTCAGTAATGGGGGGGGGAGCTGTCCTGTTATGGGGGAATGTTAGCCTGTGAAGGCTGGTCAGTAATGGGGGGGGGGAGCTGTCCTGTTATGGGGGAATGGTAGTCTGTGAAGGCTGGTCAGTAATGGGGGGGGAGCTGTCCTGTTATGGGGGAATGTTAGCCTGTGAAGGCTGGTCAGTAATGGGGGGGGGAGCTGTCCTGTTATGGGGGAATGTTAGCCTGTGAAGGCTGGTCAGTAATGGGGGGCAGGCTGCCCTGTTATGGGGGAATGTTAGCCTGTGAAGGCTGGTCAGTAATGGTGGTGGGTTGCCCTGTTATGGGGGAATGTTAGTCTGTGAAGGCTGGTCAGTAATGGGGGGGGGAGCTGTCCTGTTATGGGGGAATGTTAGTCTGTGAAGGCTGGTCAGTAATGGGGGGAGCTGTCCTGTTATGGGGGAATGTTAGTCTGTGAAGGCTGGTCAGTAATGGGGGGGGGCTGTCCTGTTATGGGGGAATGTTAGCCTGTGAAGGCTGGTCAGTAATGGGGGGCTGTCCTGTTATGGGGGAATGTTAGCCTGTGAAGGCTGGTCAGTAATGGGGGGAGTCTGCCCTGTTATGGGGGAATGTTAGCCTGTGAAGGCTGGTCAGTAATGGGGGAGGCTGTCCTGTAATGGGGGAATGTTAGCCCGTGAAGGCTGGTCAGTAATGGGGGCAGTCTGCCCTGTTATGGGGGAATGTTAGCCTGTGAAGGCTGGTCAGTAATGGGGGCAGTCTGCCCTGTCATGGGGGAATGTTAGCCCGTGAAGGCTGGTCAGTAATGGGGGCAGTCTGCCCTGTCATGGGGGAATGTTAGCCTGTGAAGGCTGGTCAGTAATGGGGGGAGTGCTACACCTCATAGCATTCTGTGCGTTCGGGCAGTCTCTACTGAGCACGATGGCTTTTGACAAACATCCTAGCAAATTATTATATAGGATGTTAGCCTGTGAAGGCTGGTAAGTAATGGGGGAATGTTGGCCTGTTATGGAGGAATATTGGCCTGGGGAGGATGGTCTGTTATGGGGTATTGTTTTCGTGCATTGTGGTGTGGACTGTTCTGTGAGGGTTGTATGGTATGGGGGGGGGGGGTCTCCTGATTACTCCTTGAGTGCCATGGGGCATGCATTGCTTTGCAATGTATTGTGTAGCCTTCTTGCACTTAGAGGGTTAAAGGGTACCACAGCAGCACTGTAACAGTTTTAGTGCAGTAGGGGCTATGCAAAGGCATTACATTATTGCACACCCTTCTCCTACATAAAGGGTTAAGTGGAGTTTAATTCAGATAATGCATTTTGCAAAAGTATATTATCTTTTTCTCTACAGACAGCATTGCTGTTATTAGTCTTATTTAATAGATTGGTCTAATCTGTTCGGTACTGGGAGGGGGTGTTTACTGGTGGTAGCTGTGTGTCTGTCTATGTCTGGTTTAACCAATTTCTAATTAGATTATGAAAATAAACTTCAATTCTTAACACCACTAGGCCATGTGAGGTGTGCTTCTCAACACGTTGCACACCTCTTGGGTTATTCATGAGCGTATTTGTGGAGACCTACAGGTAGTCAATGTTACACCAATGTTAGGCTTATTTTTTATCTTAAAGGGATAGTAATACTTCATTTTAACTTTATTTTATTTTGTAGGCATTAAAAAAACATGAAGAATGATATAAGTCTTATCTGTGAAACCTTTATGGTTTAAGAGATATTCACAAACAAAGTATCCCCCCCCTGTTCAACCAGATCAGAAGGGAGGTGCCCAGGTAGATTGCAGAGAGGGACAATCTTCAATTAAGATAATGGAAAAAGCTGAAAAACTTGTCAAGGGGGGGAAGGGCTTTCATTCTTTTCATACAAAGAAGATTGTCCCCTTCTGTTATCTGTACTGTCATACAACCAGACTCACATCTGAGAAGAGATTGTTTACACTAGGTAAAAGGGGCGGGAGGGGAACTTTGCTTGTGAATATCTCATAAACCATAAAGGTTTGAGAGATAAGACTTATATCATTCTTCATGTTTTTTTAATGCCTACAAAATAAAATAAAGTTAAAATGAAGTATTACTATCCCTTTAAAGTAGACAGGGAATGTTGCTGTTCTCTGACACTGATACATGAGCGTCAAGAGGGAAGATGCAAATCCAAACCTGATTATGTATTAGTAAGAAAAGTGTGTGTGTGTGTGTGTGTGTGTGTGTGTTTGGCAGATGACTGACCATTTAAGAAACTATTTTGGTGACTGCATGAAGAACCAGTGCAATATTTGCCAAATCTGGAAATAGATACCTAGGGATGATACAGACATTCAAAGGATCGTTCTAACAGAGATGAGGTTCTCTGAGAGGGTTGGAAGCCTGGACTAAAAGGTTACTCTGGTTAAGAGTTTGTAACTTGGAACTATCCACTAGGGAACACACATCTTGTTGTAGCTGTGTTGCATGTGTCAGCTCTGAAAACCAACATAACTATATATTTCTTCATATAGCAGCTCAGTATCCCCCCTTTTTTCTTTATTTCTTCCAGACACCTGCATACTTGTTCTATGAATGTATAGCTGCTACATTAGAAATAATTGCAGTTTTCTGTTTAATAGAAGGCAGTGTGTGTGTCTGTTTGTGTAAGAATCAAAATATGCATTCAGCCTTCATTCTAAAGGATTTGGGGCAAGAGTTTAAAGGCAGCTTGGTTTGTCAGTCTTCTGTTTACTATATTGCCGTAGGAGCCAAAGACTGTCAAAGTAGATTCCTAATGGAATGTGTAAAGCATGCTTACAACAGTTGCTAGATTTTAATCATGCCAGATATGTTTCATGCTCCTAATTTGTATGCTTTTATGTTTCTGAAAGTTAAAGTGTATTGCTCACTCATCATCTTCTTTATTTTAGATCGAGGCTTTGACCTCACCTTCAGAACCGCTGATGATCCAAGCTTGTCCCTCATCAAGTATGGGGAGTTTTTGTATGACAATCTAATCATCTTTTCTCCTTCTGTTGAAGGTAGGTTTGAATATCTTTATTAATGTCTCCTTTTTTTTTTTTTTTCTCCCAACTGAATAGCTACCAGTAAGGCTTTAATAAATTACTACCCCTTTAAAAAAAAAAAAAAAAAAAAAAAGCAGTTAACCCTTTTAGCAACAGAGGGGTGTGCAATTCATTACTTTGTAATGTGTTGCAAACCCATCTGTCATTCAAAGAGTTAACCTTTTGTTAAGGGGAAAAATATATTGTAGATCTTTTTCCTGCTGTGTAAAACAGGGTATTGCCACTGGTGGTAGATGCGTTATTACAGTTTGTATTTTTTACTGTAACATTGCCCTCTAATGGCTAGATAGTTATTCTGTTTCATTCTATGGGAGAGATTAGTCCCTGACAACAGATCTCCATAGGATAGGTGGTAACAGCTGAGTCACTTCCAGTCAGATTGAACTCCTAGGAGCAATGGTGCTGTTGCTTCCTGACAGCTTCAACTGTTATAACATTTAAATAAAATGACAGACAGAGGTGGGAGTGGCCTTGCTTTACCCAGAAGAAAGTCGTGTAACATGTTTTTATAAAGATACCCAGGTGCTGAATAACCTGCCACTTGGCATTGCGTTCTGTGCTTCAGTGGTTAATAGAAACACTTTTTGTTGCTTGTTTGTAAAGCTGCAACCTAATCTGTTGTGCTGACATTGCGGTCACAAGACAGTACACAGGGGAGAATTATCATGCTTAATGTAATCCCTATTTAATTGGAAATGGTGTAATAACATTTCTTAAGTGCCAGCATGAATTGTAATCATAACATCGTATGCAACTTACATCAGTAGGACAGAGCAGACATTTTGCAGACGAGTGATCTGTGCGTCTGTGCTGTCCGTCCCTTCCTGTACCTTAAGGTACGATGCAACTCCCCCTTCTGCAAATAACCTATCAGCGACAAGACAGGGATGGACCGCGCAGACGCACAGATCACTCTTCTGCAAGATGTCTGCGCTGTCCTTCTGATGTAAGTTGCATACGATGTTATGATTCCAACTCATGCTGGCACTTAAGAAATGTTATTACACTATTTTCATGATTAAAGCGGAACTACCACCCGACACAATGTTTACCTTTACTAAGTCCCCAACTGCCGACTAGCTGCTTAATAGCGCTAGTCGTCAGAATAATTACCTTATTTAATAGATTTCTGCTCTCTTCCCCAGCTTATAGGCAGGACGGAGCACGGACATCTTGCCATTGTGATGTCCGCGCACCTGCGCTGTCAGTCCCAGCCGGAGCCAAGTGGCTCCTAGCAACGCCTACTACCCGGGTGGGACTGATGTCACAATGGCAGGATATCCGCGCTCTGTCCTGCCTGTCACCCATAGAAGAGGGCAGAAATCTATTAAATAAGGTAATTATGCTGGTGACTAGCGCTACTTAGCAGCTAATCGCCAGATGGGGACTTAGTGAAGGTAAAGATTGTGTCGGGTGGTAGTTCCCCTTTAAGAAGCTACAAACAATTAATTGGGGATCACTGATTTAAGCCTGATAGTTCCGCTTTGAAAATGAGAGGGTAAAGTCTGGGGCAAGCCAGATAAAGAGGTGTTCAGCGCATTCTGAAGCAGTCCATTGGAGACCTAGCATTCAGAGGTTTAAAACCCCATTTAACCCCTTAGGGACCCTTGATGTACCAGGACCGTCAAGGGTAAACTTGCTTGAAAGACCCTTGACGGTCCTGGTACGTTACGTACTTTTTACTTACAGCGCTCTACCGGGAGCGCTGTAAGTAAAAATAGGGCATGAAATAGACCGCTCCAAGATCGGAGCGATCTGTTTCAAGCCCCATAGTGACGCGCCGATACACGTGACAGGTCACGTGTACCGGCGCCTCAAAGTGCCCCTATGCGGTCGTTATGGGACGGAAATGTCCCATAACGTCCGGTCCTTAAGGGGTTAAATGCAAGGAAAATTAGCAAATTATTATTTACCCTATGGTGCCTCTGGTTTTCCAGTGTAAAAGATGAATGTAGATCATAATAACAAATGGATATTTTCAATATATTTGATTCAACCCTTTGAGTGCCAGAGGGGTATGCTTTGCTTTGCTTTGCAATGCGTTGCTTACCCCTCTGGGACTCAAAGGGTTAATAGCTAATGGTTCCTGCTTCCTAGCTACTACATCTATTACTATATTTATTTTGAGCTGACAAAATCCCGATTGAGGTTCGCCCCCCCCCCCCTTCAAATCAAAGCGTCACTCAGAAAAATATATCTATTAATAATAATAATTTTTATTAACCCCTTAAGGACCCATGACGGTCCTGAACCGTCATGAAGTTCCGACCTCCCCGCGCAGCTGCACGCCGTTCAGGGAGTTCGGAATCGGATTCACAAAAAAAAAAAAAAATGGTCCCTGGTCCTTACGGGGTTAAATTTTTTCCCACAAAGTAATACAATGGAATTGATGTTTGAGACGTCTCCTTGAAAAATTATTGGAGAGTAAAACTTTGTGGACAGGATCAGTGCTGTGTTTTTGTTACATTCCATTTATAGAGAAGCTGCTCTTTTGCTACAAAAAATTCTGCAGCAGCATTATTGCCCTGTAATGAAAGGTCTGTTAATACTACAGCACACGTCTTAATTTCTGCAGACATTTCCCAGCAATGGGTGCTCCCTTTTTTATGATTAGCATGAAGAGCCAGTCGTGTTGTTCATGAGTAATTTTATGTTTTCTCAGCTCAGTTGCTGTCACCTTTGACCCTGAACCTATATGTTTTAATTTTTATCACACAAGGCAGCTCTAATGAGATTAGTGCTCAACTGTCAACTTTCTGTTTTGTCTCTTAAGATTTCGGCGGTAACATCAATGTCGAAACTATCAGCTCATTTATTGATGGAGGTGGAAGTGTACTTGTGGCCGCGAGCTCGGATATTGGTATGTAGGAAGTTCTTTCCGTTTTATGTCCATACCACGTCTTGGTATTTCTACAGTGTTTCATTTGTTTGTTGGTGCATTGTTTTTCTTCTGTGAAGAATCATTAAAGTAAGACAAATGCCTAATGGTCTGCAGTTGTCTTAAATACACTGTACGTCATGATACCGTTTGTTTTCTAAGGCCTAAAACATAGTCTTCAATATGCTTCATGGGTGCTCCCAGTAACATAGCAATCTGCATAGTTGTCTCAGAAATGATATTTTTTATTGTTTGTGAGTGGGCCTGAGATCTGCTATTAACCTATCTACACCGAAGAGCAGTAGGTACCGATCTCAATATAGTAACATCATTAGTTGTACACTACATACAGGAAATCTACTTGTGCTGAAAAATGGAAGTTTAGGATTAGATTTTAAGAATCTGAGCACAGTAGAAAACAGTTTCTGAACCCATTGTTTTGCAACTTCATGTTTTAGGAGACCCTCTGCGGGAACTGGGCAGTGAGTGTGGTATTGAGTTCGATGAGGAGAAAACTGCTGTAATTGACCATCATAACTATGACGTCTCTGACCCCGGACAGGTGCGTGTGCTGGGGCGAATTCCATTTCATTTGTTATCCCTGTTATTTTTTCTTAGTCCTGCTAGTGTCATTGTCTCACTGCACTGATTGTGTCCCGTACCTGGGATGCGTGTGGCTTGGCCCACTTCCCGTACCTGGGATGCGCGCGGCTCGGCCCACATCCTGTGTCTGGGACGCACACGGCTTTTTATAATGCTCCATAACATTCTAAACATCCATATTGATGTAGTTTGGTAATTTTATTGTAAATATCCCCCGCCCCTTTTCTATACGTCACTCTTCATCCCTTCACATCTGAAAGCCAGTCCAGACAGACAGCATTGAAGGACAATCTTTTGTCAGCATGAGGAAAACCACGCTCCCCTTCATCATGGGGACAGGGTTTCCTTTATACGGAGACAAGATTGTCCCTCATTGCGATCTGTCAGGTCAAGCAACGGCTTTCAGATCTGAAGTTAAGAATCGTGATGTATGGAAAAGGGTCAGGAGGGGGAAACTTTACAATTAAATTATCATTAAACTACACCGAAATGGACGTATAGAGCCACAGAGCATTATAAGGTGTAATGAATAATCAGATCTGCCTGTGTGTCACATTACTATCCCTTTAAGTGGATACTGCGTAAGCTAACCCCAACAAATGAAATGAGTTGATATAACTTTACATGTAATATAATTACAGCTAGCCTGTTTTAAAAATTATTCTATGTTACATCTCTAAAATATAATTCTCAACTTGTTTAATACGTGTAAATTGTCCTGTTCAGATAGCTTTTATTTAATGTTGTAACTGCTGCTTGTATTCAAAGAAGAAGCCATTTAAAGGGATAGTAATACTTCGTTTTATCTTTATTTTATTTTGTAGGCATTAAAAAAACATGAAGAACGATATAAGTCTTCTCTCTCAGACCTTTATGGTTTGAGAGATATTCACAAGCAAAGTTTCCCCTCCTGCCCCTTTTACCTAGTGTAAGCCATCTCTTCTCAGATGTGGAATCCAGTCCATAGACCAGACAGATAACAGCAGGGGACAATCTTCTTCCTATGAGAACAATGAAAGCCCTGCCCCCCTTGACAAGTTTTTCATGTTTTTCCCTTATCTTAATTGAAGATTGTCCCTCTCTGCAGTCTACCTGGGCACCTCCCTTCTGATCTGGCTGAGCAGTGTTACATCAGTAAAAGGGGCGGGAGGGGGATACTTTGTCACTTAATTACTCTTGAACTACAACTCTGACAGAATTGAATTAACAATCTCCAAAGTCCAAATATTATGATGATTAATTAAAGCTGCTTTTATTATGAAACATTACTATCCCTTTAAGGAAGATTAGTGCCCATTGTTCTTGCATTATCTTATCCCATTCACAGATGATAATGGACAATCAATGGGATCCCTGAAAAGCTAGGAATTGCTGCTTCCTCAGAGCATACATGAGAGTAGATTTTAGGTTGCAGAAAACAGGATTTTTCAGATGCTGAATACAAAGCAGGGGGATTTAGGTGTATGTAACACCAGATTATATTTAGGTGTTGGTGTTCCTTTAAGGCTGGGTAATTCAGTTTTCTGGGTCTTACTTCTATGTCCTAATTTGGTATTTTTTTCCTTTCCAGCACACACTTATTGTAGCAGATCCAGAGAACCTTCTGAAGGCTCCAACTATTGTAGGAAAGTCGTCTCTGAACCCCATTCTCTTCAGGGGCGTTGGGTATGTGCTTTTTGCTTGACTTCTGTTAAAGGGATAGTAGCTCTTAATATGTAAAATATATTTTAGTGTTTATCCTCTGGAGTAAATCAAGGGTGCTCCCACTGCTTAGAGGTGTTTTTATTCAAAAGTTATTGTAGCTCAAACTTTCATTTTCTCGGTGCAGTATCTCAATGACCTGAAATTGTACAGCGGCGATGTTGCTTCATCATCCTACGGACAGCTCTGGTCAGTTGACCGTAAAATTCCATAGAACGATGTAGCAGCGGCGCCACTGTGAAATTTCCGGCCCTTGATGTACTGCACCCGCAAAATTAAAGTTTGAGCTGCAGTAACTGTTGAGTAAAACACTTCCCTGCTTTGGGAGAACCTTTGTACTATATGTATATATTATTTACGTCTTAAGTGTTACTATCCCTTTAAATGCTTGTGCATGCACTAAATAAACATATTGTCTAAACCTGTTTCAGTTCTTAATCCTATTGTTACTATCATTTTAACCCTTTAAAGGAGCAGTAAGCTTGTATTATGAAAACCTATATGTTATAGAGCTTATCCTGCTGAGTAAAACAAGGTCACTCTCACTGCTGTCATTTGTTTTATTCAAAAGTTATAAAAGTTCAAATAATCAGCAAGTGAATTTAATGCGCGTTTACTTCGTGATTGGTTTAACTGACAGGAAGTGACTCAGCAGTTCTCTGTAGAATGTGATAGAAGCTGCTATGTCACTGACTTTCCTCTCCATTAGAATGTAACAGAATAACTAATTGAAATTTGACCACTAGAGGGCACTGCTAATGTAACAAAAAACCAAACACAGGTTTAAACAGTGATAATTCTGGAAATAAAATCTCTCAGTAGTAAGAGTACCATTATTTTACTCAGCAGGATATATTTTTTCATAAAAAAAGCTTACTGCTCTTTTAAGGACCAGGGAGGTGTGCACTGCACACCATTCTGGTCACTACAGGGTTAAAGTGTTAGTAATGTCAAAAAAAAAAAACTTTTTTGCATTTAAAGAAGCTTAAAAAGCTGATCTAAATGCAAAAAAAGTATCTCTCAAACCTCTATGGTTTAAGAGATACGGGCGTTTAAAGTTTGATTTCTCCTACTGACAGCTGTAAAGCTGTCAGCAGGAGATCCATGTCGGTCAACACGCTGGCGCTTGAGAAGTGCCGGGATCTCGTTACTTACACGGAATCCCTTGATTGGAATAGTCTAAAACGTGTGCCTGGTGTTCTATGGTTCCGCCTGGTGTTCAGGCACACGTTTTAGACCATTCCAATGAAGGGATTCTGTGTAAATAACGAGATCCTGGCACTTCTCAAGCGCCAGCGTGTCGACCAACACGGATCTCCTGCTGACAGCTTTACAGCTGTCAGTAGGAGAAATCAAACTTTAAACGCCCGTATCTCTTAAACCATAGCGGTTTGAGAGATCAGCTTTTTAAGCTTCTGTAAATGCAAAAAAGTTTTTTTCAGACATTACTAACACTTTTTAAGGAACAGTGTGGTGGTCAACAAATTGCAAGGCAATGTTGTACACATCCATTTGGCTCTTAAATTTAATGAGAGAGCACTTGTCTATACTCAGTATATTGTAACCGTGCCCGTTGTCTGCCCCTTTGCCCTGATGTCACCCCTTAACAGTCTGGAATTTCCAGCCCACCACATTTTTATAGGTCATTTGTCACAGGTGCAATGAAGGGGTGAAAACGTAAATACTTTATGCTTCCTGTGGTCTCACAGTCAGAATAAAAAGCTCAAACATATTGTGTATCCGTTTCCATAATTACACATTTTGAAAATGTTTTGTGAGTCTTTAGAGTAAAATGTCTGCACCCAAAGTGACTGTTTTGTGACACAGCAAAGTGCACGAAACTGAGTGAGGATCGCTTCTATAGAACTACAGAACAATCCAGAACAACTGTTCTAATGTCAATAACCAAATAAATGTCCTCTGATTGTTTCACTTTGGATGTAGTTGTCTTTCTTTGCAAATAATGCGATCTTTATTCCTGATTTTAAATACGACAAGCTCTCTGCACTGCTGGGGGCATATGCACAGGAAAGAATGTTTTTTTTTGGTGCAAATCATCTGAACCATTGGCAACAAATAAAAATTCCCACTGGTTTTTAAATGGGGCTTTGAAACCCTTGAACGCAGGAGGGTGTTAGATAAGTGGAATATTTAAAAGACAGATTCAGCAGCTGTTACTTCTAAACTGTACTGGGACAGTCCATAAGCATGTCAAGGTTATGTGGCTTTAACATAGTAATATCATCCTGGATTCATAAAAGTTTGAGGAATTAATCTCATTGCACATTAATGTGACAATCTGGATTGGCAGCAGGATCAAAGTAGCTTGTATGGGTGCGTGAGAGAGCTTTTCTGTTGGCTCTCAAGACAATATAGTCACACTGCAGAAGAAACATGCACTTCCATATTAAGTATCAGGTCTGTGAATAAAATCATCAAAGCTTTATTAGAATCTAATATTAAAATATATGGACCTCACAAAATCTGGTCTCAAAGTCTGTTGAATGGAGAGACTTACAGTGCTATAAACTTAATCCAGCAGATGTCACAGACCGGCATCCTAAAGATCACCATGTTTTGTGTGAGACATGGTCTAAATTCATACCATTGTAAGCCTCTCCATTCAGCAGAATATGACCATGA
Source organism: Rhinophrynus dorsalis (assembly GCA_037306005.1). NCBI lineage: Eukaryota > Metazoa > Chordata > Amphibia > Anura > Rhinophrynidae > Rhinophrynus > Rhinophrynus dorsalis. The sequence continues at coordinate 399,345,884 of CM074724.1, read as the reverse complement.
GATTGTGTAAGGTACATATATTTTAATATTAGATTCTAATGAAGCTTTGATTTTATCCACAGATCTGATATTGAATCTTGAAGTGTGTGTTTCTTCTGCGGTGTGACTAGATAAGTGGAACAGCCCACCAGCAGAAGTGATAGACGTTAACGCTTTGAGTGCCAGAGGGGTACGCAACGCATTGCAAAGCAATGCGGTGCATACCCCTCTGACACTCAAAAGGGTTAATACAGTGAGGGGATGTAAGCATGTCTTATGTTCAGGATAACCTTATACCTATCCCATACAAGGCCAAATAAGGTTTGAGGTTTTCACAGTAGGAAAATGGGCAGACTAATAGATGAGCCGAACGGTTCTTATCTGCCGTCAAATCCTATGTCTCTATAGGGTCTCCTAACGCAATGCTCTGCAATGCTTTTAAGACCTCTCTAACATTGGGGTTAACACTTCGAATGCCACATAGGCATGCAGTAAATTGCATTGGATACCATTCTAGCACTCAGAGTTTAAATTAATGACAATGTGGGAAATTATTTCTTATAATTTTTTTTATTAATAGTGGTGCATGTTGGCCCTGAAATGCTTCTGTTCCTTTGTGCATTGGCCACTAATGCGTTCTTCTCCTCCTCTCTGTAGCATGGTGGCAGATCCTGACAATCCCCTGGTGCTGGACATCCTGACCGGCTCCTCCACCTCCTACTCCTTTTTCCCTGATAAACCAATTACACAGGTACTTGCCCCTTCTTGTTGTCTTCCTAATCAGGGGAATGAAACAGAACAGCAGCCAGGGAGCTTACACACCTGATTATACAGTTCCGGAAGATTATATTATATACATTCATATTCAGTTTCACTGGCTCCTTAAATTTCTAGTTCGCTCCTTAAAGGGGAGCTAACATGTACTTATAACACAGTCTTGCTTTACTGTAGCCAGTAAATACCAGTGGCCCTCATCAATATAGCCATTGTGTCTTTGTGCAAGAGGTGACCTCCGTGAGTGAAAATGTTTTACTCATGGCGGCGGACGTGACAGTTGATAGCGGGACCATAGAGCTCAAACTCCATGCTCTGCAATTGTTAACCATAACCCTTTGAGTGCCAGAGGTGAAGCGTGGCGTACCCGTCTGGCATTCACAGGGTTAAAGACCAGAGGCGCGTGCCTTGTAGACAAGGATTCAGTACACGCACTCTGTGGTTCTGTTTTTTCTGGTGACAGTAAGGTAAGTGAAGGGTGGTTATTAGGTTTTTCTCCTCCTTTAAACACCTACTTGTCTTCTTATAAAGATGGGAAACCAGTGATTCTCAGCGTTGGTCCTCAGAGCACAGAAACAGGTCAGGTTTTCTGGATTTCAGTGCTTCTCCGCGGGTGGGTTACGCATAGTGATCGATGCACTTGTGCTCAAGTTGAGAAATCCTTTAACCCTTTGCCTGCCAGAGGGGTACACAGCTTTGCAATGCATTGCGTACCCCTCTGGCACTCAAAGGGTTAAACCTAATATGTGTTTTTGCCCTGAGCACTGCAGGTGAAAATCGCTGCTTCTCCCTCTAAATAAAGGAGCTGATGTTAATTAGACTTGTGTACGTGGGACCTTATTTGTCACACTAAACAGATGCGGGACTGGAACAAACCAACCGCATCACTGGGGTAGGGGAATTACATTTTTAAGTGGGAGATGTAACCACATGAATGCTGGAGAAATCACACCTGTCTAGCTTTCAATGGTTTAAAGCTGAACTATCGCCCCAAATAAAGCTCCCCTCCCAATAATTATTCATATAGCGATAAACTTACAAATAATACAATTATCCAGCATAAGTACAGTGTTATTAAGAAATCCTGGGCAGACTTCTTGCTTTAGAGACATGTGTGCACCTGAACCGTCAGTCCCTTCCTGTTACCTTAAGGTACAATACAGCGCCTCCTAGAGGAGACTGAGACTGACAGGCAGGCGTCGTGCTTTAGAGATGTGTGTGCCTGAACCGTCGGTCCCTTCCTGTTACCTTAAGGTACAATACAGCGCCTCCTAGAGGAGACCGGGACTGCTGGATAATTCTACTATTTCTAACCTTATCACTATATGAATAATTATTGGGGGGGTAACTTTATTTGGGGTGATAGTTCCGCTTTAACATCCTGATTTAATCAGTTTTGCGACTCTCCCACATGATGCAGATGGTTTGCTTCAAAATTGCACGTCATTTGCCTTGTGCCATAGTGTATAAAACAAAGTACATATTAATGTGCCTCCGTGTTGCAGTATCCACACGCTGTCGGGAAGAACACTCTCCTGATCGCAGGACTCCAGGCCAGGAATAACGCCCGCGTTGTGTTCAGTGGGTCCCTGGATTTCTTCAGCGATTCTTTCTTCAACTCTGCGGTGCAGAAGGCCACTCCGGGCTCTACCAGGTGCGCGGCTTTCTCTTTACCTCACATCTGTTGTGGGAATCTCTCCCCGGTGTACAGTTTGTTCCCAATTGACTCATTTGATGCTGATGGCCCTGCTTCTCCTTATTTTTCACTTAGGTACTCAAAAACTGGGAACTACGAGCTGGCTCTGGCCCTGTCTCGCTGGGTGTTTAAGGAGGAGGGTGTCCTCAGAGTCGGGGCTGTTTCTCATCACCGTGTTGGGGAGTCTGCACCTCCCAGCGCTTACACAATCACAGACCTTGTGGTAAGACTCGTAACCTACTGCCTGCAATCTAAACTCTCCGGGTGCTTAGAATACATAGGGGTATATGTATTAATGTGTAGTTAACCCCTTATTGACCGGCCGCACTTAACGTCCGTGGTACTTTTTTTTTTTTTTTTTCCCTTCCTTGAAACGATACCGAAGTCTCCAAACTGCGTGCAGTCGCGCAGGGACCCAGATTTCCGGGATGTACCTGGTACGTCCATTGTCACTAAGTGACTGTTTTTGCGGGATGTACCAGGTAAGTCCATTGTCTTTAAAGGGATAGTAATGTCAGAAAAAAAGTATTAACTATATGGTAGATAGAATTAAAAGAGAGTACTTGCACTTATTTGTATCTCTCAAACCGTTATGGTTTGAGAGAGATAGGAAAATAACATTCTCTGGTCCCTCCCCTTTCTGCTTGACGAGCTGTAAAGCTGTCAGAAGCAGATTCTGGTCGCTTGACCAGATGTGGCTCTTCAGCAGCGCAGATATAACGATATCTAAAGATAAATACTTAATTTGGAACAGTCTACAAAGTGTGCCTGGCTTGCAAGCACACTTTGTAGACCATTCCAATTAAGTTTTTATTTCTAAATAGTATGATTTCAGCTCTGCTGAAGAGCCTCTGTCTGGTTAAATTACTGTAATCTGCAGCTGTCAGCTAGATGGCAGACTTGAGTAAAACAGCCAGGAAAAGGTAACTTTAGCAAGTTATATCTCTCAAAACATAAAGATTTGAGAGATAAGACTTACATTGATGTTAATCTTTTTTTAATGTCTACAATATTAAATCAACTTAAAATTAAACATTACTATCCCTTTAAGGGGCTAAAAGTTTTATAATCGCCCTTTGAGTGCCAGAAAGGTATCCAACACATTGCACAGGGTTAATTTGACCCGTCCATATGTATTAATATCCTCAGTGACTCTTTGTTTAGCAAAAAATGTGCTGGTGTTCTTTGCAATTTATGAATTCAGCTAAGATTTAAAAGCGATTTGTTGTATTTTACTTTAATACAGTTAAATTAGTGGCACCCAAGTCCACCTCAGATGTAAAGTTCTGAGTTGCTACTAATCCAGTTGTTGAATAAACCATATTGCACTGATTGCAATTTTCAAACTTTTAGCACTCGCTGTGAAGCAATAAGTTGAAAACCTACCATTCTTGGGGTTAAAAGTTCCATTTAAATCCATTGTAATTTAAATATCTCCCTTAAAGGGATAGTAATACTTCGTTTTTTCTTTTTTATTTTGTAGGCATTAAAAAAACATGAAGAACGATATAAGTCTTATCTCTCAAACCTTTATGGTTTGAGAGATATTCACAAGCAAAGTTTCCCCTCCTGTCCCTTTTTCCTAGTGTAAGCCATCTCTTCTCAGATGTGGAATGCAGTCCATAGACCAGACAGATAACAGCAGGGGACAATCTTCTTACTGTGAGAACAATGAAAGCCCTGCCCCCCTTGACAAGTTTTTCAGGTTTTTCCCTTATCTTAATTGAAGATTGTCCCTCTCTGCAGTCTACCTGGGCACCTCCCTTCTGCTCTGGCTGAGCAGTGTTACATCAGTAAAAGGGGCAGGAGGGGGGATACTTTATCATTCAATTACTCTTGTACTACAACTCTGACAGAATTGAAATAACACTCTCCATGGCCCGAATACAATGATGATTATTTAGAGCTGCTTTTATTATGAAACATTACAATCCCTTTAAGGGGCAGTTGGTTTGCTCCAGTATTGCACCTTGATGGCTTAATGAATAAAGGCCGTGAGGTCTTGTCTGATATTTCCTTATGGTTTGGTCTGTGTCCCTCCCGCAGGAGTACAGCATCGTGATTGAGAAACTGTCGGATGGGAAGTGGGTTCCTTTTGATGGAGATGATATTCAGCTGGAGTTTGTCCGTATTGATCCATTTGTTCGCACCTTCTTGAAAAAGAACGGTTAGTAGCAAATCAAATGCTCCTCTTATCACTGCAAATATATACTAGTGTTTCCGTGTCACACTGAGGAGACGCAGCACAATGCTGATAAATGGTAATCTTCTTACTGCACATTTATAGTATTGCTGATATGTCGCTGATACACTCTCAGCTTAATGTTGATAAATAATTCTCTCCTCATTGCATATTATAGAATTACTGACTTCATATCAATGACACACGCAGCACAATGCTGATAAATAACTCTCCTCGCTGCACATTATTGTATTACTGACTTCATATCCCTGAGACACAAACACAGCACAATGCTGATAAACAATATTCACCTCACTGCACATTGTAATAGTACTGAGACACACACACAGCACAATGCTGATAAACACTCACTTCAATACACTTTACAGTATTACTGATCTATCAGTGACACAACACACACACAGCACAATGCTGATAAACACTCACTTCAATACACGTTACAGTATTACTGATCTATCACTGACACAGCACACACACAGCACAATGCTGATAAACACTCACTTCAATACACATTACAGTATTACTGATCTATCACTGACACACACACACACACAGCACAATGCTGATAAACACTCACTTCAGTACACATTACAGTATTACTGATCTATCACTGACACACACACACACAGCACAATGCTGATAAACACTCACTTCAATACGCATTACAGTATTACTGACCTATCACTGACACACACACAGCACAATGCTGATAAACACTCACTTCAATACACGTTACAGTATTACTGATCTATCATTGACACACACACACACACACACAGCACAATGCTGATAAACACTCACTTCAATACACGTTACAGTATTACTGATCTATCACTGACACACACACAGCACAATGCTGATAAACACTCACTTCAATACACATTACAGTATTACTGATCTATCACTGACACACACACAGCACAATGCTGATAAACACTCACTTCAATACACATTACAGTATTACTGATCTATCATTGACACACACACACACACACACACACACAGCACAATGCTGATAAACACTCACTTCAATACACATTACAGTATTACTGATCTATCACTGACACACACACAGCACAATGCTGATAAACACTCACTTCAGTACACATTACAGTATTACTGATCTATCATTGACACACACACACAGCACAATGCTGATAAACACTCACTTCAATACACATTACAGTATTACTGATCTATCACTGACACACACACAGCACAATGCTGATAAACACTCACTTCAGTACACATTACAGTATTACTGATCTATCATTGACACACACACACACACACACACACACACAGCACAATGCTGATAAACACTCACTTCAGTACACATTACAGTATTACTGATCTATCACTGACACACACACGGCACAATGCTGATAAACACTCACTTCAATACACATTACAGTATTACTGATCTGTCACTGAGACACACACACACACAGCACAGTGCTGATAAACACTCACTTCAGTACACATTACAGTATTACTGATCTATCATTGACACACACACACACACACACACACACACACACACACACACACACACAGCACAATGCTGATAAACATTCACTTCAATACACATTACAGTATTACTGATCTATCACTGACACACACACAGCACAATGCTGATAAACACTCACTTCAATACACATTGCAGTATTACTGACTTCATATCACTGACACACACAGCACCAAGCTTGTGAGCAGTACTCCCATCTACTCGCGCATTATCCCATCTAGTGATACTGATGGGAGACTTTTGCTCGCTGTCCAGTGCTCACAGTGGCTGATGCACTAGAGAAAAGTGGAGCAGTTCTAGGGCAAATCAGCTGTCCCACAGGGAACAAACATTTCCATTGATCTAAATAGGATTTTTAACCCTTTGAAAGCTGTCTCAGAGTACATTGCTTCACAGTTTAAGACCTATCATTCAAGGGGTTAAACCCAATTGAAATCAATGGGAGTTTAGCCTAATGATTGTCTGTGCTACTGTCGATAGGCTCTGGAATTGCAATCCGTTTTTCAGTGCATGATTCGCATTTAGTTTCAATAGAAAAACACATGTAACATGATCTCTGTAAGCACTCACTGAGGCACGTGTATGTAAGCGTGTGGTTATTAGGACGTGTTCGTGTTCCCCTAACCCTTCTGAGTGCTAGTGAGGTGTCCAACACATTTACTCTGTTGCATTCTATGGAGCAGTGAGTCACTGACTGTAGTTCTACATAGACAGTGACAGTAACAGCTCCATAACTACTTGACAGATTGGAGAGGTGTTAATCAAAGGTTATAAACGTTCAATCAGTGGGAATACCCTTGTTTTACTCTGCAAGAGAAGCCCTATAACATACCGACTTTCATTTAACCCCTTAACGACCTATGTTGTGCCAGGACTGTCACGGTGGTCCAGCACTTAAGGACTGGTGACGGTCCTGGCACGTCATGGATTTCCAGGTTTGCCTCTTAGTGACCCAGGAATCCATTGCAAAAGACTTTTTTTAAAATGTGGCTTGGTCCTTAATGGCCACCGGTGGATTGGGTGGTCGTTAAGGGGTTAAAAATTTTACTGCTGCTTTAAGTTTAAAGGAGCAGTAAACTTTTTTTTTATGAAAAAATATATATTGTAGGGATTTTCCTATTGAGTAAAATAAGGGTACTCCCACTGCCGAGAGATTTATATTTCCAGAGTTATTACAGTTTAAACCCATGTTTTTGTTTTTGTTTTTTTTACATTGGCAGTGCCCTCTACTGGTCAAATTCTAATTAGATTTCCTGTTAGATTCTAATGGAGAGGAAAGTCAGAAAAGTCAGTGACATACAGTTCTCCATAGAATGTGATAGAAACTGCTGAGTCACTTCCTGTCAGTTAGAACTATCAGGAAGTAAACACAGTAAATTCACTTCCTGGTTATTTAAACTGCTATAAATTTTGAATAAAACATCTGACAGCGACGGCAGTGACCTTGTTTTATTCAGCAGAAAAAGCTCTATGTGTTTTTCATAAAAAAAAAAAGTTTACTGCTCCTTTAACAGATTGGTGGCAGGTGAAAGGTCCATGCACTAAAGTGTCTGTGTAGGTGACTATCTGGTGCGTCCTCTGTACTGTTGCCCTTCTAATCAGATTCTCTTGTCTGCCCTCTTCAGGTGGGAAGTACAGTGTTCAGTTCAAACTCCCAGACGTGTACGGTGTGTTCCAGTTCAAGGTGGATTATAACAGACTTGGATACACTCACCTCTACTCCACCACACAGGTGAGCGCATTGCTGGCATCTCTACACCAACGCCTGGTGATGGGAAGACTTCTCAGTACAATGAAGAAGCTGAAATTCCTGTGTTATTGAGTATCTTGGTGACTAGTTTTGTGTTGACCCAATTTAGGGCCCATTTTAAATTCAAAAGTGCAGCAGTTTTCAGGAGAAACTGTACTGTAAATAACGATGAACATTAGCATTGATTCAGATTGGATGCTAGTGTGGCCTTCAACGTATAGCTTCAATGTGCATTAGAGATCTTTCTAGCATTCAAGGAGTTAATAGCCACATTTAAATCAGTGGGAATATTTGTCGTACTAAGTATATTTGGGTTGTCACAAAATTACCTAAAGTTTAAAAATGCCTTTTGGTGGGAATTCTCTCTGCACTTTCTATTCATTGCCTGACATTACCTGGTCTCCTAAAGTCATGGAATAAGTGGTTCTTAATCTAACAGACACCTAGGTAGGAGTCCATCACACAGCAGTCAGGTGTATCTATATAATTACTGTGTGTAACAGAAGCGCTTACCTAGGTAGGAGTCTATCATACAGCAGTCAGGTGTATCTATATAATTACTGTGTGTAACAGAAGCGCTTACCTAGGTAGGAGTCTATCATACAGCAGTCAGGTGTATCTATATAATTACTGTGTGTAACAGAAGCACTTACCTAGGTAGGAGTCCATCATACAGCGGTCAGGCGTATCTATATAATTACTGTGTGTAACAGAAGCACTTACCTAGGTAGGAGTCCATCACACAGCAGTCAGGTGTATCTATATAATTACTGTGTGTAACAGAAGCACTTAACCTAGGTAGGAGTACATCACACAGCAGTCAGGTGTGTCTATATAATTACTGTGTGTAACAGAAGCACTTACCTAGGTAGGAGTCTATCATACAGCAGTCAGGGGTATCTATATAATTACCGGTGCGTAACAGAAGCACTTACCTAGGTAGGAGTCCATCACACAGCAGTCAGGTGTATGTATATAATTACTGTGTGTAACAGAAGCACTTACCTAGGTAGGAGTCCATCGTACAGCAGTCAGGTGTATGTATATAATTACTGTTTGTAACAGAAGCACTTACCTAGGTAGGAGTCCATCGTACAGCAGTGAGTCCATCGTACAGCAGTCAGGTGTATCTGTATAATTACTGTGTGTAACAGAAGCACTTACCTAGGTAGTAGATCCATCACACAGCAGTCAGGTGTATCTTATATAATTACTGTGTGTAACAGAAGGACTTACCTAGGTAGGAGTCCATCACACAGCAGTCAGGTATATATCTATATAAATACTATGTGTGTAACAGAAGGACTTACCTAGGTAGGAGTCCATCACACAGCAGTCAGGTGTATCTATATAATTACTGTGTGTAACAGAAGCACTTACCTAGGTAGGAGTCCATCGTACAGCAGTCAGGCATATACCTGACCCTAGATATGTCCTTCTGTTACACAAAGTAATTATATAGATATACCTGACCGCTGTATGGTGGACTCCTACCTAGGTAAGTGTTTCTGTTACACACAGTAATTTATATAGATACGCCTGACTGCTGTGTGATGGACTCCTACCTAGGTAAGTGCTTCTGTTACACACAGTAATTATACAGATACGCCTGACTGCTGTGTGATGGACTCCTACCTAGGTAAGTGCTTCTGTTACACACAGTAATTATATAATTACACCTGACTGCTGTGTGATGGACTCCTACCTAGGTAAGTGCTTCTGTTACACACAGTAATTATATAGATACGCCTGACTGCTGTGTGATGGACTCCTACCTAGGTAAGTGCTTCTGTTACACACAGTAATTATATAGATACGCCTGACTGCTGTGTGATGGACTCCTACCTAGGTAAGTGCTTCTGTTACACACAGTAATTATATAGATACACCTGACTGCTGTGTGATGGACTCCTACCTAGGTAAGTGGTTCTGTTACACACAGTAATTATATAGATATACACCTGACTGCTGTATGATGGACTCCTACCTAGGTAAGTGCTTCTGTTACACACAGTAATTATATAGATACACCTGACTGCTGTGTGATGGACTCCTACCTAGGTAAGTGCTTCTGTTACACACAGTAATTATATAGATACGCCTGACTGCTGTGTGATGGACTCCTACGTAGGTAAGTGCTTCTGTTACACACAGTAATTATATAGACACACCTGACTGCTGTGTGATGGACTCCTACCTAGGTAAGTGCTTCTGTTACACACAATAATTATATAGATACCTGACTGCTGTGTGATGGATTCCTACCTAGGTAAGTACCTCTGTTACACACGGTAATTATATAGATACACCTGACTGCTGTATGATGGACTCCTACCTAGGTAAGTGCTTCTGATACACACAGTAATTATATAGATACATCTGACTGCTGTGTGATGGACTCCTACCTAGGTAAGTGCTTCTGTTACACACACTAATTATATAGATACGCCTGACTGCTGTATGATGGACTCCTACCTAGGTAAGTACCTCTGTTACACACGGTAATTATATAGATACACCTGACTGCTGTATGATGGACTCCTACCTAGGTAAGTGCTTCTGTTACACACAGTAATTATATAGATACACCTGACTGCTGTGTGATGGACTCCTACCTAGGTAAGTGCTTCTGTTACACACAGTAATTATATAGATACACCTGACTACTGTCTGATGGACTCCTACCTAGGTAAGTACCTCTGTTACACACGGTAATTATATAGATACACCTGACTGCTGTATGATGGACTCCTACCTAGGTAAGTGGTTCTGTTACACACAGTAATTATACAGATACACATGACTGCTGTATGATGGACTCCTACCTAGGTAAGTGCTTCTGTTACACACAGTAATTATATAGATACACCTGACTGCTGTGTGATGGACTCCTACCTAGGTAAGTGCTTCTGTTACACACAGTAATTATATAGATATACACCTGACTGCTGTATGATGGACTCCTACCTAGGTAAGCGCTTCTGTTACACACAGTAATTATATAGATACAACCTTGTGGTTTCCTTTCAAGATGTTAATGTAATTCCAGTGCTGTACTTGTCAGCCCTCCTTGGTTGATGTTAACCCAGTCTTTGCATGCTGTGTTTGTGCATTTAGGTGTCTGTACGTCCTCTCCAGCACACACAATATGAGCGATTCATACCATCTGCCTTCCCGTACTACGCCAGCGCCTTCTCCATGATGGCTGGTCTCTTTATATTCAGTATTGTTTTCCTGCATATGAAGGAGAAGGAGAAATCGGACTAAGGAGCTGCGATCAAGCACATGGCAGGGAGCTTCCTGATCTAGAACATCCACAGTGGCTAATGGAAGGAATGGGAAGGCATTCGTCAGCTTTGCTTTGAAATCCTTTTAATCGTTTGAGTGATGGCGTGGTGGTCATTGTGTTGCACACCCCTCTAGCACCCAAAGGGTTAACCACTTCCCATTTGGAGGATTTAAAGTGTAGCAGCGGAGCGAGGCTGACTTCAAGGGGGGGAAACCTATCAGAAAACAGACCAAGAGACTTGCACTGATCATTCTCCAGGGAGCAACTTCATGATACATTGGTTTGTGTAACCGTGGATGTATTTTTTATTTTGTCCTGTTTATTTTTGAACTGTGATGGGCACTTGAAGATTTATTTTTGACCATTTGTATGAAAAATAAAAACCTGTGTTTCCCCCAATTGCTTGTTTTTATGAAATAATTTGAGAGGTTGACCGTCAGTTCAGTGTTTGTCACATACACATTTATAGGTAAATCTCTTATCAATATCTGTTCACACATGCAGAGAACATTCGTGTTGGAGCAGTGTTATGTCTGGAAATGGGTTTGATCATATTTGTTCCTCCCAAACTAAACCATAGTTCTAAGGGGGAGATTTATAAAGAGTTTTCTTGTCCGTTATTGCAAATGGATTCTAAAAATGTCCTTTTTCCTTATTTGGGAGTATTAGGGGTAGATTTAAAGGGATAGTAATACTTCGTTTTAACTTTATTTTATTTTGTAGGCATTAAAAAAACATGAAGAATGATATAAGTCTTATCTCTCAGACCTTTATGGTTTGAGAGATATTCACAAGTAAAGTTTCCCCTCCCGCCCCTTTTACCTAGTGTAAGCCATCTCTTCTCAGGTGTGGAATGCAGTCCACAGACCAGACAGATAACAGAAGGGGACAATCTTCTTCCTATGAGAACAATGAAATCCCTGCCCCCCTTGACAAGTTTTTCAGGTTTTTCCCTTATCTTAATTGAAGATTGTCCCTCTCTGCAGTCAACCTGGGTACCTCCCTTCTGATCTGGCTGAGCAGTGTTACATCAGTAAAAGGGGCAGGAGGGGGATACTTTATCATTGAATTACTCTTGTACTACAACTCTGACAGAATTGAAATAACACTCTCCAAAGTCCAAATACTATGATGATTAATTAGAGCTGCTTTTATTATGAAACATTACTATCCCTTTAAAGGCAGGCATTAATATAGCCGGTAGGGCCAAAGTGAATACCGGCTGAAAAACTAACATGTGTAACACGGTATTCAGAGGCCCTACCAGCTAAAATCACAAAGGACGTTAAGCCACAGAAATGGTCTAGTGGCTAAATGTCCGTTTTGTGAGTTAAGCTCCCAAAACACAGCTAAGAGCAGCGATGTTGGGAACTTCACAGAAAAAAAAACAATTAACATACTGCCAAGCACCAATCATTAACTAATCCGTGTTGCACTTACCTGTCATCCACAGTCCTTCTGTCTTCTCTTCTTTCTTCTGCCTTCTCTTCAGTCTTCTTTCTTCTGTCTGTAAAAGTATAAATACCAACCATGAATGAAGACATCGTTTAATCCTTTGAGTGGCAGAGGGGTACGCAACACATTGCAATGCGTTGCGTACCTCACTGCCACTCAAAGGGCTAACTATTATTGCCTCTATTTAATGCCAAAATATGTAATAATGCCAAGAAGAAATAGTATACATATACACTGAAATAAATGTCACACATAAATGCTAAGTAAATCTAGTTAGCTAAAATCTTCATGTGTCCACCGATTGGAGCGGCAGCAACGGAGACACAGATGAAGAAGAACACAGGTCTTCTTCAGTCCTGTACGGGCCAATGTCCATAACACACTGAGGGCATTGGAAGTGAGCCTGCTTTTATATATGGGCAGGCTCACTTCCATTTCCCTCACAGTCATTGGCTAGGATGTTCTTACGTCACAGCCAATCAGATTAAAGAACAGCCATGTGATAAACTGAGTCCCTTATTGGATTTTTTCAGCTAACACAGTCCTTTGAATGGCAAGTTGGAGCGTTTTTTTAAAGGGGACAAAACACGTTAGTGTAGCGGCCATGTTACTTGATGACCTGCCGTTAGCAATTCATTACATGGCCCTTTGAATGGCTTACTACACTTTAAAACACCCGGTGGTGTTTTTTTTTTTTTGTTTGTTTGTTTTTTTCCCTAACGCTTGCCTTTGAATCTACCCCTTAGTGTTTATAACGATGTTTAGGAACTTTTATAAATATGGTAGAAATTCCAGAAATAAGAGCAGGTCAGACGTCATTAAAATTGTCAAATTCAGTTGCAAATAGTGACATTTCTTTATAATTTTGCTGCTCCAATTTTTACATAATTCTAACGCCACGTTTAAAAAAGAAAAGAAGACATACAGGGTGTTATGCTTTCTTAAAATGGCATTGCCACTTTTATAACTACACAATACATGTTAAAGGGATAGTAATACTTAAGTATTACTAATCCCTATAGTAAAGTCCTACAAAAAAAAAGAAATGTATTGCCCCCAGTGTCATCTCTCAAACCTTTATGGTTTGAAAGATAATCGTTCCTAAAGTTGCCCTCTCCCTCCCCCTTCCCCGAAGTCAGCGCTGTAGCTGACTGAAGGGAAATCCGGTCATAGATCATCAGGCGGCTCTGCAGCAGAGCCGCGATCGCGTTAACTAAAAAAAAAATCTTTCACTAAAACGGTCTTCTACATGTGCTTGCAAACCAAGCACAAACCAATCACACGTAGAAGACCATTTCAGTGAAAGATTTCTTTTTGTTTTTTTTGTTTAATATTAACGCGATATCGACTGTGCTGGAGAGCCGCCTGAAAGTCGTCGTATGACAGGCTTCCCTGCAGTCAGCTAGAACGCTGACTATGGGGGAGGGAGAGGGCAACTTTAGGAGCGATTATCTCTCAAACCATAAAGGTTTGAGGGATGAAACTGGGGGCAATGTATTTCTTTTTAGTAGGACTTTACTACAGGGATTAGTAATACTTAAGTATTACTATCCCTTTAAACACCATGTTAATGCTAGATTTTGTTTAACAAAATTTGTATAAATCTGCCTCTAAGGGCCTTAACCTCTTAAGGACCCTTGACAGTCCTGGCACTTCATGGGTCAGAGAGCCATAAGGACCCATGGCGTGCCAGGACCGTAATGGAATTCAGGGCTCCCTGCGTGGCTTCACGCCATTCGGGGAGCCCTGAAACTGATTTGCAAAAAAAAAAAAAAAAAAGTCAGCGGTCCTTAAGCGCTGGCCACATGCAGATGGCCATTCCTTAAAGTGTTAGTAATGTCTTAAAAACAGTTTTTTGCATTTAGAAGAGCTTAAAAAGCTGATCTAAATGCAAAAAAACGTATCTCTCAAACCACTATGGTTTAAGAGATACGGGCGTTTAAAGTTCGCTGTTTCCTACTGACAGCTGTAAAGCTGTCAGCAGGAGATTTGTGTCGTTCGACACGGAGACGCTTGAGAAGTGCCGAGATCTTGTTATTTACTACGAATCCCTTCACTGGAATCGTCTAAAATGTGTGCCTGAACACTAGGCCTGAACACTAGGCACACATTTTAGACCATTCCAATGAAGGGATTCGTAGTAAATAACAAGATCTCGGCACTTCTCAAGCGCCTCCGTGTCGAACGACACAAATCTCCTGCTGACAGCTTTACAGCTGTCAGTAGGAAACAGCGAACTTTAAACGCCCGTATCTCTTAAACCATAGTGGTTTGAGATACGGTTTTTTGCATTTAGATCAGCTTTTTAAGCTCTTAAAAAAAGTTTTTTGCATTTAGAAGACATTACTAACACTTTAAGGGGTTAAGGGAACCTGTTATTTTCAGGATGTAGAGCCTGCTATATATTATGTATTAATGGTCACCATATTCCTTGGCGCTGTATAATGTGATACATCTACAGACCGATACAAGGGGAGAGAGCTCTGTACTGACCTAACGTGCACAAAGAAATGTGGTGCAAAACAACTGCATTATAGGTAAGATACAAAATTTCCATTGATCTGAATTGGACCTATATAGCATTAAAAGGGTTAAATACCCTTTTCAACCCTCTGTGTGCTTTGCAATACGTTGATTACCACTCTGGCACTCAGATTGTTAAATCAATGTGAATTTGTCAGTTGCGCCTGTGTTTTTGCCCCATTCTTGCACTGTGCATATTGTCCCTGATCACTTGCCTTGTACATGGCAGCCTACGACTCTGAAGAAACCACAAAACATGTCTGGAAAATCTGGGGTGGATTGCACTTAAGGACTGGAGCAATTTTGATCTTTTGGACTACGTCTTTGTTCAGCAGTGTTTTCCCTCTGTCTTTTATTTCAGCCTCATCAATTATACCATTTTTTCACACCATTTTTATTTTTTTTTCCTCTTGGGATCATTTAGGCGCAATGGGTTACATTTTTACGGAGATTGCATGAAAGGTATGACCGGTCCTTCATCCCTATAAAATGGGCAGTTTTAAGTGGGCAATATCCCCCAGGGTCAAAATCCCCATGTCCCTCTTTCCTCCGTATTTTCCCACTTTATTTATGACATTTGGCGGTGTGTGTATAAGTCTATTACATGGCTACACAACAGTCACACTCCCAATATTTTTGGTTTCAACTTCGCAGATTTGTTTTATAAATAGTAACTGTATCCACCATAACCTCACAGACAGCGCACAACAAAAGGGAGATATCTAAGTGTAGTTAGTTTTATATGCGAAAAGATGAAATTGCAATATATGCACTTACAATAGTCCTGCTATATGCGTAAAACAGGTCCTTTAGCCAATGAGCTGTGTCCACCCGTCCTGCTCTCCAGATATTCTGTCCTTATTTGGGGTGCATCCAAGATATTCCGTTAACCATCCAGCTATCTATGGAGAAGTCCAAAGTTTATTCTGAGACGACTTGAAGAGGGAAGAGTGTCGTCCAGAGGTGTCGAATTAAGAAAATATTATTCCTATGCTGTTATTGCTGGGAGAAAAATGAGGATGCTAGGCTCTACTACTACTACTACTACTGCAGCCTCGTGGGGAGGCTGATCCGGGAGCCGATAGCAAAGGTGAATATGGGGCAGAGCGGGAGAAACCTACAGGGGGCGTGGAAGGGACCTGTACTGAAAAGGTGAGTCTGAGTGAGAGCCAGAACATTTTCGCAGGCAAGATGTCTGCTTCTTCAAGGGGCAAATAGAGAATGATCATTCTTAAGTGTCGCCACCGTATGTGCCTTAACTGTACGCACGGCCACTATAGTAGCTCCCATTTCACAAAGCAAAAATGATCTCAAACTGGGTTTATTTACATGTGTAGATGCCACATATCTATTTATATGTTTATATTCTACTAGTCTGAAAGGCCGTATACAAGGGCTAAAGTGCACCCAGCTGCCCCGGAGCCGGGAGCAGAGAGAGGACGTGAGCCGTCCGGAGCAGGGCAGCGCATTCAGAGAGTCTCTACTGTGCATGATTGCAATCATGCGCAGTAGAGACTCGCCAAACGCGCTGATCCTTAGCGGGGAGCTCCAGACGGCTCACAGAGAAGCTCCCTGTGTGCAAAACCACACATGCACAGTAGAGACTCTTCTGCGCATGTGCGGTAACAGTTCACAGAGAGCGGCGCATTGTACCACTTTATGTAATAAAGGATATCTAGTTTCCTGTATGTTCATGGGCGGATTGTCCTATCGGGGGATCGGGCATCCCCCCGTGGGCCGCTAGATCATGGGCCAGTGGGGGAGATCAGAGGGTCTCACCTCACCGTCCCACGATATTTTGAAGGAGAGGTCTGTGTTGCCACAGGCACTCCATTTGACAGCCTTTGCATTCCTTGTTAACCCTTTGAGTGCCAGAGGGGTATGCAATGCATTGCTTTGCAATGCGTTGCGTACCCCTCTGGCACTCAAAAGGTTAATGCAGAGCGCCAGGATATGACATAATATTCTGGCGCCTGCTCTCCCATGCCGCACATGGACCACAAGGGTACGTCGATAGGGACATCGGTGCAGCTAGTGGGCTGCTTTAAAAAAAAAAAAAGTGCCCGGGCTGGTGTTGCCCTACAATCCGCCCCTCTGTATATTGCAATATATGTTACATTTCCTCTAGGTACCCCCTCACAGCAAAAATTGGTCTTCCATAGATATGAATGGATGGTAAGGGTCACAATATATCAGATTTAACACTTTTAACAAATTTGCAAAGCAACGCGTTGCTTATGCCTCTGTCATTCAAAGGGTTATACTAACAATTTGCAGTGGGCACAAAAGAGATGCAATAGCTGAAATTGTACATAGAAATACCAGACTACTGCTAGCCCATTGAGTGGTCTGTGAGAGTGGGTTTGCTGGAAGATTGATTAAGATCCAAAATTAATCAGGGAACGTATAAGATGTTGGGGATCTTGTCCCGCTGTATCCCTCCAGTGAGATGGGCAGAATGGAACATAAGGCATTTGTAGATTAACTTCATTCTTCAGTGGGACAAATAGAATCTAGATCAGATAATCAAGACTCCTGAGGAAGTCCTATCCACCTTCTCATAGTGGGAAGATCATAACTTGGAAAAGGATCTCATCTTAAGTGCTATCAATTGGGAAATTCTAACTACAGATACCAGAGGTGTAGGCTGGGACTACATTTGCTAGCCAAGCAGAGCAAGGTCTTTTTGCTTAGACATGCCATCAAATCTCCTGGAGATAAATCTGTACCTCAAGACATCCAGCATTTTGCAAGTGAAATCAGAGGATAGAACCTCAAAGTCCAAATCCTATATAATAATTCGCTAAGTTGTGTGTAACACCCGACATACGCAGTAGACACTGCTGCGCGTGCGGCAGTCATGCGCAGTACAGACTGCCCGCGCTGCGGCTGATACAGAGCTGGGCGCTCCTCTGTATCAGCAGTGGTGCGGCCAGTCTCTACTGCGCGTGACTGCCCCGCGACCGGCTGCCAGAGGCACTGTGGCCCGTGTAACGGGCTGTTCAACTAGTAGAAAATATTTCAGCAGTAGAGGTAAAGGGGGGGGGGGGGGGGGGTGAGGAGCCTCGACTTATTGAGTGAGGTGAGTCCTAATCTCCTGTGGGGGAGGAAGAATCTAGTCAACGTCTACCTGCTGGGGGATCTAAACGTCCAAATAGACTTTCTAAGCAGATCACAGATATAGCCAGGGTTCTGGTTTCTTCATCTAGAGATTTTCCAGCAGCCAGTTCAGAGGTGTTGAACTCCCTCCATATAAATCTGATGGCGGATCCAAGGAACGCAAAAGTCCTGAGATTCCAGAAGCAGGGGAGGTGGATGTTCTCACACTATTGGGCAACAGATCAGGAGTACATATTTCCCATGATTTACATGGACCAAGTGGAGGTATTGGCAGTCATCCTTTTCTGGTCTGTGAGACTTTGGTTCTCAATACTGCTGTGCCTGTCCATCGAGAATCCTTAGAAGATACCGGTTAGGGAAGACCTCCCGTCTCAGAACCTGATCCTTCATCTCGATCTTTGGGATTTGCATTTGATTGTATGGAGGTAGTGGCAAAAGCTTAAAGGAGCAGTAAACTTTTTTTATGAAAAAATATATATTGTAGGGATTTTCCTATTGAGTAAAATAAGGGTACTCCCACTGCTGAGAGATTTATATTTCCAGAGTTATTACAGTTTAAACCCATGTTTTTTTTTACATTAGCAGTGCCCTCTAGTGGTCAAATTCTAATTAGATTTCCTGTTAGATTCTAATGGAGAGGAAAGTCAGAAAAGTCAACAACTTACAATTCTCCATAGAATGTGATAGAAACTGCCTGTCACTTCCTGTCAGTTAGAACTATCAGGAAGTAAACACAGTAAATGTACTTTCTGTCAGTTAGAACTATCAGGAAGTAATCACAGTAAATTCACTTCCTGTCAGTTAGAACTACCAGGAAGTAGGGTTGCCACCTTTTCTTACAAAAAATACCGGCCATGGCATTCTATCCATAGACTTAACATTGGACAGAAGCCAATTTTTTACCGGCCTGCCGGTAAAATACCGGCTGGGTGGTAACCCTATCAGGAAGTAAACACAGTAAACTTACTTCCTGTCAGTTAGAACTATCAGGAAGTAATCACAGTAAAGTCACTTCCTGTCAGTTAGAACTATCAGGAAGTAAACACAGTAAATTCACTTCCTGATTATTTAAACTGCTATAAATTTTGAATAAAACATCTGACAGCAGTGAGAAGGACCTTGTTTTATTCAGCAGGAAATGCTCTGTAAAATGTGTTTTCATAAAAAAAGTTTACTGTTCCTTAAAAGACCAAGGTCTCTTTGAGCCAGTCGTGCTCATGATAAGAGCTAGAGAATTATCTCTCTTCAGTGCATATTAACCCCTTAAGGACCCTTGACGTACCAGGACCGTCACGGTCCTTGAAATACTCAAGAACCGATGACGGTCATGGTACGTCACGTACTTTTTACTTACAGCGCTCTACCGGGAGCGCTGTAAGCAAAAATAGGGCCTGAAATTGACAGCTCCAAGATTGGAGCGATCTCTATCAGGCCCCATAATGACGCACCGATACATGTGACAGGTCACGTGTACCGGCGCGTCCAAGTGCGCATATGCGGTCATTATGGGACGGAAATGTCCCATGACCGCCAGTCCTTAAGGGGTTCTTTTTTTTTTTTGTTTGTTTGCCAGTGGGCTAATTCCAACAACTGACCATAGGTTTTCAGAAGGGCCTAAGTTCCCACACCTTGAAGAGGCAGGTTTAAGCTATTTTGGCTGTCATTGGTCTTAAATGGGCAAAATAAGATTGTCTCCAGAGTCTGTCTATCTATAGAATTTATTTTTCTCTCCCTGAAGTTTTCTAGTCTTGAGTACTACTTACTGGTGAGTGCTACCTGGGATGGCCAGGAAAATGGTGTTAGCTTTTCGTGGTTTTCTCTTACTGGCCATTCCCAGGCAGCACTCACTGCTGCCCTCCTGTTGGTTCCTTAGTTACAGCTTGTCACCTGACGCTATTGTCTATTTACTGTCCAGTCCGCTAGGTGGGACCTGCCCGCTGGTGAGTGCCCCCTGGGAAATGGCCACGAAAAGAAAGAAAATAATGAAATTCTAACACAATTTTCCATTTTCTAATCTGTTACCAGAATTGCTCTACTTTAGATACGTGGCCCACTGTGTCTTGTTCACGAAAGAGAGAAGCGGTTCTGGACCAAACTACATGTATATCATAGGGGAAGAGTAAAAGTGATCATTGATTTATAAGTTCTAGAATGCTGGAGAGGTCTTCGATTAATTGAAAAGCAATGAGTTGGAAACCTGGCAATTCACGTGGTTAACCCTTTGAGTGCCAGAGAGGCAAGCAATGCTCCAAAGTGGCATTCAAAATCTCAAATACAGTAACGAGTGGGCAGCAGCCTTTTACTCACAGGAGTAAAAACGTTAGGACAAGAGGCCATAGTCTAAAAACAGAGGGACACAAGTTTAGATGTAACTAGCAATGTGGGACGGCGTTGCCCGTCATATTATTTACACAGAGAGACATTGTGTGAAACAGAAATATGCAGTGTTACAGACACGCACTTAAAGACACAGAGCGTGTCACACACTGTGAAATGCATACCTACAGAGAGACACACACATACATGGACGTATGTCACATATGTAGACAGTGTGTGACAGACGCAGTGGTGATGTAGATATGCTGATAAGATTTGTAAAAAATGTTTTAATTGCAGCTCTTCAGCTTGATGAATAAGACCCTGTATCCTTACAGTTGAAGTGAGTGTGCTGTGTTACTTGGTGAATAAGACCCTGTATCCTTACAGTTGAAGTGAGTGTGCTGTGTTACTTGGTGAATAAGGCCCTGTATCCTTACAGTTGAAGTGAGTGTGCTGTATTACTTGGTGAATAAGGCCCTGTATCCTTACAGTTGAAGTGAGTGTGCTGTGTTACTTGATGAATAAGGCCCTGTTTCCTTACAGTTGAAGTGAGTGTACTGTGTTACTTGATGAATAAGGCCCTGCATCTTCACAGTTGAAGTGAGTGTGCTGTGTTACTTGATGAATAAGGCCCTGTATCCTTACAGTTGAAGTGAGTGTGCTGTGTTACTTCATGAATAAGGCCCTGTATCCTTACAGTTGAAGTGAGTGTGCTATGTTACTTGATGAATAAGACCCTGTATCCTTACAGTTGAAGTGAGTGTGCTGTGTTACTTATTGAAGGTCACAGTGAAAAGATGTTTGTGAGTAAAGGAATAATTTAGATTACAGCAGTGGATACTGCAGTACATTTGAAGAAATAGGTTGGCAGACAGAGGGTTATGTGACAGATGCAGCGATAGATAATGTAATAGTGATGTGGGAGTAAAATGGCGAGATTGGTACTATGGATGAATGGCAAGGGGATAGGTGAGTGGGGATGACAAGGAAGGAAGAGATGAGAGATTGAGGAGAAGAGGGACAGTGAAGTGTTACAGTAAAGTAATGGGTGAGGGGGAGAAATGACTATACATAGACAGTGAAGTAGACATGAAATACAGGGCTGTAGGGTTAATGCATTATACAGACCTAGTGTAGCAGTTGGTTGGAGTGAAGCACTTTAACTCTGAATGTGAGAGAGATACACAACACATTGCTGTGTAATGAGTTGTATAGTCCTCTGGCAGTGAAAGGAATATGTGACACATGTTGGGCGCTCCTTGCATTAGTGGGCCGTGGTGGTCAGCTGGGACAGAGTCGGATTATATGTCCATGGGCCGTTGGCAAGGGATCAATAGAGGGACCCCTAACAGCTAATAGGCTTCAAAACAGGAAGGCTCATATACTAAGGAAAGTGGTGGAATTTTGTGGAAAAGTAACAGCAGTACAGGGAACAATCCCCATTTATTTAAATGGGCGTTTTAACGTCTTCAACGCTAGAGAGGTCAGCAAAGCATTGTATTTGTTCTTTATGGTACAGATGAATTGTTCCTCTTTGTGTTAGTGCATCAGCCTCACAGATCACAGTGCACAGTCAGCTGCTGCAAGAGCCAAAAGTATAAATGGGTTTAAATTAATGGGGTAAGAGTATAACTGTATGGGCCTTATGTATCAAGATAAAGGGTGCAACTCCAAAAAAACTGACACCATAGGGTTGAATTGAAAATTCAGGAAAATAGTGTTGACATGAATGGGGCTTTAAGCCCTTGAATGCTACAATGGTCCCCAACGCGTTGCTTTGGCAATGTGTTTGCATTGTCTGTAGCATTCATGGAATTAATAGTCTCATTGAAATCAATGGACATTTTCAAAGAAATCAGTTTAACCCTGTGGGCCACTTGTGAGGAAAGAGTGGGCTGCACAATACCCAAATTTGGAAGCTTTCCAAACAGATATTAACCCTTTGAGTGACAGAGGTACGCAGAGCAATGTGCTGCATATCATCTCTGGTACTCCAAGGGCTAATGGGCTTAACCCTCTGAGTGCCAGAGAGGTATCCAAGGCATTGCAACAGCACTCAAAGGGTTAAATTGAAACAAAGTGAGTCCATCAGCCCCAGTTCTTAGCATGGAAACTGAAGATCTGTGTGTTCTAACCTATTCCCCAGCTGACTCTGAGTGTCCCAGTGTGTCTTTGAAAGAAGTGATCAATGTGTGGCTCCCCAGCAAAATGGGAGCTGCTGGTTGGTGGGTTATAGTATTGTGCCATGAGTTGTTTACTGTAGGAGTTGTAAGTCGAGAGAAGTGATGTAGCAGTAGGTGAGTTGTGGAGGAGAGGGCTAACCCTCTGACTGCCAGAGGGGTACGCATTGCAATGTATGCGTACCCCTCTGACACTCAAAGGGTTAAGGTAGGCTGACCAGATCTCACCTTTTACCGGAGACACATAGGAAATAGCCATTTTGCAGTACTTCACTGAAATGAAAGCAGTCCTGCAGTATGCATTTTTCCTATGCGTCCCCGGTTAAAGGTGAGGTCTGTTCAGCCTAGGTTAAGACTGATGTTGGGGGGCAGGCTAACTGTTCCTTACAGCCGCCCCTGGGTGTGTGTGGCAGGGGACGCAGGTTTTCTCTCTTATATATGTACACTACCAATGTGGGACGGTGTTGGGCGCACGTGTGTGAAATGTAGACACACTGATAAACACAGACATATGCAACACACAGGCAGACACATACACACAGTGAGCGGCAGAGACATGCACACACATACCGGAGATGCACACAAATATGTAACAGAGATGTACACACACACACGCAACATATATGCGCAGAAACACATGCGTGTATGAGTTGTGCACCCCTCTGGCACTCAAATGGTTAATGTATAGAGAGGCATGTCAGAGATAAATAGCAGTGGGAAGTGTATTCATACCTGGGAACTTTAACTTGGAGTCCCTGGAGGGGAGTTATGTGGTGCTGATGTGGAGAGAGCAATGGGGCAATTTGGGTTAAAAGTGGGTGGGGCTTAATCGTGAGTAGGGGCGGGGCTTAACATAAATGTTGAAAAATGTTAGTAATAGGCTGGGGAAGGAGGAGAAGTGGGAGGGAAATGCAAGTTTACAGTGTGAGGGGGTTGAACACACTCCCTGAGGGGTAAAACTTGATACACAAGCCTGTGGCAGTCAGTGGGTTAAGTGTGAATCTGATGGCTGTCTGTCTTGTGTTTTGCATGGCAAATGATGACAGTGAAGAAGTAATTCAGCAATGAGGGCCTATTTTAACCCTCTGAGTGCCATTTTGTTCCCCTGGTGCTGTAGCAGCCTTTAGTAGCTGTAGTACAGGTCCTGCTGAGGCCACTGGGAGTAGCTGTAGTGCAGGTCCTGCTGAGGACACTGGGAGTCAGGGTGAGTGACTGTGTGTCAGCCATATTTCTTTCTGGCTTTGTGTGTGTGTATGGGTGTTTGGTGCTGTGTGAGTGGGGCATGAGTGTGTAATACCTGTGAACTTTTACTTGTGGAGTCCCTCATGTGGTGCTGATGTGGAGAGAGCAATGGGGCAATTTGGGTTGAAAGGGGGCGGGGCTTAATCGGGAGTAGGGGGCGGGGCTTAAGAGAAACGTGGAAAAGTGTTAGTAATAGGCTGGGGAAGGAGGAGAAGTGGGAGGGAAATGCAAGTTTACAGTGTGAGGGGTTTGAACACACTCCCTGAGGGGTAAAGCTTGATACACAACCCTGTGGCAGTCAGTGGGTTAAGTGTGTACCTGATGGCTGTCTGTCCTGTGTCTTGCATGGCAAATGATGACAGTGAAGAAATAATTGAGCAATGAGGACCTACCTTAACCCTTTGAGTGCCATTTTGTTCCTCAGTGGCTGTAGTACAGGTCCTGCTGAGGCCACTGGGAGTCAGGGTGAGTGACTGTGTGTCAGCCATATTTCTTTCTGGTGTAACCCCTTCCGGATTGGCCGGTGACCAACTTCCGACCTTATCCATGATTACCTCTGACTTTGGCGCTAACAGGATGATGCTGAGTCTCCGCATAATTTGGGAGTTTGGGGAATAATGAGCTTTTGGCAGTGCCTCCACTTAGCTAGGTATCTAATGATAGATGTTTATCCCTGCTAAGAAAACAACAAAGCAATTCTAATAATAACTGCACACAGTATGTATTTTAAAGGGGAATGGTACCCACAATATATATTGTAAAATGCAAAGAATAAAAACAGTGCAACAGAATAACACAGATATTTATAACATAATCCTATACTGCACAGTGTGAAAGTTCCGCACCCATCAGTGACACCCTCCCAACAGTAGAGTCCCTATTATTTCCTCCCCCTCAGCTGATACAGACTCAGTCCCCTGGGGAAACGGTGGTGCACGTGGTGGGGCCCTTGTTGGAGGTAGCGCTACCCCTGTAGTGTGAGGTGTGAAACACAGAGTACCTTTTTGCAGCTTGTATGCAAATCTCCCTGTCTTTGCTTGACCTGGGAACTGTGCTTTCCTCCCTTCTATGCTGATTGCAGGCCTTGCACCTTTGGACAGCTTTGCACAGCTTTGCACTTGAACCCTCTGAGCAGCAACACCTTGATTGGCAGGCAGGTCACCTACAGGAATTCCTCTGACAGGCGTCTGGATGGTTACTGGAGTGTCAGTTCCTTCTTCATAAGTAACATGTGGAGTAGTGCACCAAACAAGATATACTGCTAGACATTCACAAGCTTCCACACTAGGAGACTTCTGGGATCTCTCACTTTAATATACAACTCCTTGCAGACATGTGGTTTAAAATGTCTCTTACGCTGAGCAGCAGGGAGTTCTGCTCACTTCCCCTGCTCAAACCAAAACTGAAACTCCTCCAGCTCCCCTAGATCATCCTTCCCCTTCCTGGATACTCAGCAGGATTCTCATTGGCTGAGGGGAATGCTGGGGCAATGAGTCATCCACAGATAACTCTATGGTCTACAGTGTATCTCTGTGGTAACTGGAGGTATCTGGATACCAGGGTTACACTGGCTTTTGTGTGTGTGAGTGGGGCATTTGTGTGTGTGAGTGGGGCATTTGTGTGTGTGAGTGGGGCATGTGTGTGTGGTGCTGTGTGAGTGGGGCATGTGTGTGAGTTTTGGTGCTGTGTGAGTGGGGCATGTGTGTGTTTGTCTGTGGTGTAGGAGCAAGTGGTGGCCATATTGTTTTTTTCTGACTTTGATAGTGGTGGGTGGGCTGCATAGTGGGGGTGGGCCAACTCCCTTCGGCCACTGCAATTGGTGTGAAAATCACACCCCCATTGAGTCAACCAATGGGAACAGTAACCCCTCCTTATTGCCACCCCTGGGTGTGTGTGTCTCCTGAGGAGACATAAATTATGCAATGAGCCTTTCTCTTTTATATATATAGAAGATGTAGGAAAGTTTTACTTCACTGAGAGGGTAGTAGATAATTGGAATAGCCTACCAGCAGAAGTAGTAGAAGTTAATACAGTGCCAGAATTTAAGCATGCATGGGACAGGCATAAAGCTGTCCTGGGCATAAGATTAGGCCAAGGACCAAAAAATGTTTGAGGTTTTTACTGAAGGAAAATGGGCAACTAGATGGGCAGAAATTGTTCTTATCTGACATCAAATTCTATGTTTCTATGGTCTATAACAAAATGGAACTGCAGTTACATTTTTATTTTTCTGATGGAAGCTTGCAATCAGTCCACAATAAGGCTGCCAACTCTACTGACTGGCCAAATCCAACCTTGTATTAACTGGTAGTGACATTTTATTAGGATTCTGTTGTACTGTGGATAGTGATGCCATCTAAGGAAATAGTCCACACAGACCTTCAAAGTCTATTCCATCAGATGGAACACGTGGGAATTAATATCTCACTCTACACTGGGCCATATGCACAGGAGCAATTCTTGGATAAACCAAGTACACTATAAAGAACAAATAAAAATACTCCAATTCTCATTGATTTAATTAAATATTAATTTCCACGTGTTCCATCTGATGTAATAAACTACCAGGTTGGATTTTGCTAGTCAGTAGCCTTATTGTGGACTGATTACCAGTTTCCATAACAAAAAAAGTAACTGTAGTCCCATTTTGTTTTTTTTAGACTAAGGCTGCTGCCCACTCTTTACTGTATTCGTGACTTTTAAAGGGATAGCAAACCCCCCGAAAAACTGTAAGCCAAATGATAGGAATAATAAAAACATACTTAACGCCCTCATTCCCATCTCTCAGACCGTTATGGTTTGAGAGATGTAAGAGAAGAAAGACCTCCGCTCCCTCCCCCTTCTCATGAGTCTGCTGAATAGCGGACATCATGAGATCCTGCTTCCGGGACCAGACGGCGGCTCTTCAGGAGAGCTGACATAGAGATATCTAACTATAAATACTTCATCAGAATGGTCTACAACGTGTGCTTGCAAGCCAGGCACACGTTGTAGACCATAACAATGAAGTAATTATACCTAGATATCTAGATGTCAGCGCTACTGAAGAGCCGCCTCCAGTCGGGCGACCGGATTCTACCTCTGACACCTTTACAGCTCGTCAGGCAGAAAGGGGAGGGAGCGGAGACCTTTATTTTATTATATCTCTCAAACCATAACGGTTTGAGAGATGGGAATGAGGGCGTTAGGTATGTTTTTATTATTCCTAAAATTTGGCTTAAAGTTTTTCAGGGGGTTTACTATTCCTTTAAGAGCCTTTCACACTGGAGATACCAACATAGGGATGGTATGTTGGTGATGGGTGCTATGCTGGGCTATGGTGCTTTTCACACGCGAGATGATCACCTGGTGAACTCGTTAAAGTCCAGCATGTTACATATTTATTGTCTTTTTGGTGGTAAATGACAGCAGAGTGGATCTGTATACAGGCTGATGGGGCCACCTGCAGGCCTTTCACACAAGCGATGTTGAGGGTTGTAATTCTCATCATAACCTCCAACATAGGGCAGACCTAGGTGGGTACCAGCCAGTAATATTCTGCTGCCTCTCACATAAGCTGACCATCAGCCATGCCTCACTTGCTTCGGGATTGGTGGTGGAAAAGTAAGTTGATGTATGAGGAACGACTAGACAAACTTGGTTTATTTACTTTAGAGAAAAGAGGACAAAGAGGAGACCTTATCACATTGTACAAGTATATGAGAGGTCAAAACAAGGCTCTCTGTGATGAGCTATTCATGCACAGAACAGGACTGACAATGAGACTCTGATTCCTGGACTCTTTATTGTCCCGGGGAGGTATGATTAGCATACCTGGGAACTTTCAAGATGAGCTGACCCTGAGATCTTTGAAATATTAACCCTTAAAGCTTCCTATGATGTAGATTTTATGCGATATGTGCCTGCTTGCTCTAACACAGAGGTGCTCCATACCTCCCAAGTGTCCCTCTTTTAGACCCAAATCCCTCTGTCCCTCTTTCCCACCCTGATGTCCCTCTTTTTAGGAAATCAGACTGTGTGGTGTGTATATAAGTGTATCATATTGGTCTACAGCAATAAAACTCACATTATTGTATGTTTAAACGTCACTATATGGGTTTATAAATCAGTCTGTGTAAATAAAACACTTTAGTCTTGTTATAAATCATGTATTAGGTTACACATGGAGGTATCAATAGGTCGTGAAATAGCCTAAAAATTCTTGGTAATGCCCCACCCACCAGCCACACCCCCTAAAACACAAGTGTCCCTCTTCGGCAATTTGAAATGTTGGGAGGTATGGTGCTCCGGTCCGTGTGCGAGGGGCCTTTATCATGCTACAGTTTGGATAACTCACTGCCTGAACACAAACAAGACAAGCAGGACATCTCCACTGTCTTTCTGGTACTAATGGCACCAGTTTAGAGGCTAAGGAGACATTTAATTGGGGAAATTCATATAGTAGGTGACACAGAATATTATGAAAGAAAACAAAGGTGCTTGCCTTATAGGCAAGCCAGCCAATCAGTGAACAGTAATTTTTTTTTTTTTAATGAAAAGAAATGTGCCTGCCATATAGGCAAGCCAGTCAATCAGTGAACAGTAATATATATATATATTTTTTTTAATGAAAAGAAATGTGCCTGCCATACAGGCAAGCCAGTCAATCAGTGAACAGTAATATATATATTTTTTTTTTAAATAAACATTAACCCCCTGACAGCTAGAGGAGCAAGCAGCGTGCCATTAATTAAAGGGGAACTTTCACCCCTTAATAACTAAAGCTCCCCTTACTGCTGACCTGGCGACTAGCTGCTTAGTAGCGCTAGTCGCCAGAAAACTTACCCCGTTCTCAAGATTTCGCCGTTTGAAAGGATCAGGAAGCACGGACGTCTCTTCACAGTGACGTCCGTGCGCCTGCGCTGTCAGTCCCTTGTCAGTCCCTTGTGCACCGTACGGTGCATACGGTGCACAAGGGACTGACAAGGGACTGACAGCGCAGGCGCACGGACGTCACTGTGAAGAGACGTCCGTGCTTCCTGATCCTTTCAAACGGCGAAATCTTGAGAACGGGGTAAGTTTTCTGGCGACTAGCGCTACTAAGCAGCTAGTCGCCAGGTCAGCAGTAAGGGGAGCTTTAGTTATTAAGGGGTGAAAGTTCCCCTTTAACACGCCGTGCCCCCCCAGCACCCAAAGGGACATAGAAAGAAACGGAGAAAAAGAACTGTAACAGAAAAATAACGTAAAGATGAAGAATGAGCTTAAATGAATCCTGATGGGGGGACACCGAGCAGAGCACACCATTTAAGGCCCACTGGGCGGTAAAAGCTAGTAGGTGACACAGACCTCTCTCACCCTGAGATTTTGACTCTTCACCCTCAGATTTGGGTCAAAACCCTGAGTCTCAGGGTCAAACCCTGAGAGTTCCCAGGTATGACATTGATTCGGGACGTGGGACACACGGCAAAATTAAGGGACAGTCCCTGGCATTCCGAGACGTGGTCATTTTAATACAGACTTATGTATAAACACATATACTGAAGTTCAAACAAAAAATAATGTGAGTTTTATTGCTGTGGAGCAATATGATACACTTATATTCACACCATACAGTCTGATCTCCTAAAAAGAGGGACACCAGGGTGAGAAAGAGTGACAGAGGGACTGGGTCTCAAACAGGGGCTGTCCATTCTAAAGGACACTTGCCAAGTATTTGTTTCTAGAGCTACAAGAAAATGGCTTCCAAATCCCGGCGCTGCAGACACTTCCTGTCCCACATATCAATAGGCAGTTATTCTTTTCAGGGAACTGAGCAACGCCGGCGCGCAAAGAATTCTGGGTGATCTTGTCATCCTTCGACGGGAAGGGCGGAGCTACAGAGAGGGAGCCCATACGTCACGGGTCTGCGCCTGTCAGGAAATCTTCTGACGGAAGTTCCGCATGCGTATGAGGCCGCTTTGGCTCCGCCCCCAGTCGTGTTTGTACACTTCCGGTGTCCGCGAGTAGCTCGCCTGGAACCGGCACCGCGAGCTCCTGCCCCCCTCCTTCAAGTGCCGCCGCCATGCTGGTCACTGTGTACTGTGTCCGCAAGGACCTGTCCGAGGTCACCTTCTCACTGGAGGTGGATGAGGACTTCGAGCTGGAGAACTTCCGAGCCCTATGCGAGCTGGAGAGCGGCATCCCGGCCTCCGAGAGTCTGGTGAGACCCGGGGTAGAGATCATACTGGTGGTACGGGGGGACAAGGGAGTGCGATCCTGGTGGCACCGGGGTACAGGGGAGGATCCTGGTGGCATATGGGGGAGACGTGAGGATCCTGGTAGGCACGGGGTGGGTAGAAGAGGTGAGGATCCTGGTGGCACAAGGGGGAGAGGCGAGGATACTGGTGGCGCTGGAGGGAGAGGCGAGGATACTGGAGGCAGAGGCGAGGATACTGGTGGTACGGGAAGGGAGTGGGATCCTGGTTACACCGGCGTACAGGGGAGGATCCTGGTGGCATAGGGGGGAGAGAGGTGAGGATCCTGGTGGGCACAGGGGGAGAGAAGAGGTGAGGATCCTGGTGACATGGGGGCAGAGAAGAGGCGAGGATCCTGGTGGCACGGGGCAGAGAAGAGGCGAGGATCCTGGTGGCACGGGGGGAGAGAAGAGGTGAGGATCCTGGTGGCACAGGGGGAGAGAAGAGGTGAGGATCCTGGTGGCACAGGGGGAGAGAAGAGGTGAGGATCCTGGTGGCACAGGGGGAGAGAAGAGGTGAGGATCCTGGTGGCACGGGGCAGAGAAGAGGCGAGGATCCTGGTGGCACGGGGGGGGGGGCAGAGAAGAGGCAAGGATCCTGATGGCACGGGGGGGGCAGAGAAGAGGCAAGGATCCTGGTGGCATGGGGCAGAGAAGAGGCGAGGATCCTGGTGGCACGGGGGGGGGGCAGAGAAGAGGCAAGGATCCTGATGGCACGGGGGGGGCAGAGAAGAGGCAAGGATCCTGGTGGCATGGGGCAGAGAAGAGGCGAGGATCCTGGTGGCACGGGGGGGAGAGAAGAAGCGAGGATCCTTGTGGCACGGGGGGAGAGAAGAGGCGAGGATCCTTGTGGCACGGGGGGAGAGAAGAGGCGAGGAACCTTGTGGCACGGGGGGAGAGAAGAGGCGAGGATCCTTGTGGCACGGGGGGAGAGAAGAGGCGAGGATCCTGGTGGCACGGGGGGGGAGAGAAGAGGCGAGGATCCTGGTGGCACGGGGGGGGGAGAGAAGAGGCGAGGATCCTGGTGGCACGAGGGGGGAGAGAGAAGAGGCGAGGATCCTGGTGGCACGGGGGGGGAGAGAAGAGGCGAGGATCCTGGTGGCACGGGGGGGGGAGAGAAGAGGCGAGGATCCTGGTGGCACGGGGGGGAGAGAAGAGGCGAGGATCCTGGTGGCACGGGGGGGAGAGAAGAGGCGAGGATCCTGGTGGCACGGGGGGGAGAGAAGAGGCGAGGATCCTGGTGGCACGGGGGGGGGGAGGCGAGGATCCTGGTGGCACGGGGGGGGAGAGGAGAGGATCCTGGTGGCACGGGGGGGAGGGAGAGGAGAGGATCCTGGTGGCACGGGGGGGAGGAAGAGGAGAGGATCCTGGTGGCACGGGGGGGAGGGAGAGGAGAGGATCCTGGTGGCACGGGGGGGGAGGGAGAGGAGAGGATCCTGGTGGCACGGGGGGGGGGAAGAGGAGAGGATCCTGGTGGCACGGGGGGGGGAAGAGGAGAGGATCCTGGTGGCACGGGGGGGGGAAGAGGAGAGGATCCTGGTGGCACGGGGGGGGGGAAGAGGAGAGGATCCTGGTGGCACGGGGGGGGAGAGGAGAGGATCCTGGTGGCACGGGGGGGGGGAGAGGAGAGGATCCTGGTGGCACGGGGGGGGGGAGAGGAGAGGATCCTGGTGGCACGGGGGGGGGGAGAGGAGAGGATCCTGGTGGCACGGGGGGGGGGGGAGAGGAGAGGATCCTGGTGGCACGGGGGGGGGGGGAGAGGAGAGGATCCTGGTGGCACGGGGGGGGAGAGGAGAGGATCCTGGTGGCACGGGGGGGGGGAGAGGATCCTGGTGGCACGGGGGGGGGAGGAGAGGATCCTGGTGGCACGGGGGGGGGGGGAGAGGATCCTGGTGGCACGGGGGGGGAGGAGAGGATCCTGGTGGCACAGAGGATCCTGGTGACACGGGGGGGGGGAGCAGAGGATCCTGGTGGCACATGGGGGGAGAGAAGAGGCGGGGGAGAGCTGGTGGCACATGGGGGGAGAGAAGAGGCGGGTGAGAGCAGAGGCGGGGGAGAGCTGGTGGCACATGGGTTCCTTATGCTGATGTATGCTAATTAAGCTTTTCGTGCATTCCATATGCTAATTAAGCTCTCTGCTACATTTAGAAACTTTCACTTTTCTCATAAATAAAAGCTGAACTGTACATGTGATTTTGGTTTTGAATAAGATTTTCAAATATGCAAAAACCTCCAGGTGACTGGTCCACTTTAAATATGAATTGAGGAGCTAGCTTGAGATTTGCTAACTAAGCTGAAAAAAATAATGGGAGGCTAAAAATGAATAGGCTTTACTACTTGCAGATTGTTGCGTTAAAAAATGAATGGGGTTACTAGATTCTATGTGACTCATAAATTATTTTTCTATGAGTATTGCCTATTGCCTCCATAGAGGCAGTCCGTTGGGACCCTGGTATCTGTTGATTTTTCAAGGGACCTGAGATTTAAGTATTAGCCGTTTCAGGCCCTGCGAGGAATTGGTAAGGTAAATAGTACAAGGCAGTTCTTGTTCATTAGCCATCACCCCTTTTATCCCACAGAAAGAGGAGCCTGTCCCATAAGGCAATTCATTTCTTACTCTAAAGCTTGTGGGTAGTTTCATAACCATTAATGTTTTCAGCGGTCACAGGATTTTTGGATGTGGGATACCAAGTGAACGCATCCAAGGGAGTATTTGATTGGCAGCCAGATAAAACAAGATCTAGTGAAATATCCACAATATGTTCCAAAGTACAGGTTTGTGTTTACTCTGAGTTTGTACAGAAATCGATTCCTGTGGTGACCTGTGCATGCAGGGAATGATGCCAAGGACTAGTTCTAATTAGTCAGTCCTCTTGAAATGTCTCTACTTGATGGAGAAACTAATATACTGGATATGGATCTTGCATGCAGCTGTAGACAGTTGGACCTGCTTCTGCTAGGGACTGCCATTCTCCTTTGGCTGGGAATGATGGGAGCAGTAGTCTTCAACAGATCGAGGTCCAACAATTTGCAACACCTGTTGTAGTGTGATGTGTCTCTAGTAAGTGTCCTTTTTTAGTGTGGTATGTACAAAGCTGCATTTCATTTCTGCACCAGTTTGTTTCACTTTCTGTTTATACTTTCAGATAGAGATCCCAGATCTATGTACTAAAACCAGACATAAAGCAACTGGGGGGAAACTGACTGCACTGTAGTGAACAAATAACAATTCCCATTCATTTAAAGGGATAGTAATGTTTCACAACAAAGGCAGCTCCAGTTAATCTTTGTAGTATTTGGGACATGGAGAGTGTTATTTCAGTAGTGTCAGAGTTGTTGTTCAAGAGTAATTGAATGATAAAGTATCCCCCTTCCGCCCCTTTTACTGATGTAACACTGCTCACCTCGGAGCAGCAAGACTGTCTTGATGGATCGCAGAGAGGGACAATCTTCATTGATCATAAGGAAAAAACTGTCAAGGTGGGCAGGGTTTTCCTTATGATCACAGTAAGATTGTCCCTTGCTGTGACCTGTCCGGTCAAGAGAGCAGATTCCACATCTTAGGGGAGGTGGCTTACACTAGGTTAAAGGGGTGGGAGGCTGCTAATTTATCATTCAATTACTCTTGAACTACAACTCTGACAGTATTGAAATAACACTCTCCATGGCCCAAATACTGTGAAGATTAATTGGAGCTGCTGTTTTTGTGAAACATTACTATCCCTTTAAAGTAGATCTGTCATCTTGGAATTTATTGCAGATTAGAGAATCATGCACAATTTTGCCTATACTATTGAGCATGCTATGCAGTTTGGGGATCCACTGGGCCGACTGCATCAGCGAGTTTTGCTAGAGAGTGATTTTCACAACAGTGAAAATCACCACCCCTGATTCGTTGCCTGTCGCCGATCTCCACCCACCTGCCGTCCAGGGACACACACACACTTTGGAAAACTCCATTCAAAACTGGACACTGGTGATGGACCTGGCATGTCACCAGTCATTAAGGGGTTAATTACACATGGAACAGGGCAGCTTCATTAGAGTTGTTGTTGTAAATGGAACCTTTTTATGTTCCTCTAAAGTTGTAAGTGGGGTGCTACAGGGTTCAGTCCTCAGCCCAATGCTTTGCTTATTTATGATCTAGAAATGGGAATAGAAAGTTAATTTCTCAATCTTTGCTGAATAGAGTAAGCTGTGTAAGGACATACAGAGCAATATCTTATCTCTGCAGAAACATTTGGATAAACTGAGTGAATGGGCAAAAAATTGGCAGATGAGGTTTAATATACATAAATGTAAGGTCGTGCATTTAGGCTGTAGAAACAAACATGCTGCAAATATGCTAAAAGGTAAATTACTTGGTCAATCTCCTTTAGAGTGACATTTAGGAGTACTGATTAGAGTTGATACCGTGTTATCCGTAGAAATACAGGAGGCAAATATTGTTTTTGATACCTTTTATTGGCTAAGTGTAGTAGCTGAATCTTAATTATGAATATGAATCTGTCAATTAATATACAATAAGTAATAAGTTACAACATTAATATTTGTTACATTTCTTAGTATTATGGTCGAATATGTGGATAGAAAATACACAAAACATTGTAATATTATATGTAAATTTAATATTATAAAATATAGCAAGTAACAGGCTATACATTATGATAACAGTAACAATGACAAAAACAAGCAAACAATGAACAAACTGCAACATATAACTTACAAATGTCCCCAGCCCTTGTCTGGGGCTAAGGGGAGAGAGAGAGCTGATGGTCTACATCTTCAGTACAGTCCAGAGGAAGTCCTGAATCCCCCTTCCCTCTGCGTTTTTATTCCCAGTGGAGTGTTTTATGGGAGGTAACTTCCCTTGAGTAGGCTGGCCTATGATGTAGAAGCACATGGCCTCTACACTGCCCCTAGTGGACCCTCCAAAGCATTAACATTATTATGCTTTATTTATGACATAAATCATTAATTACTAATCAGGACACTAACTAAGCAGATTTAAATGCAAGCTTTCAAGACCTTAGGTCTCTTCCTCAGGGATGTTATACAGATAAATATGAAAACATCTCTCTTAAATACACGTACACATCACATTGTTTAGCATGGAAATCAGATAAGAGAACTCAGCCCAGATCCAGATATCTTTGATCAGTCAGTGGTAAATTGCACTCTTCCTCTGAGGCTTTAGAGGTATTTACGATTCTCTTGGGTCTGTTGGAAAGGTCAATCAACTAAATTGTATTTTGATAGGAATTCCTTATCTCTATTCAAACCACTACAAATTGCATTACATTTTAACATTAATTTTACCTCCCATACCTTTCTGTCCCTCTGAGTGCGGAACCGTCCCATCAATACAGTTAGCTTAATGTCCCTGATACTGTGCCCATTTTGGCAAAAATGTTCTCCCACTGGTGTCTCTGTCTTTTTGTTATTAACACTGGATCTGTGGGAATTAAATCTCCTATGTAGTGCTTGTCTAGTTTCTCCCACATACAGAGCTGTTGGGCATTTTGCACACATGATAAGGTATATTACATTGGATGATTTACAGGTGAAGGTACCATTGATTTTATGGTGTAACTGGGTGTTTGGAATTGGTATGTTGTCTGTGGTGGTGATGTGTGCACAGGTTTCACATCTGTTTTGTAGGTAGGAAGATGTGCAATTTTTTTGTATTTGGCTTCATGCCAAGTCTTTGGAGGCTCTGTGCAGGAGTGTGATGCAATGTATTGGGTTCCATAGCATTCCACTGGTCTTTCCTGTGTGACTGGTTCATTTAACCTCTTTTATTAGGGTTGGGCAACCTGAGTCTTTCCAGTTTTTGAAAACTACACTTCACATCATTCCTCACCAGCCAATAACTGGTGGAGAATGGTGAATACTGTTGTTCTCAACAGTTGGGGCCCAGGTTGTCCACCTGTGCCTTCGATGCCAGAGATTTGCCTGACAGTTTTGTGTAGAAATGTTTTTGGAATGGTGTCGGAGGTGTTAAACAATAGAGAAATCATGGACTTGCGGACTAGATGTGCAGTGATGGGCTGAATTAATACAGCGGAAACAAAACAAGGCCCCGGTTATCCGAAATTCTTTGGTCTTGTGCTTAAAGCAGCAACGTAATTCAGAGAGAAAACAAAGGCACTGCACACGGCAAATGCAAACTTCCATGTAGTTAACCCTTTGATTGCCAGTTATCCAAAGCATTGCAATGTGTTGGATAGCTCTCTGGCACTCAGAGGGTTAAAGGTGGCTTTTAAGTGCTTGAAAGAGAGGTGTGTAACATATTGTGTTTCAGACTTGTAGCATTCAAGGGGCTCAATCTTATTTAACCCTTTCAGTGCCAGAGGGAAACGCAACACATTGCTGTGCAATATATTGTGGCACTGAAAGGGTTACATCAATGGTAATTTTATATTTAGTCTCCTATGGTGCAATTAGTCTGCCACAGAATTGCTCCTCTTAAAGAGTATCTATCACTAGGGGTGCACCGAAATTTCGGTGGCCGAAATGTTTCGGCCGAAAATGGCCTTTTCGGCAAAAAGCCGAAATGAAAAAAATGGCCGAAAATCCTTGTCAGCCCGCATCATCACGCGCCCCTGCGGGCCGTGATGACATACAGACAGAGAAGAGGGCAGAGGCACCGGAAG
Source organism: Rhinophrynus dorsalis (assembly GCA_037306005.1). NCBI lineage: Eukaryota > Metazoa > Chordata > Amphibia > Anura > Rhinophrynidae > Rhinophrynus > Rhinophrynus dorsalis. The sequence continues at coordinate 399,308,959 of CM074724.1, read as the reverse complement.
AGAAGCGCTTGCTGCCAGCAGACTGATCGTTACTGTCTGGCAGCAAGCGCTTCTCTTCCGGTGCCTCTGCCCTCTTCTCTGTCTGTATGTCATCACGGCCCGCAGGGGCGAGTGATGATGCGGGCGGGCAGGAGGGAGCTCAGAGCCAGCCAGCCGCGGGGGACCGGGAGAAAGAGAGGTACAAAGGGGGAGAAAGTACATAGGGGAGAAAGAGATGCACAAGTGGGAGAAAGAAGTACATGGGGGAGAAAGAGAGGCACAAGGGGTAGAAAGAAGTACATGGGGGAGAAAGAGGCACATGGGGGAGAAAGAAGTACATGGGGGAGAAAGAGGCACATGGGGGAGAAAGAGGCACATGGGGGAGAAAGAGGCACATGGGGGAGAAAGAGAGGCACAAGGGGGAGAAAGTGAGGCACAAGGGAGAGAAAAGTACATGGGGAGAAAGAGGCACAAGGGGGAGAAAGAGAGGCACAAGGGGGAGAAAGAGAGGCACAAGGAGGAGAAAGAGAGGCACAAGGGGGAGAAAGAGAGGCACAAGGGGGAGAAAGAGAGGCACAAGGGGGAGAAAGAGAGGCACAAGGAGGAGAAAGAGAGGCACAAGGAGGAGAAAGAGAGGCATAAAGAAGTACATGGGGGAGAAAGTGAGGCACAAGGGGGAGAAAGAGAGGCACAAGGGAGAGAAAGAAGTACATGGGGGAGAAAGAGAGGCACAAGGGGTAGAAAGAAGTACAAGGGGGGAGAAAGAGAGGCACAAGGGAGGAGAAAGAAGTACATGGGGGGACAAAGAAGTACATGGTGGAGAAAGAGAGGTGCATAGACCCCATAGTAAAATAATAACAATGATGCATGTTAACTGTGTAAAGTTTTTTATTCTACAGTTTGTCAGGGTTACGGTTTTAAAATATGCATTAAAGTCATTTTCGGTTTCGGTTTTCGGCCAAGTGCATCCTGACGTTTCGGTTTCGGTTCAAAATTTTCATTTCGGTGCACCCCTATCTATCACCCCTTTACAACTTATGCTCGTTAGTTAGAGCATTTAGAGAATGTTTAAAACTGTGGGTTTTTTTTAATAAACAAAACAGTATTTGCGTGAAAATGAATGTTTATAGAGCCCCCAGCACCCTACTTCTGGCAGACCGCTCTTGCCACTCTGCCTCTGCTCCCGTCCCTCTATCCAGCATCCTCCGATGACGGAGGCTTTCTGTCTCTAAGCTGGATCGCTCTAATTGGCAGAGATCAATATCTAGCCAATGAGACTGCTCCAGCTTAGAGAGAGAGTCTCCGTCATCAAGGGAGCAGAGGCAGTGCGGCAATCTGCGGCAAGAGCGGTCTGTCCGGAAGTAGGTTGCAGGGGAGTTTATAAACATTAATTTTCGTGCAAATTACGTTTTGTTTTTAAAAAGTACAGTTTTAAACGTAGTCTCTAAATTCTCCACCTAATGAGCATAAGTTGTAAAGGAGTGATAGATCCTTTTTAAGCTTTCTGCATCTGTCCCTAAGTGTGCACCAAAAAAGCCAAGATAACCCACTGAATGGTCTGTCGTTATCATGGAGTTAAAAATCCCCATTTTCAGTGACGTGGAATGGTCGCTTGTCCCCTGTTGCAGTCGTTTTTCTCCTGAAATACTACGGTTCTTGTTAGTACATCAGCCCCACCGATGGAATTATCAATCGCATCCATACGGACGTCTCCATATTCAGACATGTCCGTCTTCTACCATGGAAACTCCGCTCTACTAGGACTGCGTTAATAAACTTTTGGGGTGATGGAAGCGGCTCTGTGCAGTGGGAAGCAGTGATTTAGTAGTAAGTAGACATGTGTGGCCCAGACTAATCCTGTGATCAGAACACGCGCCGAGCCCTATTACACTCACAGAAATCCTGTTACATACCTTCTAAATCTGGAGTCACACGATCTGTCTGCCGGCATATGTCCTGCCAGCTGTGTGTTTACTAAGAATACGCCAGCTGCTCCTTTCAGAGCACATGGAGCAGACTCGTCTAAACACAGCAAATACCCACACAGGAGGCAGGCTGGGCCCACTGCTTGTCCTGGGCAAATGCTGGTCCTCAAGCTGTTGGAAAATATGCTACCATCCCCATGATCTACACCAGGTCTGTCCAAGTTCAGTCCTAAAGGGCCACCAACAGACCGGTGTATAAGGATTTCCCTGAATAATCACAGGTGAGTCTATCGCAATGAATGATCCACTGATTATCTCACCTGTGATGAGTCAGGTAAATCCGTACGTCCTGGTCTGTTGGTGGCGCTAGAGGACTGAACTTAGACAGCCCTGTTCTACACCAAAGGTCTTTGCACAGAGAAAGAGGAGTAGTACAGGGTGAAACCATCTGGGCCCATTACTTCACACATTTGTACAAATATATTTAGCCTTTAACCCTTTGAGTGCTTATGACCTTTTGAGTTATCATGTCACAGAACAGGGCTTTAAGATTTGGGGGCCTGCGCAAGGCTGAAGGGGTGCATACATGATCTCCATTGATAGGATCCTCTTGGGCCCACGTCAGAGCTTTTTTGCCTCATTTGGTGTTGCTGCGCATGAGCGGCGACATCACAATATCACCTCTCATCCAGCCTTCTTTTTCTTGTTAACGAATGTTCGTATGTAATTTCATTCTGGATGTCCCAGCGCCACCTTAAAGTAAACGTCAAAAACAGGGCTTATAATGTTCCCTCCTTATAATAACCATGCCTGATTTCACCATTAATTTGACCAACTCCACTATAACCCTCACCACTCCAGCCTGCTGCCCAGTAATTAAAATTATTACAGGCTGGTGAAGGTAATTGTAACAAAGCACACATGATACCAGATGCAGTGTTGTTATAGCGTACAACTGATCAAAGACAAGCAGCCGCTGGATTCAAGTGGAGCAGTAGATAGGTCTAACCTGTCCATAAGGTTACCTAGGGAAGAGACCAAGGAAACAAGGAAGTAATATAAGGAAAGACAGAAGTACAGGAAACAAGAAGCAAAGTTACCGCCACCAGCGAGGGCCCGGGAGGAGAGGCCAACGAATGGGAAAACGGCAGGGGAGAAAAGAGCCACCACTGCGCCCTAAAGAGCCTGTAGGAGGAGCCAGAGAGGCATAAGATTATGTAAATGCCAATGTCAGGAGGCTCAGGGTCAAGGTTGAAAGTCTTCCTGGTCCCAGATAGAAGTCCAGCCAGGGAGACCAAACCTTAAAGTAGAGATCAGGTAGAGGTAGCATAAATCTTTTTCATGTCTACAAAGGACTTGTACCTTATTGTACCACAAGATGGAGCAGTAGGCGCAGGGGTCCTATCTGACTCTCACCTGCTTCACTCTCACAAAGTCTTGTCACTTTTACCTCCAGAATAACTTTAGAATGAGACCTTTTGTTACGCAGGACACTACCAAAAACCCTAGTTTATTCCCTAATCATATCTTGGTATGACTTTTACAATTCCTTTCTAGTTTGACCCTTCCTCTTATAAGACCGTCACCACTTCAGTCCATCATTAACGCTGCCGTTAGGTTAATTTCTCTCATTTATCGCACCTCCTCTGCAGCCCACTCTGATTTTAATGTGGCTTCCTGTAGCCTCAAGGGTTAAATTTACTATCTTGTCACTCGCTGACAGAGACTTACACAAAACCGCACCCCCGTACATATCTCTGCTCTCCTCTAAATACCCTTCAAACCGCCCCTTACACTACGTAAACAATTTTCAGCTTTGCTCCCTCCTTACCACCACTTCTCGCTCTTGACTCTATATATTACACCAGAGCAACTCGCCGTCTCTGGCGCTCATTACCTCTCTTTATCAGACTTTCCATTATCTCTGGAGCTCACTGCCGTGCTCCATCAGACTCTCCATTATCTCTGGAGATCACTGCTGTGCTCCATCAGACTCTCCCTTATCTCTGGAGATCATTGCCGTGCTCCACCAGACTCTCTTATCTCTGGAGATCATTGCTGAGCTCCATCAGGTTCTCCCTTATCTCTGGAGATCACTGCTGTGCTCCATCAGACTCTTCCTTATCTTTGGAGATCATTGCTGTGCTCCATCAGACTCTCCCTTATCTCTGGAGATCACTGCCGTGCTCCACCAGACTCTCTTATCTCTGGAGATCACTGCTGTGCTCCATCAGACTCTCCCTTGTCTCTGGAGATCATTGCTATGCTCCATCAGACTCTCCCTTATCTCTGGAGATCACTGCTGTGCTCCATCAGGCTCTCCCTTGTCTCTGGAGATCATTGCCGTGGACCATCAGGCTCTCCCTTATCTCTGGAGATCATTGCTGTGCTCCATCAGGCTCTCCCTTATCTCTGGAGATCATTGCCGTGGACCATCAGGCTCTCCCTTATCTCTGGAGATCATTGCCGTGGACCATCAGGCTCTCCCTTGTCTCTGGAGATCATTGCTGTGCTCCATCAGGCTCTCCCTCATCTCTGGAGATCATTGCTGTGCTCCATCAGGCTCTCCCTCATCTCTGGAGATCATTGCTGTGCTCCATCAGGCTCTCCCTTATCTCTGGACATCATTGCCGTGCACCATCAGACTCTCCCTTATCTCTGGAGATCATTGCCGTGCACCATCAGACTCTCCCTTGTCTCTGGAGATCATTGCTGTGCTTCATCAGGCTCTTCCTTATTTCTGGAGATCATTGCTGTGCTCCATTAGATTCTCCTCCTATCCTTATTTGTAGCTATGTAAGTGTGGTATGTAATGAGTTCTCTAATTGTACAGCCCTGCAAAATGTGGTGGTGCTTTATAAATTAACAATAATACCTCTGATGTATCGGTTCATCCAGGCAAGTATTAAACCTGTAACCTTTTGCATCTTAACCATTTTGGTGCTGGTCTGCAGTGCATCAGTTTCAATGTGTTGAGCGTCTCAGTTGCACTCAAGGAATAAAGCCGAGACCTAAGAAATGATTTAAAACACTTCTCTGTGGTGTCCTACGTGCAGACAGGAGGGTGTATACACATGTAATCTATATCCTGTACACAAATATGTGATTATTTAACCCCTTAACGACCCTTGACGTATCAGGACCGTCAAGGGTAAATTTGCTTTAAGGACCAGTGATGGTCCTGGTACGTCAAGAGTTAAATGGTAGCAGCGCGCCGCCGTGCACGCTGCTACCATTCAATCCAGGCTGAGACTGAGCGGTCCAGTACCGGACCGTTCAGTCTCAGTCTCAGCCTCGGTCGGTTGTGCCAGGTCATGTGATCGCTGCATCAGCGATCACATATACCGGCATTCTAAAAAAATGATGGAGGCAGTGCTACTTACTGCCTCTAGTGTCTCCTCTCTGCCAATGCGTCCCTTACATAAAAGTAAGGGACACAGAAGCAGGGAGGAGACACCTAGTGGAAATAAAAAATACAGCAGCTGGGGGTGTTAACCCCTTCACTGCTGGTGCAGGAGGATGGCTAAATGCAGGTCAATTACTGACCTGCTAAATACACTTGTTTTTATTTAAAAAAAAAAAAAAACACACTTTTTATTTTTTTTTTACAAATAAAATATTTTATTTAAAAAAAAAAAAAACATCTCAAGAAACAAAATTGGAAGTGTGATTGTTGTGGAGCCATGTAATACACTTACACACACCGCCTAATGTAATGAACAAAAAAGTGGGAAAAAGGGACATGGGGATTTTCACCCAGGGGGGACAGTGGCCACTTTAAACTGCGCATTTTGTAGGTATGACTGACTAGTCATACCTTTCATGCAGTCACCATAAAAATTTAACCCTTTGTGCCCAATTGATCCCAAGAGAAAAAACAAAAATGGTGGGTTTTTTACATTTTTTTTTACCTTTTTCTTTAATTTTAATAAAGTAAATGGTGGGTTATCCATATAAGTGGGGTATCTAATGAAAGCCCTATTTGTGCTTAAAAAAACAGTATATCATTTATGGGGGTGGAATAAAAGACTTAGAGGGAAAACACTGTTGAACAAAGACATAGTCAAAAAGGTCAGAATTGCTCCGGTCCTTAAGTCAAATCCACCTCTGATTTTCCCGGTCCTTAAGGGGTTAATATGGAGCCAAAAAAACAAAACAGTCACAGCTGCGCCCCAGTGTTCAGCTAATTTCCATGTTCAAAGCTTCCAAAAAAGCAAAACAGTAACTGCTGCTCCCCCGTGTTCAGTTAATATCCGTATTCACATCTTCCAAAAAATCCCAAACAGTCACAGCTGCGCCCCCGTGTTCAGCTAATATCCCTATTCAGCTTCCAGTTTCCATTTCATCATCGTTATTCATTAAAATTCACAATGATTTAAGTGGGGATTTAACCCTTTCAGTGCCACTCAGAGGGTTAACCCCTTGAATGCTAGGTCTCCAATGCATTGCAAACAATGTGATGAAGACCTGTAGCATTCAGCGGTTAAGTCTAATATATATTAATGTGAGTTTTGGGAATAACTTGTTTCTCCAGTATTGTACCTTCTTACATTTCTAAATCTATCCCATAGTGAGGATGGACAGCACTCCGTTACCTGAATCTAATACAATGTCTGTCTCGTGGTATAATGTGACCTTGCTACATCGATGTCTGTTACAGATAGTCTATGCAGAGAGACCTCTTACTGATAACCAGCGATCGTTGTCTTCATACGGATTAAAAGATGGAGATGTGGTTGTTTTACGACAGAAAGAGACAACCGAGCCAAGACCCACTGCACCATTTCCAGGTAAGGACCTGTACAGCAGTTAGTGCTGTGAGCTCCAGATATCTGCACAAACACTGCACTGATAGTACCATAAAGTCAGCTCAATGATATCTGCACGCATACACTGCCCTGATAGTACTGTAAAGTCAGCTCTCTGATATCTGTACGCATACATTGCATGCTTACTGATTGCTGCATGCATACACTGCACGGATAGTACCGTCAAGTCAGCTCTCTGATATCTGCACGCATACACTGCATGGATAGTACCGTAATCGCATACACTGCACAGATAGTACAGTAAAGTCAACTCTCTGATATCTGCACGCATACACTGCACTGATCATACCATAAAGTCAGCTCACTGATATCTGCACACATGCACTGCATGGATAGTACCGTAAAGTCAGCTCACTGATATCTGCACACATACACTGCATGGATAGTACCGTAAAGTCAGCTCACTGATAACTGCACGCATACACTGCACTGATAGTACCGTAAAGTCAGCTCACTGATATCTGCACACATGCACTGCATGGATAGTACCGTAAAGTCAGCTCACTGATATCTGCACACATACACTGCATGGATAGTACTGTAAAGTCAGCTCTCTGATATCTGCACACATACACTGCAAAATTTGTACCATCAGTTCCCTCCAATGGTGAAATTTATTCTTTGTAATAAACTATTTTAGCGGCTGAGCACTTGCTCAGATGAAGCCTACGTATTTTTTTTTGTTTCGTTTTATTTGCACGCCTGCCGTCCTCCTTCTTGCAGTTATGTTTCAGTGCACACCCAAAATCTGGGCCACCAATAATGGTGGAAGGGTCTATCAGCTATTTTCTCTGTCATTTTATATATATACTAGGATTATGTAAATGGGGAAGTAACTAGGATGTCTACATACAGTGGAGATTACATTCCACTTGTTTGTTAACTGGCCATTACAAAAAAAAAACCCCTAGGCAGAAATGAGTGATGAGCTTAAAATGGAAATGTATATCTGAGAAAATGGGACATTTTATTTTATTTTTAACCAGGGAATTAGTATTAAAATTTATACATTTCAGATTTACATAGAAACATAGAATTTGATGGCAGATAAGAACCATTCGACCCATCTAGTCAGCCCATTTTTCCTACTGATTAATCTCAAAACTTATCTTATGTTATGTTCAAGACAGCCTGATCATATCCCATGCTTGCTTACATCCCCTCACTGTATAAACCCTTTCCACTTCATCAGGTAGGTTATTCCACTTATCTACTACCCACTCAGTGAAGTAAACCTTTCTCATTACATCTAAACCTGTGTCCCTCTAGTTTTCCTGCATGGATTTTGTTGAATCCCTTCTGGTACATGGAAGGTAGCATCACAAAACAAAGAGGTTGCATTATTTAACCCCATCCTACTAAATGGTACAGCAACACATTTCAGGTCCTTTTGACAGAGAAAGGGTTAAGTTGGATGAATCACCAGTAAATGACACAATATCCCTTATTGTCCATCCAAAAACATGATGCAACTTTTGAATGGCAAAAGATGAACAATTAAATTCATTGCCTCTCTCTCCCAGACATTTGACGGCTTAATTTAACCCAATGAATACAAATCACTGTTGTATCTAGTTCCTGGGATTGCAATTTAATTTTCTTTTCTTACATTAAAGGGATAGTAATGTTTCATAATAAAAGCCGCTCTAATTAATCATCATAGTATTTGGACTTTGAAGAGTGTTATTTCAATTATGTCAGAGTTGTAGTACAAGAGTAATTCAATGACAAAGTATCCCCCTCCCTCCCCTTTTACTGATGTAACACTGCTCAGCCAGATCAGAAGGGAGGTGCCCAGGTAGACTGCAGAGAGGGACAATCTTCAATTAAGATAAGGGAAAAACCTGAAAAACTTGTCAAGGGGGGCAGGGCTTTCATTGTTCTCATAGGAAGAAGATTGTCCCCTGCTGTTATCTGTCTGGTCTATGGACTGGATTCCACATCTGAGAAGAGATGGCTTACACTAAGTAAAAGGGGCGGGAGGGGAAACTTTGCTTGTGAAAATCTCTCAAACCATAAAGGTTTGAGAGATAAAACTTATATCGTTCTTCATATTTTTTTAATGCCTACAAAATAAAATAAAGATAAAACAAAGTATTACTATCCCTTTAATGATCCACTTATCCTGTAAAAGGGTAGCATGTTTTCAGTCTATATTAACAGATGCCTGTACCTTACAGTACATTAGTGTAAATGAAAGTAAATATATAGAAGTATCAGGGCTTATAATGTGAAGTCCTTTGCTACTAGCCAGACCTGAAAAGTTACTCTCCACTGCAAACCATAACATACCCACCAGGGCTGAATATCTACTCACCAGGGCTAAATTTTCACTCACCATTAGCTAGTGGCGAGCGGAAATTTTGAGCCCTGGAAATATAATGGTTTAGTCCCCTCCTCCCTTGAAACAGCGTCATCCCCCATTGCCTGGAACTATAGCTAAATGGACTACATGCAGACAGTTCCAGGGCAGAGGGTAAATGTTAATCCCATAACGACCACAGATATGGGCAGTGCATTCCATTGTCTGTCCATCTGGTACCTAGAGGTTAATCCCCAAACAGAATGGACGATGCATCAGAAAACCTCTAGCTTTAAAGGAGCAGTAAACTTTTTTTTATGAAAACACATATTTTACAGAGCATTTCCTGCTGAATAAAACAAGGTCACTCCCATCGCTGTCGGATGTTTTATTCAAAATTTATAGTAGTTTAAATAATCAGGAAGTGAATTTACTGTGTTTACTTCCTGATCGTTCTAACTGACAGGAAGTGAATTTACTGTGTTTACTTCCTGATAGTTCTAACTGACAGGAAGTGAATTTACTGTGTTTACTTCCTGGAAGTTCTAACTGACAGGAAGTGACTCAGCAGTTTCTATCACATTCTATGGAGAACTGTATGTCTCTGACTTTTCTGACTTTCCATTAGAATCTAACAGGAAATCTAATTAGAATTTGACCACTAGAGGGCACTGCTAATGTAAAAAAACATGGGTTTAAACTGTAATAACTCTGGAAATATAAATCTCTCAGCAGTGGGAGTAACATTATTTTACTCAATAGGAAAATCCCTACAATATATATTTTTTCATAAAAAAAGTTTACTGCTCCTTTAAAACTAAGCCTTTTATAGTATCTTTGTTACTCTGATATAGACAGCTTTTAAAACGCTAGTAATTTTTTTTTCTTTTTGGGGGGGGTCACTGTAGGGTAGATGCTTTAGTCAAAATTAGGATAAAGGGATGTTGGTCTGTTATGATCACATTCTGTGTAGAATTCTAGCCAGTGATTGACCTCTACCACAGTAGAATACCTGTCTGGACATTAGGTGGCACTGTTAAGGTGTTAAACGTTTATTTTTTTTAAAGAGGAACTAGCACCTGAACACAACTTTAGCTTAAATAACTCCCCATATGGCGACTAGCTGCTTAGTAGCGCTAGTCGCCAGAATTATTACCTTGATAAATAGATTTGGCCTTTCTTCCCAGGCTGACAGCATCACTTAACGTGGACATATTGTCATAATGACGTCCGCACGCCTGCGCTGTCATTCACTATTGGAGCCGGACGGCTCCTAACAATGTCTCCTAGACCCGGCTGGGACTGACAGCGCAGGCGATCGGACATCATTATGGCAAGATGTCTGCGTTCTGTGGTGCTGTCAGCCCGGTAAGAAAGGTGACGAGCGCTACTAAGCAGATAGTTGCCAGATGGGGAGTTATTTAAGTTAAAGTTGTGTCAAGTGGTATTTCTGCTTTAAGCTTAAAAACGGAACTACTACCCTGTATAAAGTGCCGACCCCCCCCCCCCCCCAAATAGGCATATGACGATTAGCTTCTTAATAGTGCTATTATCAGACACAAGTACCAGGTTCTGAAGTAATCCTTCTTCTGGCACCGGTGGCCAGGTTTGCACGAAGACATCTTGTCTTAGAGATGTCTCTGCTCCTGCGCTGTCTGTCCCGGTCTCCTCTAGGAGGCGCTGCATTGTACCTCAAGGTACCAGAAGGGACTGATGGCGCAGGCGCACATACGGCTCTAAAGCAAGAAGCCTGGCTGTTAGTCTCAGAAAAAGAAGGATTACTTCAGAACCTGGTACTCATGCCTGATAATAGCACTATTAAGACGCTAATCTCCATACGCCTAATTATTTGGGGGGGGGGGGTGATTTATATAGGGTGGTAGTTCTGTTTTAATAACTTTGAAACAAAGTACCTACCCCAGGAGCAGTGCCCTTGGGTGGAACTTTGAGAGGCATCCAAGACATTGCATTGTATGTGTGTCTGACATTTAAAAGGTTAAGTGCCTGATTGACTGAATGCTGACACAGTTGTGCACGGGTGAATAGCTGATGCTAAATCGCACTCCCGGATTCGCTCTTGCTGCAGTTGCTATGTCACCTTGCCTATATTCCTGATTACTGTTTTAGTGCTACATTTCTGATCTCCCGTTTGTCGCAGTATTACTGTGGTGGCTTAGTATAATGTTAATGTGTCCTTTTTGTAAAGAATCGGCAATTCTTTATTATGGAAAAACATTAAAGCGGAACTAACACCGCTAACCGATGTCTTTAATAATTCCCTATCTGGCGACTAGCTGCTTAGTAGCGCTAGTCGCCAGAATTATTACCTCTTCATGTAGAAATCTGAAGTGATCCTCTGCTGACAGGCAGGACGGAGGCGGACATCTTGCCCTAGTGACGCCTGTGCTGTCAGTCCCTTCCAGAGCCGAATGACTCCTAGCAACGCCTCCTACAGCCGTCTGGGACTGATGGCGCAGGCGTGCGGACATCACTAGGGTAAGATGTCCACGCTCCGTCCTGCCTGTCAGCAGAGGATCACTTCAGATTTCTCCGTGAAGAGGTAATAATTCTGGCTACTAGCGTTACTAAGCAGCTAGTCGCCAGATATGGAATTATTACAGACAACGTTTGTTAGTGGAGTTAGTTCCACTTTAACTATATATGTTAATTTGGAACGGTTTCTGGTTTGCTGACACCCACCCCCCCACGCCCTAGGGTGGCAGAGGGTGAGATCAGTGGCAGGCAGTGAAACACAGGGATGTGTTTTATTTTTTTACGTTCTGCTGCCCACTCCTGTGACAATCTCTACAGTGAGGTTTACCGCTGCAGTGGTCCAGCAGTCCCAGAAGTGCATGGAACGCCCAATCGTATGGGTAACGCCGTGCACTGTTCACTAGTAAAACTAATGGTAAGGCCTTGTGTTGAGACAACTCATCTAAAGTTCACCTTATGTCCGGACAATTATTCTGCTGCATTTTATGGGAGAAGGGAGTCGCTGACAAAACAGTTCTTCATTCAATGCAACTGTAACGCCTCCACCATTTTGTGACTGTTTGAACTGTAATAACTTCTAAATAAAGCAACCACTTGGATTGGGATTATCCATGTTTAACTTTTGCAAGAAAAGCCCTACAATATACATGTATTTTTTCACAATAAACCTTTAGTAGTTCTTTTAAAGGGATAGTAATATTTCGTTTTAACTTTATTTTATTTTGTAGGCATTAAAAAAACATGAAGAATGATATAAGTCTTATCTCTCAAACCTTTATGGTTTATGAGATATTCACAAGCAAAGTTTCCCCTCCTGCCCCTTTTACCTAGTGTAAGCCATCTCTTCTCAGATGTGGAATCCAGTCCATAGACCAGACAGATAACAGAAGGGGACAATCTTCTTCCTATGAGAACAATGAAAGCCCTGCCCCCTTTGACAAGTTTTTCAGGTTTTTCCCTTATCTTAATTGAAGATTGTCCCTCTCTGCAATCTACCTGGGCACCTCCCTTCTGCTCTGGCTGAACAGTGTTACATCAGTAAAAGGAGCGGGAGGGGGATACTTTATCATTGAATTACTCTTGAACTACAACTCTGACAGTATTGAAGTAACACTTTCCAAAGTCCAAATACTATGATGATTAATTAGAGCTGCTTTTATTATGAAACATTACTATCCCTTTAACGCAGTGTTCCTGTGTTCTCTTGTACCTCCCTGTTTTAGGCTTACCAAGGATAGATTTCAGCAGCATTGCAGTCCCCGGGACATCCAGTCAACCCGCTCCCCCGCAGCCCAGGCCAACTCCTCCTGACTCCACATCTTTCCCCCAGGGATTGGATAACCCTACCTTGCTTCGCGAGATGCTGCTGGCCAATCCCCACGAGCTGTCACTCTTGAAGGAGCGTAATCCTCCGCTGGCTGAGGCGCTGCTGAGCGGGGACCTGGGTGAGTAATACTGCTGTAATTGTGGATTGTTAGGCAGGCACAGGCCATTCTACAAATTCTTTGATTGTCAGAGGCTTGCAGCACTTTGCAGATCCCTCTGGCACACAAAGGGTTAATGCTTTAATGCCCATAAGGCCATATATGATATAAATATAATATGGCTTATCATTTTGCACATTAATACATAAGGCCGTATATACAGGACAGCAGCCCCTTAAATTGTGAGAGAAAGTTGGTAACAGCGACAGCTCTGCCCATCTGGATGCAGGGGATGAAGTCCAACTTTAAGTAATAGTTTGAGCCTCCTGAGAGTGAAGAGGTGATCCAATCGTCTCTTTATTTTCTTTTTACATTTAACTCATTGCCACCCAGCGGACTGCAAAGCCCCCAGACGTGCAAACACCGGGGAGAGCACGTTGTCTGACTTGGCGTGTTTCCCCTCTTACTACTTATAATCTTGTGAATGATTCTCACTATACAAATAGCTAGTCAGAGATGCTCAATTAGGAACAAGTCTGCCCTCGCATTGATGAGGCTCTATAGGATAAGTATCCTACCCAGGGTGCGATAACTTTTAGCTCACTAGTGCCTCTCACAGAGAGAAAATATCCTAAAGCACATCATACTGATCCTACCAAAAGGTAGTCCAGCCACGAAGTGCCAGGCAATTCCTCTCTGAACAAGAGAAGCAGCCAACCCCAGATGTGTGTATGTATGTATATATGTATGTATGTATGTGTGTATATATATATATATATAATTTTTTTTTTTTTTTTTTTTAATAATCTTTATTTTGACATGGAAAATACAATGCAACATTTCTTTGTACAGTAATGCTTTCCAGTACAGAGTGCATTCATACATTTAATAGAATAACATTCTTAATACCTACAACGCAGTGCACTTTGGCAGCACACAGGTACATTTGAACTTTATTGTATCATCACTTTATTGAACTCAATACTTGTACCTTATTTCACTGTATTCAAGTCCCAGACGTACATTTCGGCCTTGTTGGGCCTCATCAGTGAGGTGCAGTTGATCTCTCTAGGCACTGTGAGCAAGGGGTCCACTGCTGGATTATCCTGTTTCCCTTAGGGTGACTAGTCCTAAGGGTAATTTGCATATGCAAAAGAGCTAGTCAGAGACGCTCAACTAGGAACGAGCCTTCCCTCGAATTGTTGATTCTCACTAGTAAGATCAGCTGTATTAGATTTGAACCCTGTGAATAACTTCAGTGTTAAGGCTAAAATGGACAGAAGCTCCTGTTGAGCTGGATGGAGATGGCATGGCAAAAATTGTAAGATTTGACACTGTTATTAAGGTACATAATATACCTGTTCTTAATCCCTTAAAGCGGAACTATCATGATAATATTGTGCGCCCCCCCCCCCCCATACACTACTAACCTAATGCTATGCAAAACCATACTCTCATCAGATCAATAAGTCCACATTATTGTAAATAAATCAACTTCATTGGCAGGCGTCAGGCTGCACAGAGCTTACAAGAGAAGCTCTGTGTACCCTCAGTCCCTTCTGGTGCCTTAAGGTACCAACTAACGTCCCTACCAATGTTGGCAGTGAACGGGACAGACAGTGCAGACGCAGAGGTACGTTTCCTCCTAGATGTCTGCACTGTTGTCTGCTGGATCCTGTCAGAGACGTTTTTTTTCTTCAATAAAGTGGACTTATTGATCTTAACGACAGTAAGGCTTTGCATATCACTAGGTTAATAATGTATTGTTGAGCAATGTTATTATCATGATATTTCCACTTTAATGACCAGAAGTGTGGCCTTTCATTGCTTTTCAGTGCGTTGTGCACTCCCTTGGTCTTCAAGGGTTAATATATGTAATATACTTTATAGTGCATAATTAGGAATGGAGAATGTTATAGCATAATACGAAGCCTCCGATCTTGACATAAAATTAGGAATTTAGTTCCCTTCTGTGTTTAGCGGAAAGCGGGTGCTATGACGGGCATGGTGAATGTTTGAATTGGTTTGTTTGTCTCCCTCAGACAAGTTCACCAAAGTCCTGTTGGAACAGCAGCAGGAGAGAGCGAAGCGGGAACAGGAGCGGATTCGCCTTTTTTCCGCTGATCCCTTCGACTTGGATGCTCAGGCAAAGATAGAAGAGGATATAAGGTGGGTTCTGCGTGTCTGCCGTTCAGTATAGCAGTCATAACCAGCAAGACTTCATTCCACCCCGCGCAGGTTGCCGGTAGTATAGCTCACCAGTAGTCTAGGCCTTCGAAGGAACGCCAGTGCAAATTACAAGTTAATAGTATGAGTGTATGATGTGTAATATACAGATGTTAGTGTTTCTTTACGTATGTCACCATGAGTGTTGTAGATGAGTACAGCTCGGTGCTGTATAGAGCAAAACTTACAGTAATTTACACTGATACCTGTACATGTAATTAACACAAATTTGCACCAAAGGGATGGATAATTTGCAGTCTACTAGGTGTTTGGACTGCAGCTTCCATCATCAACTGGCCTGGTGCTGCATATCAAGTCTGTTAACGGCTGGTTGGGGATCATGGGAGGAGTTGTTCTTAAAGGGATAGTAATGTTTCATAATAAAAGCAGCTCTAATTAATCATCATAGTATTTGGACTTTGGAGAGTGTTATTTCAATTCTGTCAGAGTTGTAGTACAAGAGTAATTCAATGACAAAGTATCCCCCTCCCGCCCCTTTTACTGATGTAACACTGCTCAGCCAGGGCAGAAGGGAGGTGCCCAGGTAGACTGCAGAGAGGGACAATCTTCAATTAAGATAAGGGAAAAACCTGAAAAACTTGTCAAGGGGGGAAGGGCTTTCATTGTTCTCATAGGAAGAAGATTGTCCCCTGCTGTTATCTGTCTGGTCTATGGACTGGATTCCACATCTGAGAAGAGATGGCTTACACTAGGTAAAAGGGGCGGGAGGGGAAACTTTACTTGTGAATATCTCTTAAACCATAAAGATTTCAGAGATAAGACTTATATCATTCTTCATGTTTTTTAATGCCTACAAAATAAAATAAAGTTAAAACGAAGTATTACTATCCCTTTAAAAAATTATAACCGCTCAAACTTGAGTTTTTTTTAGGTGCAATATCACAGTGGCCTGAAAATTTACAGTGGCGCTGTTGCTACACCATTCTATGGAGATTTATGGTCTGCGGACCAGAGCAGTCCATAGGATGGTGTAGCAACAGCGCCACTGTGATATTGCACCCAAAAAATTCAAGTTTGAGCGGTTGTCATTTTTTAATAAAATATCTCTCAGCAGTGGGAGTTCCCTTGTTTTACTCAGGGGGATAAACCCTACAACAAATATTTTCTTACATCTTAAGTATTACTATCCCTTTAATCTCTTAAATGCTAGAGATATTTTCAGCTCATTGTGTTCATCCAGGTCCCCTTAGTGTGTCTTAGAGCCACAGGTTTCCAATTTGCATTCACACGGGGGGGGGGGGGTTAGGGGACAGATAAGGAGAAAAAAAAAAAAATAAAGCTGGCTTATAGTTGCTGTTCTGAGGCTGCACAGAGCTCGGGCCCGGGGGTTATCAGAGAGAAGACTTGGTAAAATGTGTTAATTTCCACCGTTTAAAGCACTTTGAATTCTCGGTCCCCCCCCCATATGGGGCAGTTGGTTTGCTCTAGAATTGTCTTTAATTTCCTGACACCGGCCCTGTCCATCTACCACTCGGCTTGGTCTGATCCGTCAGTTCTCTGTGTTCTAGAAGATAAACAGGAGAATTCTGGAGCAAACCAGCTGCACCATTGGGGAAAATTAAAATTTCTGTTGATTCTATTATTGCTTTTAACCCCTTGAATGCTAGAGATGTCGCTTTGAAAAAATGTGATGGAACCATGTTGACGTCCTGTAGCATTCAGGGGGGTTAAAAGCCACATTTAAATTGGTGGGAATTTGTATTTGTCCCCTCTGGTTTAGTTGGGTTGCTTAAGCTTCATATTTGTCCTCTAGTGTAATAGTCCAAAATGAGACCCATTATTTCATCCCAGTCTGAAAATACTGTATTTCTGTTCTAGAGATGATTGTATTGACTACACATTTTCCTCTACTTCCACCTCCCCTGCTACTCTCTTCCCCTCTCACTATCCTCCACGCCTCTCTCTATCTCCCCCTCTCTCCATCCCTGTTGCTCTCACTTCCTCCCACACCCCAGGCAGCAGAACATTGAGGAGAACATGACCATTGCTATGGAGGAGGCCCCGGAGAGCTTTGGCCAGGTGGTCATGCTCTACATTAACTGTAAAGTGAACGGCTACCCGGTAAAGGCTTTTGTGGATTCAGGTGAGAGGACGTTTCAGTAATAACTCTATGTAGGGGACCTTGGGTCACACGTACAATGCAGTCCATAAGGAGTTGGACAATGATACATGTTTTATTGTTTTGGCTCTTTACTCTATCACATTGGATGTGAAATAAAACAATGACTAAGGATAAAGTGCAGACTGTCAGCTTTAATCTGAGGGTATTTATATCCATAAACCATGACCCGTGTAGGAATTACAGCCCTTTTTATACATAATCCCTCCATTTTAGGGACCAAAAGTAATTGAACAATTGTCTGCTCAGCTGTTTCTTGGGCAGGAGTGTGTGTTGTTAAAGTGGATGTGTCACCTATGCACAACATGCCATATATAGTTAGGTGACACATCCATAGACTGCAGTCCAATGCTGTGCCTCTGCTCTCCTTCCTCCTCCAATGACTGAGGCTGTCTGTCTAAGCAGGAGCGGTCTCATTGGCTAGATATCGATCTCGGAGACCGCTCCAGCTTACAGACAGAAGCCTCCGTCATTGGAGGAGAGCAGAGGCAGAGCGCTGGACTGCAGTCTATACAGAAGTTGCTGCAGCCCAGACTTTTGTAAGTTAGATTTAAACGAATTGGAACTTGAAAATAAAAAATAAATAACATTTTGATGGTATTGGATGTGTCACCTAACTATTTATGGCATGTTGTGCATAGGTGACACATCCACTTTAAAGCATTAGTTGATGTACAAGAGAGCTAACAAAAGGTGATTCCAAGAGGGACATTTGAATTCGGAATCTGTTGCTGTTGTCTGTCAACATGAAGACCAAAGAAGTGTCAGTAAAGCAGGACATCGTGTGGCTGAAAAATCAGAATAAATTGATCAAAACATTAGGTGTGTGAGAATCAACTGTGTGATACATAAGGAAGCAAGAACGCACAGGTGAGCTCAGCAATAGCAAATGACCTGGTAGACCATGGAAGTCCAGTGTGGTGAATGAGCAAATGATGCTTGAAAATTGTGAAAAAACTCCATTTTCAACTGCTGAACAGACCAAGAACACTCTCCAGGATGTAGGTATAGAGGACAGAGAAGACTACACCAACATAACCACAGAGGGTTTACCACAAGATGCATCACTGGTAAACCTCCAGATCAGAAAGGTTACAGTTTGCTAGAAACTACATTAAACTCACAGAGATCTTGAGCAAAGTCTTATGGAGAAATAAGACAAAGATTAACCTGTAACGATGGAGTAATGGAAAGAGTGGATAAATAAAGGAAGTGTACGTGATCTAAATCATATGTCTGGTTGTCACCAGTAACTGGCTCACTTGTCTGTACTGATGATATGCCTACTGATAGTAGCACCAGGATGAATTCAGAAATACAGAAATATCTAATCTGCTCAGATCAGCCAAATGCCTCATTGGAAGGCCCCTCACCTTACAGCAGGACAATGACCCCAGACATACTGCTAAATAACCAAGGAGTTTTTCAGGTCCAAAAGGTGGAATGTTCTTGACTGGCCAAGTCAGTCACCTGAACGGAATCCAACTGAGCATGTGATTCACTTACTGGAGACAAGACTGAAGGGACAAATACCCCAAACTGAACAGGACCTGGAGATGGCTGTGGTACAGGCCTGGTAGAGCACCACCAGGGAAGATACCCAGCGTCTGGTGATGTCTATGGGTCACAGACTTCAGACAGTTATCGAATGGAAAGGATTTGCAACAAAATACTAAATATGATGACTTTAAGTTTGTTTGTCCAATTCCTTTTGGTCCCTATAATGGAGGGACTCTGTATAAAAAAGAAAAGGGCTGTAATTCCTACACGTTTTATGGATGTAAATACCCTCAGATTAAAGCTGACAGTCTGCACTGTATCCTCTTAGTCACAGTTTAATTTTAGATCCAGTGTTTTGGACTACAAAGCCAAATAACCAAACATATCACTGTCCAAATACTTACGGTGTTCACTGTATAAAGACACAGAGAAATCTGGAGTAAACCAACTGTATTATAGGGGAAGTCAGTCACACTGACTTTGCAGTGCATTGGAGACCTCACTATGTTTCAAGGGGTAAAACGCCCCCATCAATTCAGTGCTGATTTGGGGAATATTTATTTGTTCTCTGTAGTGCTGTTGGTTTGCTCCATTTGACTTTATACGTATGTCCTGGAGATTCCCTGTAGCGTGTAAGAACTTTGTCTCTCTCCGCAGGTGCCCAGATGACCATCATGAGCCAGGCCTGTGCGGAGCGCTGTCACATCATGAGGCTGGTGGACAGGAGGTGGGCTGGCATTGCCAAGGGAGTTGGCACACAGAAGATCATTGGCAGGGTTCACCTGGGTGAGTCCTGACTTGTTCCAGTTCAGCGATTCTCTTCTACTTTCATGGAAACCTTTCTTTACATAATAAATCCCCTTTGATCCTGAGAAAATGATTTAACCCTCGGAATTCTGGACTCTTCTCCAGCACTTTGCTGTGAATGTGAATTGGTAGTTGGTGCTGGTAACTTTAATTCAGATTAGTGGGATTTAATGTACCAGCCAACTGTATCTGATGATGCAATGCATTGGAGACTTAGCATCTATAGGGTTAAAGGTGAGCTCTCACCTCCTTTAAAGTCCGTTTTATTGAATTGTGGATTCCCAGTAAATGTTAAATCTGTTTTTTTAAATCACTATTTTCATGAATAAGCGAGCCTTTATATATTTATGGTCTATGGAGATTTATGGTCTACAGACCAGCGCAGTCCACAGGATGGTGTAACAACAGCACCACTGTAAATTTTCAGGCCACTGTGATATTGCACCTAAAAAAATTCAAGTTTGAGCGGTTATAATTTTTTAATAAAATATCTCTCAGCAGTGGGAGTTCCCTTGTTTTAATCAGGGGGATAAACGCTACAACATATATTTTTTTACATTTTAAGTATTACCATCCCTTTAACCCAGCTGGAGAAACACTGCTATACATGATAAATATTTGGTGACATTAAACCCTTTGAGTACAGGGGTTATTCAGCACATTTCTGCACAATGCATTGGACAGCCCTGTGGCACTCAATGAGTTTACCTGTTATAGGGGATTTTGTAGTAAGGTGAGTGTTCACTCCAGTGAGGGAAGTGGCTCTAATTCCTGTGTGTAATTCTGGAGCCTCCATGTCTAGTAGAGGGGAAAGTGAACTGTAGAGTTTACACTCACTGGGGTGACGCCTCGCCTCACTGCATCGCCCCCTCAGATCTTTTAGGATTTCATACAGTCACCACTGGGTTTGCAAAACAATTGATCTGCTTTTGTCCTTGAGTGGACAACCCTGTTTTAACTGTGTGCGTGCCACAAAGGTATTTTGCGTTCGGTTATCTCTCAAACCATAAAGGTTTGAGAGATGAACCTGGGGGCTATTAAATTATTTTGCAAATATCTACAATATGGGGAATAGTAATATTAAAGTATTACTCTCCCTTTTAAAGTAAAGTCTTAGCCGATTCCTGCTCCAGTAACTCCCGAGTTGGGTGAAGGCTGTTTCTTTATTGGTGCCAGGCAATGTGGGGTCTGAGCAGGAACAAACCTCCTCCTTGCTCAAACCAATATTATACTACTATTACGTGCAAAGAGCAGATTTTGGTTACACAGTAGTAATACTGGGTTTGAACAGGGAGGAAGTTTGTCCCTGCTCACGCCCCATATGACCAGATGCTGAACAAGACTGAATAAGAAAAGAGCCTTCACCTCACCCTTCAGGAGTTGGTGTGGGATTGGGTGAGCAACTCAAGTTAAAGGGATAGTAATGTTTCACGATTAAAAGCAGCTCCAATTAATCTTCATAGTATTTGGGCCATGGAGAGTGTTATTTCAATACTGTCAGAGCTGTAGTTCGAGTGATTGAATGATGAAGTATCCCCCTCCCGCCCCTTTTACCTAGTGTAAGCCACCTCCCCTCTTAAAGGGGATGTATCACTTTATAAAAAGGTGTTACCATCCGCTTTGTGAATAAAAGTTATTATATGAAAGCTGAGTTTTGGATATTCCATTTAGGAGTGCAGAAGAGCTTTGCCTATCAGCATGGCGTGTCCTCATTATGCTGACTGGCAAAGCTCTTCTGCACATCTTATTTCTCCCCCCAGCAGCCCCAGGAAGTGCGTTCACGCTTCCCTTCGGTGTGCTGTGAATGGCTCCTAGCGTTACAGCAAGCTACAATTAGCATTATACTGAGGTTGCAACCTCGGTATATTGCTACCTAGTGCTTGCTGTAACGCTAGGAGTCGTTCACAGCACACCGAAGGGAAGCGTGAACGCACTTCCTGGGGCTGCTGGGAGGGAGGTGGGAGGAGAAATAGGACGGGCTGAAGATCTGTGCTGTGCATGTAATGCCGAAGTGCACAGCACAGAATTTGGAATATCTTTATAAGTATTTTGATTAAAAAAAAAAAAAAAAAAAAAAAAAACTCTGCTTTCATATAATAATGTTAAATAATAAAGCGAATGGTAACACCTTTTTATAAGGTGATACATTCGCTTTAAGACCAGACAGCTCACAGCAAGGGACAATCTTCTTACTGTGAGAACAGTGAAAACACCGCCCTCCTTGACAGGTTTTTCCCTTATGCTAATTGAAGATTGTCCCTCTCTGCAATCTACCTGGGCACCTCCCTTCTGATCTGGCTGAGCAGTGTTACATCAGTAAAAGGGGCGGGAGGGAGATACTTTATCATTCAATTACTCTTGTACTATAACTCTGAGAGAACTGAAATAACACTCTCCAAAGTCCAAATACTATGATGATTAATTAGAGCTGCTTTTATTATGAAACATTACTATCCCTTTAAGTTTTCATGTTTGAGAGACCAAAACAACATTGCACTAGTAATTGCAGCGTGACCTTTCCATCCAGACAGTTTATTGTTTCAAGTGGACCTTGAATTTTCTTTACTTATTAGAAAACCATTCAAAACTGCCTGTATGTCATGTTAACTAAAACTCCAGCAGATGTCTAGTTTAGGAGAAATTCACATTTTTATTTCTGGGAAAGTGAAAGTGAGCATTTCCTGGTACTGGTTTGGCATATGAAACTTTACTGAAACCTTCATTAGTAAATGACAAGTCACTTAAAAGGATTAATTAGCATATGTAATGTCACTGAAAAACTTAATTAGGGTATGCTAGTTCACTGGTACTGCAAGTGTACTGCATTTGGCATACATTGACACTGACTGCTAAAGATACGGATAAGGTTAAAACCATAGATAATTCGAGACCAGTGTTCAAAACAACAGGTTTGTGCTTTAACCTTCGCCCCCTAAAACATTTACTTCGGATCTAAGGTTTTGATCTGAGAAAAGCTCTCCCATGTTTGTTCCTATAAGCAAACGTTGGTACGCACCATTCCTTAGTGATGATTCACATATCAGATGTTTGCTTTGCACACACAGGTTATCTGCCATTTAACAGACAGGTCAAGAGCTCATTCTTAACCCCTTAAGGATTTGAAGGGTGTGCGATGCATTGGTTGGAGATAATTGTAGTACATTACAGCTAGAGAACCAGGTTCCTATTCCTGTGTTGAGCTCCTGATCTGATGCTTTTCTGTGCACAGTACATTGTCCACCCTTTATCCCTAAGAATCAAATCCAAACCATTCACTAACCTGCAGAGATTTCTCACTCTGCACCCATCATTTTTCGTCCATTGTCTCTAAATACCCCCATGTATGTAATTCAAGGCCAACAGCTGCTCCCCTCTACCATAATCCTATGGAGTTCGCTGCCACATGCCATCAAATTTTTCTGAACTCTCACTCAGTAGCACACTCCATCATGCTTCTCTGAACTCTCGCTCACTGCCACGCTCCATCAGGATCTTCTGAACTCAGTCATTGGCATACCTGGGAACTTTCAAGATGAGCTGACCCTGAGATCTTTGAAATATTAACCCTTAAAGCTTCCCATAATGTAGATTTTATGCGATATGTGCCTGCTTGCTCTAACACAGAGGTGTTCCGGTCCGTGTACGAGGGACTTTTAACATGCTACAGTTTGGCTAACTCACTGCCTGAACACAAACAAGACAAGCAGGACATCTCCCACTGTCTTTCTGGTACTAATGGAACCAGTTTAGAGGCAAAGGAAACATTTAATTGGGGAAATTCATATAGTAGGTAACAAAGAACACTCTCACCCTGAGATTTTGGCCCTTCACCCTGAGACCCTGAGATTTGGGTCAAAACCCTGAGTCTCAGGGTCAAACCCTGAGAGTTCCCAGGTATGGTCATTGGTCTGTCTAGCTTCCCTGAGCCTTCACTAACTGCCAGGCTCCCCTGAGCCGTCGGGCTCCCTGGAGCTGTCGGGCTGAGCCGTCGGGCTCCCTGGAGCTGTCGGGCTGAGTCTCGGTCTCCCTGGAGCCGTTGGGCTGTGTCTCGGTCTCCCTGGAGCCGTCGGGCTGTGTCTCGGTCTCCCTGGAGCCGTTGGGCTGCGTCTCGGTCTCCCTGGAGCCGTCGGGCTGCGTCTCGGTCTCCCTGGAGCCGTCGGGCTGCGTCGCGGTCTCCCTGGAGCCGTCGGGCTGCGTCGCGGTCTCCCTGGAGCCGTCGGGCTGCGTCGCGGTCTCCCTGGAGCCGTCGGGCTGCGTCGCGGTCTCCCTGGAGCCGTCGGGCTGCGTCGCGGTCTCCCTGGAGCCGTCGGGCTGCGTCGCGGTCTCCCTGGAGCCGTCGGGCTGCGTCGCGGTCTCCCTGGAGCCGTCGGGCTGCGTCGCGGTCTCCCTGGAGCCGTCGGGCTGCGTCGCGGTCTCCCTGGAGCCGTCGGGCTGCGTCGCGGTCTCCCCGGAGCCGCCGGGC
Organism: Rhinophrynus dorsalis; assembly: GCA_037306005.1. Taxonomy (NCBI): domain Eukaryota; kingdom Metazoa; phylum Chordata; class Amphibia; order Anura; family Rhinophrynidae; genus Rhinophrynus; species Rhinophrynus dorsalis. Next base: position 399,284,872 of record CM074724.1, on the reverse strand, counting down.
TGCGTCGCGGTCTCCCCGGAGCCGCCGGGCTGCGTCGCGGTCTCCCCGGAGCCGCCGGGCTGCGTCGCGGTCTCCCCGGAGCCGCCGGGCTGCGTCGCGGTCTCCCCGGAGCCGCCGGGCTGCGTCGCGGTCTCCCCGGAGCCGCCGGGCTGCGTCGCGGTCTCCCCGGAGCCGTCGGGCTGCGTCGCGGTCTCCCCAGAGTGGTCGCGGTCTCCCCTGAGCTGTCTGGCTCCTCCGGGCTCTCGCTCATGGCCATCATTCCTCAAGTGAACTCCCTCACTACCACGCTCCATCTACTCTTCCTTTCGCTCAGACTCCTCTGAACTCTCTACTATAAAATGTAAATAAATAGGAAACACGAGTACTTGCAGTAAACTAGTGGACTCCTCCCCAGCTTTCTAACACTCGCTCTCATTCTTGTGTGTTCCAGCTCAGGTACAGATTGAAGGTGATTTCCTGCCCTGCTCTTTCTCTATCCTGGAGGAACAGCCCATGGACATGCTGCTCGGACTGGACATGTTGAAGAGACACCAGGTATTGAGGTCCTGTAACCCTAGGACACCCAGATAAGGGGAGAGAAGAAAGCACACATGAAATGGGTGCCCAGTAGTGCCTTTAAATGGCTATAAGACTCTTCGTTTCTAAAAAGCAATAGATGTACTCACAATGGGAAGCTGTTGTAAGGGGCACATATCTCAACCTAAGCAGAGAGATTAACCTGTCTCCCCTCCAGTACACCACCAGATTATGGGGAGAAGAATGAAGTAAAGTCCATGCTGCTCCAAATCTCTAAGGTAATACCAAGTCGCCATGCATTCATTAAACGCATGGCGACTAGCTTGAAAATAAATGTCTTACCGTTAAATAAAAGCTGTATCTAAAGAAATCCTTCCCGTTTGGGGACTGACAGGCAGATTAGTGCGGTCTGTGTGCCTGCGCTGTCAGTCCCTTCAGGTGACCATATGGTGCAAAGCAGTCTACTCTATGGAGACCGGAACTGAGGGTGCAGACGCACAGACAAGATGTCTGCGCTGTAGCCTGGGTTCCGGTCTCCAAACTGGAAGGATTTCTTTACACTCTGCAATCTTTTAACGGTAAGACATCTATTTTCAAGCTAGTCGCCATGAGTTTAATGGATGCATGGCGAGTTGGTATTACATGAAAGTTCCACTTTAATAAAAACAATATATTTGTGCAAAAGTACAATTATAAAAGCCACAACAACGTTTCGTGGTCCAAAACCACTTCAAGTACATATGGCTATTGCACATTCAAACAATGAAGACAAAAAGTTTGCCTTGTTTGAATGTGCAGTGTGGTGACCTGAAAACATACATAAAGCTTCCTTCTTGGTCCCTCTAGAAGAGCGTTATGCATCACAGTTCAGTGTCTGCTCTGTGTGCGGTGCGGTGTGTCACAGTTCAGTGTCTGCTCTGTGTGCGGTGCGTCACAGTTCAGTGTCTGCTCTGTGTGCGGTGCGGTGTGTCACAGTTCAGTGTCTGCTCTGTGTGCGGTGCGTCACAGTTCAGTGTCCGCTCTGTGTGCGGTGCGGTGTGTCACAGTTCAGTGTCCGCTCTGTGTGCGGTGCGTCACAGTTCAGTGTCCGCTCTGTGTGCGGTGCGTCACAGTTCAGTGTCCGCTCTGTGTGCGGTGCGTCACAGTTCAGTGTCCGCTCTGTGTGCGGTGCGTCACAGTTCAGTGTCCGCTCTGTGTGCGGTGCGTCACAGTTCAGTGTCCGCTCTGTGTGCGGTGCGTCACAGTTCAGTGTCCGCTCTGTGTGTGATTCTGTCCCCATTATCTGTCTTGAAAGCCCAACTCAGAGGGTCTTTAGAGCCTGGAAACCTGAAATGATTTGTATGTATGTATATCTTTATTTATATGGCGCCACACAGTGTGCGCAGCGCCTTATAATAGACATATGTTACAATAAATAAGAGGGGATGAAATAAGTGCGACATTCATAGAAACAATAGGAGAGAGAGGTCCCTGCCCCAAGGAGCTTACAGTCTAAATGGGTAAAAGGAGATAGACAACAGGGTAAGAGGGTGTTAAGTGCTGAGATTACAAGTGCTGAGTTTGGCCAAAGGCAGTGCATGATCCTAGTGCTCCAGAAGATAAGATTTCAGGGTAGACTTAAAGACAGAGGGGGATTTTTCATCACGTAGGGAGAGGGGTATGGAGTTCCATAGGTATGGAGCAGAAAGCGAGAAAGGTTTGAGACAGGAGAGGGCAGAGGGTGTGGATGGTGCAACAAGAAGTGCATTGTGTGCTGAGCGAAGGAGGCGGCCAGGAACATAAGAGGAGATGAGGGAAGAGATGTAAGGAGGGGTAGCAGTGTGGAGAGCTTTAAAGGTGAGAAGAAGGACTTTGTAATTGATGGGCTGCTGAATAGGGAGCCATGACAGATGTCTGAGAATTATGTGGGCAGGTTCAGTTTTTGGGGAGAGAGTTGTGATTCGTGCAGCTGAGTTTAAAACAGATTGCATAGGGGAAAGATGAGTAGCAGGGAGGCCAGTTAGTAGGATATTGCAATAATCTAAGCGGGACAGAATGAGGGCATGTATAAGAGTTTTAGTAGTTTGTTGGGAGAGGAACGGGCAGATTTTAGCAATGATGTGGAGAAAGAAGCGAGATGATCTAGCCACAGAGTTAATGTGAGGGGAGAAGGAAAGAGAGGAATCAAATATTGGGCCCAAGGCAGCGTGCTGAGCTGACCGGCTCAGTATCAATTCCATCAACTGTAATGGTGAAGCTAGGTGTTGGGCAAGGTCTTGGTGGGAAGATGAGCAGTTCAGTTTTGGACATGTTTATCTTCAGCTGACGTTGTGCCATCCAGGAGGAAATGGCCAAGAGGCAGTCTGAAATTTGCAGCTGGATTTGAGGTGAATGATCAGGAGTGGAGATGTAAATTTGGGTATCATCAGCATATAGATGGTATTTGAAGCCAAACAAACTAATAAGTTCACCCAATGAAAGGGTGTACAGTGCGAAAATCAGAGGACCCAGAATGGAGCCTTGAGGCACCCCCACAGACAGAGGGACTGTGGAGGAGGTGCTATTGCTAGAGGACACTAGCTGGAGGGCAAGGTTTGGGAAACTGTGATCTAAAGTTGGGGAGCGGGGGGTGCGTGTACAGAATATATTTGTGTCAGTGAGTTTCTCTTCTTGTCTGTGTGTTTATATTTCTGTGTATAAAGATTTTATGGTTGTGGTTTTATGCTGTATACTAATAAGCAAATATTCTTCCCTAGTGCTCCATTGACCTAGAAAAGAATGTTTTGGTGATTGGCACTACGGGTACCCGCACCACTTTCCTACCAGAGGGAGAGCTCCCAGAGTGTGCGAAACTGGCATACGGTCCCGGACGAGAAGACATGCGCCCAGAAGAGATTGCAGACCGTGAGTTAGCGGAAGTGCTGCAGAAATCGGCAGAGGAAGCAGGTATGTGCGGCATGAGAAGGCTTCAGCTTTGTGTGCATTGTGTGGGTCAGTACTCTGTGGCTTTTCTGTGTCCCAGAATCTGCTAGAACGTGTTCTTGCTGTGATTATTAACCATTTACCTGATAAGCCAACAGCACCCTTACCGCAGTGGTTCTCAGGCCTGTTATTATTATTATTAATTATTATTAATCTTTATATAGCGCCAGCAAATTCCGCAGCGCTTTACAGTAGGGAATAGACATACAGAGGTATTAAATAGTACAATCAGATGTGGAGAACAGAAGGATCAGAGGACCCTGCTCGTGAGAGGCCTGTCTGGTGGAGCAAGGATTAGAATCCATTTTTATTATAACACGTTAGATGCAGATGAACTTTGTTATGGTCACTTAATAAATACATTTTACTGCTGAGGATAAAGTGCACTGACCACACAGGAACGTGCTTGTGGATCTTTTAACCCTTTCAGTGCGTTGAGTACCCCTCTGTCACTGAATGGGTTAAGGGGAAATTATACTCTAGGAATCTGGATCATTTCTACAAAAGTGGAGCAATTTTAGGGCAAACCAACTGCACCCAAATTACCACTGAATTCAATGGTACTTTTAACCTCTTGAAGGATAAAAACATCTCCAATTCATTGCTTCATTTACTACCTCCCTAACATTCAAGGGATTAAAATCCCCGTTTAAATGAATCGAGCTTTGTATTTGCTTCTGTGGTGCACTTACTTTGCTCCAGAATTGCTCCAGTTTTTCCCTTGTTAATATGGACCAGTGGCTCTGAAGGCTAAGGATACATAGATGATTTGAAAAAGGGCTGAAATGGAAGGTTGAGTTGTTTTAAAACAAATATTTTAAAGTGGAATTCTCACCTCTTAAAGTCCTTCTTAATTTAAAGTGCTATCCTTGTTTATCTTCCATCCGTTTTTGTTATTTAATGTAATGCAGTTTAGCGAAAGATTTTACCATTTAAAAATAGGCTGGTGACACCTGTTAAAGTGATAGTTATAATTCAAAAATAATTTAGTTTATATTGTAGCCATTTAAAAACCATTAAAAGTGATATAAGTCTTATTTCTCAAACCTTTATGGTTTGATAGATGTTCACAAGTAAAGCTTCCCCCTCAGTGATCAAAATGGTCAAGTCTGCCACCTAGAGGTCAGATTTGGAATCCGGTCCGCAGACCCGCTGTGGCTGTTCAGCAGAGCCGAGATAGAGAGAAATAAAAAATAACTACTTCATTGCAACTATCTACAAAGTGTGCTTGCAAACCAGGCACACTTTGTAGACTATTCCAGTTAAGTAGTTATTTTTATACCTCTCAATCTTTGCTCTGTTGAAGAGCCACAGCCAGTCTGCGGACCGGATTCCAAATCTGACAGCTAGAAAAGTGACGTCACTCTGGGGGAAACTTTGCTTGTGTATATCTCTCAATCCATATAAGTTTGAGAGATAAGACTTTTTCTCTGTCGTCCAATACAGGTTACTGGTAACTTTGGGTAGGCAATCCACCCCTTTAATTGTAGGCAGGAACAATTCTAGAATTGTATGCAGGGGGTGAAGCCTACCTTCCCTCCTAGCCAACCAGCTCCAGAAAGATTTGTTCCTTGGTGAAGACGCAGGCAAGAGAACAGTTCTGCTATAGTTTTAGACATTTTTTTAATTTTTCTGTTAAAAATGGAATACCATCATTAGGCGGATTACCATAACTGACAATGCCCTTAGATGTGGCTAGCTCAGTGACCAGGTGCTTTTTGTGGACCTTAAGCCCTGAGGGGAAAATCTTAGGTACAAGTTCTTTCCTCAGGAGTCGCCCACCGAGGCTTCTTCTTTAAACATGGTGATCTGAAGACAGAAGATCTGCAGGAAAGGTGAGCAACCCTTTGAGTGCTGCAGGTCCACATGTCCCACAGTGCCCCTCCACACAGGGGTTTACATTTGGAGTTCCTATTGCACACTCCTTCACTCATTGGGTCTATCTGTATGTCTGTTCGGTGTTTGGAGTAAGTTAATGTGTTATTTAACCCTTTATCTGCTGGTTTGGCATTCATTTGGGGGGTTTTCTGACACTTCCTACTGGTTCAGTGTTTTTGGGTATCCTAACATGTTTTAGTGATGTTTCATGTCTTTTAATATTACACCTTCAATTTTGTGAAATTTTACCGCATAGGCGCCATTGTTCCATTCACTCCTATGGGACTGTACAGTTTGGGACATATCTCTGCAACCGTTTAACCTAGTGACTTCAGAGAAGGCTCATTTTACTTGTCTACACTTGTGCTATCATCAGGTTCATGTTTCTAGTGTGTTGGGGGGCTCAGGGGGCTTTGGGCACTGTTTAGGGTATTTTTCTGGGAAAACTAATTTTCCCATGAGTGCTTGCTTCGTGCGCTCGTTTCTGATTGGCTTCCTCCGCAGGAGCCTTTTTATGATTGTTCCAGAGAGAGTATCCTATACAGGGCTTGGACTGTCCTCCTCTCCTCTGCTGATTAACCCTTCGCTTGCCAGATAAGTCTATTTTAGTGATTTCTGAGGTGTAACTTTAATCATACACACTGTAATTGGGTGATTTCTTATACAGTAAGGTTATTGACACTTAGAGAATATATATACCATTGGAGCTTGGGGCCAGACCTAAGACTAAGGACGCTGGGGTCTCTGTATCCCCCATTGCGCATTGCTCTTCCTGTCATTCAGGATTACCTAGAGAATTCTCAGGTCATTTATGCCCAGCATGTCCTGATGTCCCTGAGAGTCTTCCAGGGATCTCCAGCCATGGATTAGTCAAGTCTTCCCTGCCAAAACCACAGGGAGTACCTGATGTATCAAATTCCTCTGAGGAGGAACTGTTTGTGGATTTGGATGTTGAGGAATGTTCTGTTGTGGGCTCCTTTCAGTTTTTTGGGGATAAATTTGAGGCTGATCCTGAGCCCTCGACTGAGGGCCTGATCAGGGCTGTTTTAAATACCCTAAACATTCCCTTAGTGCAGGAGGTTCCTTCTGATGTGTTTCCGTAGCCAAAAAAGCCCCTTGCTTGCTTTCCACCTAACCCCACTCTTGACCGCCTTGTGTATGAAGAGTGGAAATCTCTGACAGGAAACCTTCTGTCTCCAAGAAAGCTGCCAAGCTTTATCCCTTCTCTGAGACAGCGCTTGCTCAGTGGGTTCATCCTCCCAAGGTGGATGCTCCTACTATCTCCAGGCTATCTAAGTCTACTGCCTTGCCAGTTTCTGGTGTGTCTGCTCTTAAAGACAGGACTGACAAGAAACTTGAGGTCTCCCTCAAGTCCATTTTTGCCACTGCTGGTACTGCCATACACCCAGCATTTGCTGCAGTATGGGTGAACCGGGCCATTGCGGTCTGGACTGAACAGCTCAACCTGGCTGTCCTTCATGGTGCTCCTACACTGGATGTGTTGCTCCTTCTTGCCAACATTTCTGAGGCCCAGCACTATGTCTTCTGCCTTATTTGATGCCATCTGTTTGGTGGCCAGGGTTTCCACCATGTCTGTTGTTGCCAGACGGGCTCTGTGGCTCAAGATCTGGTCTGCTGACCCTGCTTTCAAGAAAACATTGCTCTCCTTACCTTTTCAAGGTACTTCTTTGTTTGGGCCAGATCTTAAAGGGATAGTAACCCCTCCAGAAAACTTGAAGACAAATGCTAGTAATAAGCACAACATACCTTACTCCTTTATCCCCATCTCTCAAACCATCATGGTTTGAGAAATGTAAGAAGAGAAAGACCGCCACTCCCTCCCCCTTCTCATGTGTCCCCTGTATAGCGGACGTCATGAGATACTGCTTCCGTGACCAGACGGCGGCTCTGCAGGTGCACTGTCTTCTCGATATCTCGGTATAATTACTTCATCGGTATGGTCTAAAACATGTGTCTGGCTTGCAAGCACATGTTGTAGACCATACAGATGAAGTAATTATACGAGATATCGAGATGACAGCGCTCCTGCAGAGCCGCCGTAAGTCGATCGACCAGATTCTGCCTCTGACAGCTTTACAGCTCGTCAGGCAGAAAGGGGAGGGAGCAGAGTTCTTTCTTCTCTTATATCTCTCAAACCATAATGGTTTGAGAGATGGGGGTAAAGGAGTTACGTATGTTATGCTTATTACTAGCATTTGTTTTCAAGTTTTCTGGGGTGGGTTACTATCCCTTTAAAGATCTGATCAGTGAGGCCACTGGGGGTAAGAGTACCCTTCTACCGTTGGTTCCCAGGAAGAAAACGCCGCTTAAGCGCAATCGGTATTTTCGTTCCTTTCAGACTGAGACACGTCCAGCGAATCAGACGGTTCCCTTAGCTCCGCGTGCCTCCTCCAAGCCCAAACGGCAATGGAAGCCCAAGGTCTCCTCCAAGCCCAAGGCTTCCAAGCCTTCTTCGGCATGACTCACCGAACCAGTCTGTGTCACTACCACAGCGTCTGGGAGGATTCAGTGGAGGACCCATGGGTTTTACAGATGGTGGCGGAAGGATACAGGATCCCTTTCGTCTCTCTTCCTCCCTTTCGCTTCTTTCCTTCTCATACGCCTCAGGGCACGGAGAAATGCCAGCTGTTCAACAGTGCTATTCTAGACAAGGATGTTTTAGACAAGGATGTTCTAGAGCCTGTTCCAGTTCAGGACAGAGGTAGGGGTTTTTACTTTTTGTGGTCTCCAAAAAGGACGGCGGTTGTCGCCCTATTTTGGATTTGAAGGATCTCAATTCCTTTGTGATCCAGACTCATCACCAGGAGTCTCTAAGGATGGTGATTGCTGCTATGTCTCTGGGGGAATTCCTTGCACCTCTGGATCTTCAAGACACGTATTTACACATCACCATTCATCCAGAGAGATGGCAGTATCTCAGATTTGCCTGTGACCGAGGGCATTTTCAGTTTGGTCTGACTACAGCTTTTCAAGTTTTCAACCGTGTCTCCGGGAGCCTTAGTGTCTGTCCTCCATCGGGACGGCATCAGAGTTACTCCATACATGGACGACCTGCTTCTGAAAGCCCCCTCTGCGGAACTTCTTCATCAGCAGGTTCAGCTATGCATTCACGCACTCACCCATCACGGGTGGGTCATCAACAGGTCATCAGGTCTTGTCCCATCCCAGTGTCTGGTTTTCCTGGGCCTTCTCTTCGACACTCAGAAGAGCATGGTGTTTCTCACGGACGAGGTAGCTCACCAGATTGCCCACAGGGTTTCTGTGGTTCTGGCTGAAGATCCAGTTCCAACCAAGAAGCTGTCCTGTCTAGTGGGGAAATTCATCTCCACCATAGAAGCGGTCCCGTTTGCCATGACACACACTAGGGAACTCCAGAGGTTTGTGATCCAGGTGTGCAGGGGTCAGCTGGAACTTCTGAAGATGTCAGTATCCCTCCCACTTCATGTGGAACTGAGTTTGTCGTGGTTGCTCGACCTCTCCAATCTGCTGAAGGGAAAGTCCTTCCTGTATCCTTCTGGACCAAGCTGACGACGGACGCCAGCCTCTCCGGCTGGGAGCGGTCCTGGGTTTCCTGAGCACTCGGGGTCCGTGGTCACCGGAGGAATCTCTCCTTCCCATCAACGTGTTGGAGCTTCGGGCGATATTTCATCCCCTTTTGTTACTGGACATCTCAGCTGGAAGACTGTCCAGTTTGGATACAGTCCGACAAACTCCACGGCCGTGGCTTACATCAACAAGCAGGGCGGAACAAGAATTCTCGCTGCTTGTTTAGAGGTCAAGTCTGTTTTGTCCTGGGCAGTAGATCACGTTCCTGCCATATCCGCAGTGCACATTCCTGGTGTAGACAACATCATGACGGACTTCCTCAGTCGACACACAGTGGACAGAGGAGAGTGGGAACTGCACCCAGAGGTGTTCACCCTCATTGCTCTGAAGTGGCGACAAGATGGCGACAAGACACAACAGGAAGGTTCCGAGGTTCTGCTCTTGGTGGAGGGACCCTCTAGCTCTGGCAGTGGATGCAATATCCATTCCTTGGTTGTTTCCTCTGGCCTACATCTTTCCTCCCTTCCTTATGTTGCACAGGGTGTTATGGAAATTCTCCCAAAGTTACCAGTAACCTGTATTGGACAACCGAGAAAAGAGGATTTTAGTCTTACCTGTTAAATCCTTTTCTCTTAGTCCATACAGGTTACTGGTCTCCCACCCTGTCAAGGGACCATGCTTGGCTGTCCTGTGGCAGATCATGGGGGTCCTTTGGGGTCATGCTCACAGGAGTCTTCTTTCCTTCCACTATCTAGTCAATAGTTAGTGTCTCAAATCTTTCTGGTGCTGGTTGGCTAGCTGCAGCCAAGGATGGAAGGTAGGCTCCACCCCCTGCATACAATTCTAGAATTGTACAATTGTACAATTAAAGGGGCGTATCGCCTACCCAAGGTTACCAGTAACCTGTATGGACTAAGAGAAAAGGATTTAACAGGTTAGACTAAAATCCTCTTATCGTTCTTCATGTTTTTTTAAATGGCTTTAATGTAAAATAAATTTTTTGAAGTATTACTATCACTTTTGAGGACAAGCTGCAGTACAACTCTGAACCGCAGCCTGTCAGTCTTCCCCTTCCCAATAGTGCCTTGTTCCCACCTCCTTCAATGATGGAATCCTCTATGTGAGACGGAGAGCCAATGAGAGAGCTTCAGCTCACATGGAGGAAGCCTCCACCAGAGTAGTAGGTAAGAATGAGGCACTGTGGGGAGGGGAAGAGGCGAAGATTGACAGGCTGCTGTGCAGCTCTCCTTGACTGACGTCACCAGCTTATTTTTAAAGGTTATAACTCGGCATTGACTGCATTACATTAACAGAAACAGAAGATAAACAAGGATAGCACTGTAAAATAAGGACTTTAACAGAGGTGAGAATTCCCCTTTAATTATTTTTATATTTGTTTATATTCCATATCCCTTGTGGTGATGTCACTTCCTGTCTCTGCCTGGCTCTTTATATAAATAAGCCATTTTCTATACAGAACCAGGCAGGAATAAAGGAAGTGACGATGCTTAGTGGTGTGGAAGCAGAAATAAAACACATGCTGTAGAACGAAGCAATTTTTAGCCTTTTGTATAGTTTTAGGTATAGGAAATTTTAAATGAATATTGAAGGGGCAGTGAAAGGGGCTTTATAACCGTAGGAAGTTATCTGACCACTTAAAACTGTCACACGCTTTGTTTCCCCTGCAGATCTCCATAGTTTGCAGGGCTGGGTGATTTCAGTCTCCTCTTCTGGGAGAGGAAGCGCCATCCCTCAGGTTCTGGAGTTGATGAATTCACTGATGTGGGGGAGAAGTCTCCCAGAATTGCACTATATCTCTGACCTTACCCAGCCCTGCAGATCACAGAGATCTGCACAGTGAGCTAAGAGAGCGTGACAATGTTTTAACCCCTTAAGGAGCAGATGGGTGTTCAGTGCATTGCAAAGCAGTGCCTTGCACACCCCTCTGGTGCTTAAAGGGATAGTAATACTTCAGAATTACTATCCCTTATATTGAAGCCCTTTAAAAACTGAATTAAATGCCACCAGCGGCATCTCTCAATCCTTTATAGTTTGCGAGATAGCCGCTTTTAAACTTTACTCTCCCCTGCCGTCATCGTTCTTGCTGCAGCAGGGAATCCGTTCATTGAATCAAGCGGAGGCTCTTCAGCAGAACCAGATCTCATTATAGAAGAAATGATCCTTCACTAAAACGGTCTTCTACGTGTGCTTGGTAACCAAAAACACGTAGAAGACTGTTTTAGAGAAGGATCTTGTCTTCCACAACGAGATCTCGGGTCTGCTGAAGAGCCTCCGCTTGATTCAATGAACGGATTCCCCTGCTGCAGCAAGAAAGCTGACGTCAGCGGAGAGACAGGGGAGAGCGAAGTTTAAAAGCGGCTATCTCTCAAACCATAAAGGTCTGAGAGATGCCGCTGGTGGCATTTAATTCCGTTTTTAAAGGGCTTCAATATAAGGGATAGTTATTTTGAAGTATTACTATCAATTAAAGGGGTTAAGCAACAGGCCCCCAGTTCCTACAGCTGTAGGGTATGTTCCTATAGTTAGCTCCTGACCCTTTATTGTCCTTTTTAGACTATGCACTTTATGGGTGGTCGGTTCACTTTAAACCCCTCCTCCATGTTACTTTTCATGAAGAGCTGTGGGCGCCTGGCAGCCCAGATTCTCCTTGCGGAGCTGTGCTGGTGTGTACACCTCCTAGCATAGGGCTCGCTGCACAGATCCTGGTGTTTCCTCGAGGGTTTCCCATTTGTGTCTCGGAGCCTCCCTTGTGCATCTTGAATGTGGTGATATCCCCACTGCCTGGGTCACTGAACATTGGCGCTTATATTATTTTGTGTTGTCCCAACCTCTTTCTCCTTTTAGGAATGTGCTGGACGGCCAGGCTCACAAACCCATACTGGGCCCTGTCTGTCCAGCCCTGCCCTATAGCTCTAACTCTGCATGTTGCCTGCCTGGTACCTAACCTCAGTTTGCTGTTTTGTATTTCCTAATCCACACAGACCAGCAGAAGCCTTGATGCATGTGTGTGTGTGATCTGCCGCAGGACGTTCCACACAACAGGTATTTATCTAGATATTTAATGAAAAGTAACATTCTTCACAAAGTAAAAAGAGAATAAATCGGTTTTTCGCTCAGACCTCTGGTTTTTAAAGGATTAATTAGCATAATCTAAATTAAGAGATCCTTAGCCGTTCTCCTCAAGTCCCCTAACAGTACAGGATTTCTGGATCTTCCTACCCAGGGGACCTAATCAGTGAAATATCCACTAATTACACCGCTGGGCTCGGGCAGGGAAACTGCTGGGCTCGGGCAGGGAAACTGCTGGGCTCGGGCAGGGAAACTGCTGGGCTCGGGCAGGGAAACTGCTGGGCTCGGGCAGGGAAACTGCTGGGCTCGGGCAGGGAAACTGCTGGGCTCGGGCAGGGAAACTGCTGGGCTCGGGCAGGGAAACTGCTGGGCTCGGGCAGGGAAACTGCTGGGCTCGGGCAGGGAAACTGCTGGGCTCGGGCAGGGAAACTGCTGGGCTCGGGCAGGGAAACTGCTGGGCTCGGGCAGGGAAACCGCTGGGCTCCTGGGCTGTGGCATGGAAATGGAAATCCCTGGGCTCGGGCATGGAAATCACCTGGGCTCGGGCCCACACTCAGGCATGGAAATCCTTACACACCTGCACTGCTAGTGGGACTTGAGGACCGCGGTTGGGAACTTTGATCTAAATAAATAAAAAAAACTAGTTTTCTAAATAGAATACGTTGGCTTTCAATCAAATAAAGTTGCTTTTATGTGATATTTTCCTTCAGTCTGTTGACTGCTAGAGGCGTCTCCAGTGCATTGCAAAAAGCCCCATTAAATTGATGGGAATCGGCGAAATCTTCTTTCCATCTCTGTGGTGCAGTTGGTTTGCTCCGGAATTGCACCGTTTTATCTTAAAGGGATAGTAATACTTGCAAATTACTAATCCCCATATTGTAGCTTTGTTAAAAAGAAATGTATTGCCCCCGGTGTCATCTCTCAGACCCTTATGGTGAGAGATGATAGCGCTCAAAGTTACCCCCCTCCCTCCCCCTTCCCTGACTGAACACTGACTGCAGGGGAAGCTGTCGTACGAAAGTCTTATGTGCATCAGGCGGCTCTGCAGCTGAGCTGAGATCGCGTTTATAAAAAATAAATCTTTCACTAAAACGGTCTTCTATGTATGCTTGCAAACTAAGCACACGTAGAAGACCATTTTAGTGAAAGATTTCTTTTTTTATAAATGCGATCTCGGCAATGGTGCAGAGCCGCCTGATGCTAGTAATACCGGATATCCCTGCAGTCAGCGTTCAGTCAGGGGAGGGGGAGGGAGGGGGGTACTTTGAGCGCTATCACCTCTCATACCATAAGGGTCTGAGAGATGACACTGGGGGCAATAAGTTGCTTTTTAACAAAGCTACAATATGGGGATTAGCAATTTGCAAGTATTACTGGGGGTATCTGTGTCTTTAAGGGACATTAATGTCCCATAAAAAGGCTTATAGTTATGTAGTGCTTAAAAATTAAACTTTATGCCACAAACCCTATCTCTCAAACCGCTATGGTTTGAGAGATATTCGCATTCAAAGGTCCCCCGCCCCTTCTCCTGACGTCAGCACTGTGCTGACAGCAGGAGATCCCGGTCTGGGGACCAGCCCGTGGCTCTGCAGCAGAGCCGAAATCTCTTTATTGGAAAATTACTTAATCGGAAAGGTCTGCAACATGTGCCTGGTGGTCAAGCACACTTTTTTGACCGTTACAATGAAGTAGTTTGTTTTAAATAACGTGATTTTGGCTCTGCTGAAGAGCCTCCTCGTGTCGGCCAACACGGGTCTCCTGCTGTCGGCTTTACAGCTGACATCAGGAGGGGGAACGTTGAATGCAAATATCTCTCCAACCATAGCGGTTTGAGAGATAGCGGTTTGTGGTATAGAGTTTACATTTTTAAGCTCTACAAAACTATAAGCGTTTTTATGGGACATTGCTGTCCCTTTAACACTGTTTAGCTGGACAGAGACTATATGACCCTTATGTATAAAGGCAAAAAGGAGCATTTCTGGGACAGACACATTCACATTGATTTCAAAGGGGTGTTTAACCCCTTGAATGCTAGAGTGGTTTCAAACGCATTGCTTCATAATCTGTTGGTGACCTTTTTAGTGTTCAAGGTGTTAAGACCTGTTCATATTAATGAGAATTTTTGGAATACTGCCCCAGAATTGCTCCACTTATGTCTGTATGATTGTGGCCCTTATAGTTTTAAAAATCCTGTGCAGACACAGAGCCACAGACTCCTTTACTGACTGCAGGCAGAGGGCGCTCATAAACTGAAAAGAACTAAACTTGCAGGTTCAGTTCACAGAGTTAACATGAGCCAGCAGGTATAATCATGCAATAAATGACAAATAAGTAACTTATCTTAAATTCGTTCTTATTCTTCCAAGGATCTCAAAAAAATAAACAGAGAAATATATAGTGATGTACGTTTTATTACTTAAAAAGTTTTAAAACCAAGATATATATCTACTCGCAAACACCAACGCAAACCAAAAACATAAGTTTGCTAAAAGTGCCTTTCAGTCAATGTAATGTCCAACTGAGTTCCACAAATCCAAACGAGTCGTTTTCCCGAAGCGTTCCAGGCTGGTATCTTCAGATTAGACTGCAATCTCCTTAGATGATAACGGATCAAAAAAATAAAATCTATAATTTAAATATAGGACTCTAGCTATGTCTTTGTCCGATTCCGGCTCTCATTATTTACTTTGGGTATTTAAAACTCTGTTGTTAGTCCGGACCTCTATTTGGCATTCAATAAAGTCCGATATAGTGTGAGTAAACAGCAATACGCTTTTCTGAAGCTTTTCGTCCTTGACTTTGTCAGAGAAGAATCTATTGCTGTTTACTCACACAAAAGACTCATTTGGATACGCGGACCTCAGTTGGACATAACATAGTCTGATAGGCCCTTTTAGCAAACCTATGTTTTTAGCTTTGGTGTTTGTGAGTATTTTTTGTTGTGCATATATGATAACATTTTTTGTACACTCTTGGTTTGGCCTGCTGTTTATAACATTGAGCTGCTATTAAGCTTTTTCCATTCTGTGCTTCTAGATAAGGAAACTACCTCACTGAAAGCTCCGTCACTGGCGCCACCAAGAGATGGACTTCAGGGCCCTGCCCACTCTTCAGGCATCGCTTCAAATCCATGCGCACCTTCGGTCTCTGCTCCAACTACAATCTGCTCCCACCCGCCCACTGTGACCAATGTCATAGAGCCATTACCAGACTCATCCACAGCTGAATCGTCCAGAACTGGGGGCATGGGTGCGGTGGTAGATGGTGACATGGATGCTGAACAGACTCCTGCCATTATGCACCCTTCATTTGCGGGTAGCAATCCTGCAACTGAATATTTAAGTGGTGTAAATTCAGAGGTGTCTCAACTAGTAAGTGCTGATCAGAAGGGAGAGGCCCTGAACCAACCCGCAGCAGTACCAGAACTTGTGGAGCACTACCTGGCGCCAGGCCTCACACAACATCTAGAGACCATTAATGAGATGCAGGAATCTGAAGAAGCACAATCTCCTTTTCATGTGCAAGATCCCAGTAATGAGACTGACTTTGTCTTGGGCAGATATGAGCCACCCCCTTCTCCTGCTGGTCTAATAGGACCCAACATGAGGGACACACCTGGGGAGGGATCAATCTCGGACAGTACAGGAGCCGTAATGGAAGTGGACATACCCGAGAGTAATCATTATGCATTTGATCAGACATGCTGCAAAAACATTGATGCAGACTCTCATCAGAGCACTCTAGTTCCTGAGCTTCAGGAAAACAGACCACCTCTCCAAGATGCTTCTGAGCAGAAAGTGACTGCCGATGACACAGTGAGGTTTGTAGACATAGAAGTTTCTGACGCCACTGAACATACCTCTGAGGAGATTAGCCTGGTCCCACCAAGCACCTCTGTGCAGGACGTGGATGATTCCTGCTTCTCGTTGGCTACTGCCCTTAAAGAACTTCATAAACTCTTGGTTATGAGTGGTCAAGGGCCATGTAGGGTTACCCCAGATGATAAACCTTCCCCTGCAGCTGAAACTATTGAGGATTGTGAGGAGCCTTGCCAAAATGGGCTTTCAGACAACCGCCTTCCCAAGCAGAATGCTGTCGATGTATCCATAATGGACCATTCTATCAGTAATGAGGACTTAATTAAAACAGAGAGTGGCCACAGAAATTTGGGGGAAGATCTGTCGAGCCCTGAGCAAGTGGGAAATGCAGAAGGATGCACTAGGTCTGTTGTGGGTTTGGAGCTTTCTAGTACAAATGATCTTCGAAGAACCAAAGTGGAGAGCTGTCCAGACTCTTCTGTTGCAGTGGAACCGCCTGACACACACACTAATTGTCTTGTTTCCATCAGTTCTGACAACTACTCTGATATTACAGGCAAATCGACCAATCCCCCCATAGTGCAGGATGAAGCCAGCATTGGAAAGGGCTCTCTTGCTCTAAACCAGGACTGTGATGACAAAGCCACAGAAACGAGCACTGAGCCTGCAGGGCTTGAGGATGAACAGTCTGAGTCAGCGGCAGGTCCACTGTTTCCGTCGCCTGGTTTCTCTGCGTTGGCTGTAGAACGGATTGTAAGTGCAGGTTTTACGTTGCAAGACGCAGTTCTTGCGCTGGAGAGAGCTGACGGGAATGCAGATCTCGCCCTTCTAGCTTTACTAGCGAAGAATATCGTAGTCCCCACATAACTTTTTACCTATGAGAGAAGGGGAAGCCAACTCTTTATTCCTCAGTATTACATGGTCATGTGGGGTCTCCCTCATTGCGCACTTTGGTACTTAAAGGGATAAGAACTAACCCCTTCTAATAATAACCTCCCTCTTTCATTACTATGCCCACAAAATCCTAATGCCTCCTATGAATGTTTCCCTTGGGTCTTTGTTCAAGAGATCACATCAATCAGTCCTGGATTTCAGGTGCATGTTGGCGGGCATGATAGTTACTGGCAGGAAGTTAGGTTCACTGAAATGGTCATGACAGTTACTGGCAGGAAGTCAGGTGCATGTGGGCGGAAATGACAGTCACTGTCAGGAAGTCAGGTCCACTGAAATGGACATGTCAGTTACTGGCAGTTTGGTTTTTTTGTTTTGTTTTTTTTTTTTTCTTCAGAGTCATGTAGATTGCATAAGCCAACTTAACCCTTTAAGGACTACGGACAATATGTATTGCACATCCCTCTGGTCTTTAAATGGTTAAGATTATCACGTGCAATTTTTCAGGGCCCATCATGTCTTCTTCCATGGACATGGGATCCAGGACTGATTAGAAATATCATCTTAGACAAAGGCACACGAGAAGAATTCATAGTGGCCATTAGGAAATTTTGTGCATACTATGGTAAATGGTGGGTTATTAGGAGATGTTTAACCTTTTGTGTTCCAGAGGGGCAAACAATGCATTGTACATCCTTTTGGCATCCGAAAGCCTAATGCCAGCGCATTGCCTTTACATCCAAACACCCAAGAGCTCGGACTGAACAAGAGTTCCCGCCCTTCCTGGTGACCATCCAGCATCGATCCACATAACATGTTTTTACTGGGCAATTTGTGCCTCTTCATTGTCCGTGTCATCGTGTGGCCAAAAAGGACAGAGATCTGAAGGCAAGTTCCTTGATGGCGGTGCTTTGTCCTGCACTGTGGGATTCCTGAAGCCATGATAGGGGGCTGTCTTTTGTTTTTTGTTTTTTTTTGTTTTGTTTTGTTTGTTTTTACTTTTAAACTGGAGAAAAATGTAGGTTGTGCTTTATAGGCTGAATTTTCTAGGAAAGATCTCATGTTTCTCATAGAACCATAATGAATGTGCTGTTTCCAGTTTTCTCATTTCATTTTTAATGTTTTTAATATAACACAGAGGCTCCTTTACTAAGAAAAACTTTAAGCTGCACCATAAGGGACAAGTAAAAATTCCCCAAATTTAAATTTTTAGAAGTGGATTTTAAAGGTAAAGTGTCAGCGGAATGTCTGTTCATAAGTGTAGGACGTAACTGACAGGGGTGGGAATATAGTTCCCTCTCTATATCACGCTTGTGCAGGGCTGGGTGATGTCAGCATGTCACTCCGTGCCTGGGAGATCTGTCCTCTCTGTTGAAGCCCATTGTTAAAGTGATAATGTCGCATTAAAAGTTGTTCCCCGAGTCTTCTGTATGTAAAAATGAACATATTGCGCTATGTCTCATAACTTACATGTTTGTAGTTCAAAAATTATGAAGCGCTAAAGATCCCTCATCCGCCCCTTTCTGGCCGCTTCCAACCAAGTCTGTAATTGGGTCGTGCGACTCAATGGCTGCAGCGACGGACATACTTCAATAGGTAAGTATAAGGGAAATCGTGACCACCTTGGTGAAGGAGGGCAGGATTTCCCTTTGCTTTCTGAAGTTTGTCCCTCGCTGCAGCCGACCTCACCAGCCTGCATCTTCTCTGTGACGTGCCAGAAAGGGGGCGGGAGGGGATCTTTAGTGCTTCATAACTTTTTAACAGCAGGTTAGTAAGGTATTATACATAGCGCAATAGGTTACTATGAAAGGGATAGTAATACTTAAGATGTAAAAAAATATATGTTGTAGGGTTTATGTCTCCGAATAAAACAAGGGTACTCCCACTGCTGAGACATATTGTATTAAAAAATTATAACTGCTCAAATTTGGATTTTTTGGGTGCAATATCACAGTGGCCTGAAAATTTACAGTGGTGCAATTGCTATACCATCCTATGGAGATTTATGGTCTACGGACCAGAGCAGTTCATAGGATGGTGTAGCAACAGCGCCACTGTAAATTCTCAGGCCACTGTGATATTGCACCTAAAAAAAATAAAGTTTGACCTGTTCTACTTTTTTTTAATAAAAAATATCTCAGCAGTAGGAATACCCTTGTTTTACTCAGGGGGATAAACCCAACAACATTTTTTTTTTTTTTTTTTTACATTTTAAGTATTACTATCCCTTTAACATATGGAAGACTTGGGGAGCAACTTTAACATGAGACATTACTAACACTTTAATGAATTTCCTAACACTGGGCTTCAAAGGAGACAATAGCCATGCATGTTCATCACCCAGAAGCTGTAAGCACAGCACGGATGTCACCCAGCCCTGCGGATCATGGAAATCTGCCGAGGGATTGAAGAGAGAATGGCTGTGTCCTAAGCTATGAGAACTCAATTCATATAGACGTCGAGTAACTTCCTACAGTTAGAAAGCACGCCCACCCTGTGCTGCTCCTTTAACCCTCTGAATGGTAGACAGGTAACCAACGCATTGCTTTGGATTCATCTCTGCCACTTGGGGTTAACTTCTCGAATGCTATAGAGGTCTTCAGGTAAACTCTTTGAGTGCCAAAGGGATATCCAACACATTGCATTGAATACCCCTTTGGCATTCTAAGAGTTAATGCTTCAAAATGTCATTCAAGGGGTTAAAATCCCCTAAAATCAGTGGGAATGTTTGTCGCTTATGGTGTCATCTGTTGGCTCTGAAATGTCTGATTGTTTTCACGTCAGTCTCAACGCATCTCATATCCACCTTGACCTCTGTCGTGCTGGGTCTTGCCATGCCAGCCATTGCACTGCTATAAAGGTTTACAGCATATGTCTTGGGTGGATGCCTTGTTTCCAACTGCTTTTTTTTTTAAAACAAAATCTGTTTTGAAAGCGCTTTTATCCGCAGCTGAATTTTTTCCCTTTAAGACTTTTCTTCCTGCCCAGTTGATGACAATGGAAATATTTACTTAGTTCGTTGGTGTCGATAAAGTGAGACAAATTGATTACTTGGCAGTTTTCCCACCTTTTAGTATTGTTTACAACCCTTTCTGAAGACCACTTTCAAATTTGTAAAATAAATAAATTATGAAATGTTTAAACCAACAATCCACAGCTATAAAATCTGGATGCCATCGTCATGAACTCATTTTTTGTGGGTCACTTAACGCGGATCCTATGTCAGGGCTGATGACCTTTTCGTTAGGATGTCTTTGCAAATCTCTTGGTTTTTTCTGAATCTCTAGCTTTTAACCTGAAGTGGCAAATGTATTGATGCAAAGAGGGGAGCAGTTTGGGGATGCAAATTAACCGCACTATGGGAACATGGAAAACATTGCCACTGATTTTAAATGTATGTCTAGTTTCATTTATGACACCACATAATGTACGCAGCACCTTACAGAAGGATGTCCTGCAATAAACAAAATGTTAAAATAAATACAATATATAGGGTTACCTTGAATGCCGCATTTATTAAAATAATAGGAAAGAGGTCACAGCCCAAAATACGCTTGTGTTGAGACTTTAGTATTTCGTGTGTTAAAGGCCCATTTAAAGGGTGACTCTCACCTGTCCAAATCCTCCCAACAGTGGAATCCTCCATCTTGAAAGGATTTGCATGACTGTCTGTCCCCGTCAACATATTCTGCCTCTTTGATGGAGGCTGACAGGTTGTAACAACCACAAAAGGAGGAGAGGGTACATTTTCCAGATAAGTGAGTGATTAAAGAGATAGTAAAGTCTCACTATAAATTAAGATTTGATTTCTCCTTATAATTTGTACTAATGCTCTGTACCGTTGTCCGTGTTTTTAACATTGTAGTTTTTGTGTAATTATATTTTAAAGTCCCCCCCCTCCCACTTCTTCTACCAACGTCACTATTGTTTTCTCTGAGCAGAAGCCGGTCCGGACTGACCACAACGAGGGTTTTCCTTATACCGGTAAAGCCACTGGATTTCAGATCTGGGGGAAGGCAGTGTGACGTCTGTCTAAGGAGCAGGAGGAGGAAACTTAATAATTATGCAAAAATTACACCGTTAAGAACATTGAGGACGGTCCAGAGCATTATTACAAATAAGGAATAATCAAATCTTAATTTGTAATGAGACATTACAATCTCTTTAATGATGCAGTTTATCAGGTCAGAAATCAAAGGTCTGGTTTGATTAGATTCCCCAACTACTAAACCAAAAATCTATGTAACCATTACGCTGATTAAAATACACAAGTTTAAATAGATGCATTAAACCCTTTAAGGGTCAGATGGGTGTGCAAAACAATGCAGAGCAATATTTTGCCACCCCTCTGGGCTTTAAAGTGTTAATGAGACTAAAACGATCTGGTGATAGGTCAATTTTAAAATCCCAGAGAATTCTGGGAGCTAAATGTTCCCCATGGTGCAGTTGGGTTGCTCCCCTGTTCCTTTTACACCCAGGGCTCAAAGTCTTACTTAAGCGAAAATAAAGTGGAAGAAATGTCTGAACGTTGGTAAAGTCAGACATCTAGGGCCACATGTTCAAAACCAATTGTACTATAGGGTGAAGGTAACATTTCCCATTAAAAAAAAATGGGTAATTTAACCTGTTGAATGCTAGAAAGGTCTTGGAGACCTCTCTGGCATTCAGCGGGTTAAAATGCCCATTTAGATCAATAGGGCATGTTTACGCTTTTCAACTCTCCCCTTTATTGCAGTTTGTCTGCCCCTGAAATGCCTCCACTTCTCCTCTGAACATACAGCCCATTGTGACGAGTTATTGTGAGGGGACGATGGGTATTGTATAAAAGTGCTTGACGCTGATGATCTGACCGTTTGCTGCCTGGTTGAAGACTTTGCTACAATGTGGTCAGTGTCTGGATGTGAACACCGTTACCTTCAGCCCCTGCATGCGTTCAGGTGCAAGTACTAAACCTTACAGGACCCAATAGACGTTCTTTAATTCCTCATGGTAGGGATGAGACGCACCTCCATTTTGTGTATGACCTTACCGACCTAATAGACTCATTTCCATTCTGAAATTATAATCTTTATATTATGCCTCAGGGATCTTTTATCTAAATAGCCAGTCAGTATCTAAACATTTATATTGATTAGTGATTGGAAATGAGTGTCCTCCTAAATAATAACTCACCTCGGAAAGTGAACCTGTCACATTGTTTCAACTCTGCATATTTGAAAAATTCATTAAAAACTTCCTGTGTCATGTTAGCCAAAAACAAGCAAATGTACAGTTAAGGAGAAATTCACATTTGCACTGTATGCTCATGTATTCTAAGTGTGGTACCGGCGCAGTACTAGTGATTGTTTCATATGCTAATGAAAAAGCGCCACTAAAAGAGGTTGCACACTTAAAGGGATAGTAATACTTCAAATTTACTAATCCCCAATATGTGCAACTTACACAAAGAAATTAAATGTCCCAATTCACATCACTCAAACTTTTATGGTTTGAGAGAGAATCAATTTCAAAGTCTCCCCCTCCCTCCCCTTTCCATGTGATCGGCGTTCTAGCTGCCTGCAGGGATAGTCTGTCGTACGACCATCCCGCGGCTCTGCAGCAGAGCCGAGATTGCATTAATGAAGAAAAAAATAATTCACTGAAACAGTCTTGTACGTATGCTTGGAAACCAAGCACACGTACAAGACCATTTCCGTGAAGGATTTTTTCTGCATTAAAGTGATCTTGGCTCTGCTGCAGAGCTGTCGGATGACCCCATGATCGGATTCCCCGGCAGTCAGCTAGACGCTGATGTCAGGGAAAGGGGAAGGAGGGGGAGATTTTGAAATTGATTTTCTCTCAAACCATAAAGGATTGAGAGATGTGATTTGGGGCATTTCATTTCTTTTTGTAAATTGTACAAGTTGGGGATTAGTAAATTTGAAGTGTTACTATCCCTTTAAAGCGATCTGGGGTCGTTTACACTTAATTACCCTTTACCCTGTGCTACCATTTGAAATAATTCTTTTTTTGGGAACGGAGGCCTAAAATCTAGACCAAATATCAGGTATCAAGTCTTGATTTTTGGAGGATCCTAGAAACCCTTAGCACAGTGCTTCTCATACTTTTTTTGTGCACAAGGCACCCCTAACCCGCATTCTGGAACCTTTGGGGTACCCCTAACGTATTTAATGTAATTTATCAATTGCATAATAAAGGTTACAATTCAATATATGGATCTTATTAGGACAATCATACTCATGAAAATAAAACATTGTTCATAACAATTTCCATGTTTCTGCTTTTAAAAGACAATATTTTAATTTTTGTGAAGGTCTTCATAAAAAACATGAGGCACCCTACTTTGATGCCTGTGGCAACCCAAAGTGACACTGCACCCTGTTGGAAAATCACTGCCTTAGTATAAGCCTCTTAAAGCGGAACTACCACCCGAAGTAAAGTCACCCTGCAATAATTAGGCGGGTGGTGACTAGCTTAATAACAGTTCTATTACCGCTCACAACAACAAGATTCTATAGAAATCATTAGTCTTCAAAGACCGGAAGCCAGGTATCAGCGCAGACATCTTGTGCGGGTGCCTGCGCTGTCAGTCCCGTTCTCCATTAAAAAGCATTGCACTGTCCCGGAAGGCACCAGAAGCGACTGATGGTGCAAGTGAGCAGACTGAAGAGAAGGAACTAATCTCAAGTTTAACTGCTTTAAATTTGAAAGCTACACAAAGTAAATAAATCAAAGGGGATGTTAGAATGCCAGAGATCTAGAACTGTGCACCCATCCCCTTTAAGTAATTCTTAAGTTCATAATACTGACAACTACATGTAACCCATTTCATCTCTGGGTACTGATATTCCTTAACCCTTTGAGTGCCAGAGTGGTACGCAACGCATTGCAAAGCAATGCGTTGCGTACCACTCTGGCACTCAAAGGGTTAATAGTGGACCTGTCCTCTTCAGTGACAATTGTATGTTAGCCAAAATGACCAGAAGATGAATCATTTAGGACAGATTAATAATAATTTTATCTCTTGATGTGATCTCTCTGTCCAACACTATCTGATTTCAGTGCAGCATTGAAGAACGTTAAAGGGATAGTAATACTTCGTTTTATCTTTATTTTGTAGACATTAAAAAAAACATGAAGAATGATATAAGTCTTATCTCTCAAACCTTTATGGTTTGAGAGATATTCACAAGCAAAGTTTCCCCTCCCGCCCCTTTTACCTAGTGTAAGCCATCTCTTCTCAGATGTGGAATCCAGTCCATAGACCAGACAGATAACAGCAGGGGACAATCTTCTTCCTATGAGAACAATGAAAGCCCTGCCCCCCTTGACAAGTTTTTCAGGTTTTTCCCTTATCTTAATTGAAGATTGTCCCTCTCTGCAATCTACCTGGACACCTCCCTTCTGCTCTGCCTGAGCAGTGTTACATCAGTAAAAGGGGTGGGAGGGGGACACTTTGTCATTGAATTACTCTTGTACTACAACTCTGACAGAATTGAAATAACACTCTCCAAAGTCCAAATACTATGATGATTAATTAGAGCTGATTTTATTATGAAACATTACTATCCCTTTAAAATTACACTAAAGGCAAGAATTGTATGTATTTTTTTTTTTTTTTTTTTTTTTAGCAGTTTAATCTGTTAACGGCAGGTAAATGGGTAGAGATTAAATCATCCTCCTCCTATATAGTAATTTGCAAAAATGTGTGTAATGACGCAGTCATGCACAGTAGAGACTTCCCGCGCCGCGGCTGATACAGAGCCGGACGCTCAGCTGTGTATCAGCTGTGGCGCGGACAGTCTCTACTGCGCATGACTGCCCCGCGACCATCAGGCAGTGGCACTGTGGCCTGTGTAACGGGCTCTTCAACTAGTCATAAATAATCATCTTTGAAGAAATGCACTAAAATGCGATAAAGTGGAGATAACTTCTCCAATGGGATAAAATCCACAATTCACGTGTTATTTTATGGAGCCTGTGCACTAAGATCCATAAAGTCTGAGAGATGTGAGTGCGTTAGCTCCATAGAGTAACATAGGAACTGGAGAAGTTCTATTTATCACCTCTTTATCACACTTTAGTGCATAACCTCCCTTGTCTTTCACCTTTCAGGAAGGTGGACTAATTAACCCTTTCCTGACTCCTGCAGGGAACAAGAGCCACATTCTCAGGGTGGACTCACAGACAGAACAGGTGCAGACATCCTTGGGCTCTCCGGCTGTTGGAGACTAAAATACCATCATCCCCAGCTGGTCAACAGCCTGTTTGGCCATGACTGTATTTGTCATCTCCAGCAACTGAAGAGCCATCGGTCACCTAGTTCTGGAATAGTACAACAGTGAAATCTTGTACCAATGTCATTATGACTTTAATTTGATGTTAATCTGTGGAGGGGGGGGGGGGCGCGCCTGTTCTGCTTTTACTTATATAATTATGTGGCTGTGCACTAGATGTTTTATACTGATCCCTGCAGTGTACCCCCGGGAAGCGTCTGGCAGGCGAGGTTTGGGGACGCCCCAGAATGCTGGATGTATCTAGTGCCGCCGTCTTATCTGGGTGTCTCGAGTTAGTCTCCTCTTGGCCCATGTTAGGCCATATGCAGGAAGTAAAGTGGAACTATTCTGGACCAAGTCCGTTGCATCATAAGGGCACAAAATGTCCACGGTTTAAAGGGGGCTCTGAACTCTTTGAATGTATGAGATGTCTCCAACATTCAAAGGGCAATAAGACCAAATTAACTACATTTGACCACTATGGTGTAGTTTACTATAAAATGGCTCCACTTGTCTACCTGCGTACGGCCATTTAAATGTACACCTTGGATTCCCCTTTACTGTGTGACTGTGGCTTTAAAACTGGAAGTGACAAAATGTGTATTTAAAACCAAAAAATATTTTTATTTTTTTTTTCCCTTGGGGACAGTGTTGTATCTGGTGTAAAACTGCGGCTTTTGTGGTCTTCATTTACTGAATGTAATATCACTAGATTCTAATTAATGGAAACATGTGGCTCTCCAGCTGCTTTTGTGCTACACAGCTACTTTTGTTGGAGGACATTGTAATCAGACAGCTGGAGAGCTGCAGGCTGGGAGAGGAGTTGAGCTAGTGAAAAGGTTAACTGTGGTTCTCAAACCCCCCCCCCCTCTTTTTTTTTTGGGGGGGGGGCAGGGGCAGTGGAGAGAGATGGCATCTCTAACACGCTTTTTGGAACTTTCAGGGCATTTGTCAATCGCATAACGCTGGGAATAAACACACAAATATATAGTTATCTTAATGAACTGGCGGTCTTGTGGGAGGTTTATAAACACATATACTGACATGTAAACAAACATTAATGTGAGTTTTATTACTGTAGAGCAACATTATACACGTAATATATACACCACACAGTCTGATCTCCTAAACACAGGGACACCAGGGTGATACACTTCTATACACACCACACAGTCTGATCTCATAAACACAGGGACACCAGGGTGATACACTTATATACACACCACACAGTCTGATCTCCTAAACACAGGGACACCAGGGTGATACACTTCTATACACACACCACACAGTCTGATCTCCTAAATACAGGGACACCAGGGTGATACACTTCTATACACACCACACAGTCTGATCTCCTAAACACAGGGACACCGGGGTGATACACTTCTATACACACCACACAGTCTAATCTCATAAACACAGGGACACCAGGGTGATACACTTCTATACACACCACACAGTCTGATCTCCTAAACACAGGGACACCAGGGTGATACACTTATATACACACCACACAGTCTGATCTCCTAAACACAGTGACACCAGGGTGATACACTTATATACACACCGCACAGTCTGATCTCCTAAACACAGGGACATCAGGGTGATACACTTATATACATACCACACAGTCTGATCTCCTAAACACAGGGACACCAGGGTGATACACTTCTATACACACCACACAGTCTGTTCTTCTAAACACAGGGACACCAGGGTGATACACTTATATACACACCACACAGTCTGATCTCCTAAACACAGGGACACCAGGATAATACACTTCTATACACCACACAGTCTGATCTCCTAAACACAGGGACACCAGCGTGATACACTTCTATACACACACCACACAGTCTAATCTCATAAACACAGGGACACCAGGGTGATACACTTCTATACACACACCACACAGTCTGATCTCCTAAACACAGGGACACCAGGATAATACACTTCTATACACCACACAGTCTGATCTCCTAAACACAGGAACACCAGGGTGATACACTTCTATACACACCACACAGTCTGATCTCATAAACACAGGGACACCAGGGTGATACACTTCTATACACACACCACACAGTCTGATCTCATAAACACAGAGATACCAGGGTGATACACTTATATACACACCACACAGTCTGATCTCCTAAACACAGGGACAACAGGGTGATACACTTAAATACACACCACACAGTCTGATCTCCTAAACACAGGGACACCAGGATGATACACTTCTATACACACACCACACAGTCTGATCTCCTAAACACAGGGACACCAGGGTGATACACTTATATACACACCACACAGTCTGATCTCCTAAACACAGGGACACCAGGGTGATACACTTATATACACACCACACAGTCTGATCTCCTAAACACAGGGACACCAGGGTGATACACTTATATACACACCACACAGTCTGATCTCCTACACACAGGGACACCAGGGTGATACACTTATATACACACCACACAGTCTGATCTCCTAAACACAGGGACACCAGGGTGATACACTTATATACACACCACACAGTCTGATCTCCTAAACACAGGGACACCAGGGTGATACACTTATACACACCACACAGTCTGATCTCCTACACACAGGGACACCAGGGTGATACACTTATATACACACCACACAGTCTGATCTCCTAAACACAGGGACACCAGGGTGATACACTTATATACACACCACACAGTCTGATCTCCTACACACAGGGACACTAGGGTGATACACTTCTATACACACCACACAGTCTGATCTCCTAAACACAGGGACACCAGGGTGATACACTTATATACACACCACACAGTCTGATCTCCTACACACAGGGACACCAGGGTGATACACTTATATACACACCACACAGTCTGATCTCCTAAACACAGGGACACCAGGGTGATACACTTATATACACACCACACGCTCTCATGGTGTCATCTGTTGGCTCTGAAATGTCTCTGATTGTTTTCACGTCAGTCTCAACGCATCTCATATCCACCTTGACCTCTGTCGTGCTGGGTCTTGCCATGCCAGCCACTGCACTGCTATAAAGGTTTTTAGTATATGTCTTGGGTGGATGCCTTGTTTCCAACCGCTCTTTTGTTAAAAAAAAAAAAAAAAAATCTGTTTTGAAAGCGCTTTTATCCGCAGCTGAATTTTTTCCCTTTAAGACTTTTCTTCTTGCCCAGTTGATGACAGTGGAAATATTTACTTATGTTCGTTGGTGTCGATAAAGTGAGACAAATTAACTACTTGGCAGTTTTCCCACCTTTTAGTATTGTTTACAACCCTTTCTGAAGACCACTTTCAAATTTGTAAAATAAATAAGTTATGAAATGTTTAAACCAACAATCCACAGCTACAAAATCTGGATGCCATCGTCATGAACTCCTTTTTTTGTGGGCCACTTAACGAGGATCCTATGTCAGGGCTGATGACCTTTTCGTTAGGATGTCTTTGCAAATCTCTTGTTTTTTTTCCCGATTCTCTAGCTTTTAACCTGAAGTGGCAAATGTATAGATGCAAAGAGGGGAGCAGTTTGGGGATGCAAATTAACCGCACTATGGGCACATGCAAAACATTGCCACTGATTTTAAATGTATGTCTAGTTTCATTTATGACACCACATAATGTACGCAGCACCTTACAGAAGGATGTCCTGCAATAAACAAAATGTTAAAATAAATACAATATATAGGGTTACCTTGAATGCCGCATTTATTAAAATAATAGGAAAGAGGTCACAGCCCAAAATATGCTTGTGTTGAGACTTCTTTAGCATTTTGTGTGTTAAAGGCCCATTTAAAGGGTGACTCTCACCTGTCCAAATCCTCCCAACAGTGGAATCCTCCATCTTGAAAGGATTTGCATGACTGTCTGTCCCCGTCAACATATTCTGCCTCTTTGATGGAGGCTGACAGGTTGTAACAACCACAAAAGGAGGAGAGGGTACATTTTCCAGATAAGTGAGTGATTAAAGAGATAGTAAAGTCTCACTATAAATTAAGATTTGATTTCTCCTTATAATTTGTACTAATGCTCTGTACCGTTGTCCGTGTTTTTAACATTGTAGTTTTTGTGTAATTATATTATAAAGTCCCCCCCCCTCCCACTTCTTCTACCAACGTCACTATTGTTTTCTCTGAGCAGAAGCCGGTCCGGACTGACCACAACGAGGGTTTTCCTTATACCGGTAAAGCCACTGGATTTCAGATCTGGGGGAAGGCAGTGTGACGTCTGTCTAAGGAGCAGGAGGAGGAAACTTAATAATTATGCAAAAATTACACCGTTAAGAACATTGAGGACGGTCCAGAGCATTATTACAAATAAGGAATAATCAAATCTTAATTTGTAATGAGACATTACAATCTCTTTAATGATGCAGTTTATCAGGTCAGAAATCAAAGGTCTGGTTTGATTAGATTCCCCAACTACTAAACCAAAAATCTATGTAACCATTACGCTGATTAAAATACACAAGTTTAAATAGATGCATTAAACCCTTTAAGGGTCAGATGGGTGTGCAAAACAATGCAGAGCAATATTTTGCCACCCCTCTGGGCTTTAAAGTGTTAATGAGACTAAAACGATCTGGTGATAGGTCAATTTTAAAATCCCAGAGAATTCTGGGAGCTAAATGTTCCCCATGGTGCAGTTGGGTTGCTCCCCTGTTCCTTTTACACCCAGGGCTCAAAGTCTTACTTAAGCGAAAATAAAGTGGAAGAAATGTCTGAACGTTGGTAAAGTCAGACATCTAGGGCCACATGTTCAAAACCAATTGTACTATAGGGTGAAGGTAACATTTCCCATTAAAAAAAAATGGGTAATTTAACCTGTTGAATGCTAGAAAGGTCTTGGAGACCTCTCTGGCATTCAACGGGTTAAAATGCCCATTTAGATCAATAGGGCATGTTTACGCTTTTCAACTCTCCCCTTTATTGCAGTTTGTCTGCCCCTGAAATGCCTCCACTTCTCCTCTGAACATACAGCCCATTGTGACGAGTTATTGTGAGGGGACGATGGGTATTGTATAAAAGTGCTTGACGCTGATGATCTGACCGTTTGCTGCCTGGTTGAAGACTTTGCTACAATGTGGTCAGTGTCTGGATGTGAACACCGTTACCTTCAGCCCCTGCATGCGTTCAGGTGCAAGTACTAAACCTTACAGGACCCAATAGACGTTCTTTAATTCCTCATGGTAGGGATGAGACGCACCTCCATTTTGTGTATGACCTTACCGACCTAATAGACTCATTTCCATTCTGAAATTATAATCTTTATATTATGCCTCAGGGATCTTTTATCTAAATAGCCAGTCAGTATCTAAACATTTATATTGATTAGTGATTGGAAATGAGTGTCCTCCTAAATAATAACTCACCTCGGAAAGTGAACCTGTCACATTGTTTCAACTCTGCATATTTGAAAAATTCATTAAAAACTTCCTGTGTCATGTTAGCCAAAAACAAGCAAATGTACAGTTAAGGAGAAATTCACATTTGCACTGTATGCTCATGTATTCTAAGTGTGGTACCGGCGCAGTACTAGTGATTGTTTCATATGCTAATGAAAAAGCGCCACTAAAAGAGGTTGCACACTTAAAGGGATAGTAATACTTCAAATTTACTAATCCCCAATATGTGCAACTTACACAAAGAAATTAAATGTCCCAATTCACATCACTCAAACTTTTATGGTTTGAGAGAGAATCAATTTCAAAGTCTCCCCCTCCCTCCCCTTTCCATGTGATCGGCGTTCTAGCTGCCTGCAGGGATAGTCTGTCGTACGACCATCCCGCGGCTCTGCAGCAGAGCCGAGATTGCATTAATGAAGAAAAAAATAATTCACTGAAACAGTCTTGTACGTATGCTTGGAAACCAAGCACACGTACAAGACCATTTCCGTGAAGGATTTTTTCTGCATTAAAGTGATCTTGGCTCTGCTGCAGAGCTGTCGGATGACCCCATGATCGGATTCCCCGGCAGTCAGCTAGACGCTGATGTCAGGGAAAGGGGAAGGAGGGGGAGATTTTGAAATTGATTTTCTCTCAAACCATAAAGGATTGAGAGATGTGATTTGGGGCATTTCATTTCTTTTTGTAAATTGTACAAGTTGGGGATTAGTAAATTTGAAGTGTTACTATCCCTTTAAAGCGATCTGGGGTCGTTTACACTTAATTACCCTTTACCCTGTGCTACCATTTGAAATAATTCTTTTTTTGGGAACGGAGGCCTAAAATCTAGACCAAATATCAGGTATCAAGTCTTGATTTTTGGAGGATCCTAGAAACCCTTAGCACAGTGCTTCTCATACTTTTTTTGTGCACAAGGCACCCCTAACCCGCATTCTGGAACCTTTGGGGTACCCCTAACGTATTTAATGTAATTTATCAATTGCATAATAAAGGTTACAATTCAATATATGGATCTTATTAGGACAATCATACTCATGAAAATAAAACATTGTTCATAACAATTTCCATGTTTCTGCTTTTAAAAGACAATATTTTAATTTTTGTGAAGGTCTTCATAAAAAACATGAGGCACCCTACTTTGATGCCTGTGGCAACCCAAAGTGACACTGCACCCTGTTGGAAAATCACTGCCTTAGTATAAGCCTCTTAAAGCGGAACTACCACCCGAAGTAAAGTCACCCTGCAATAATTAGGCGGGTGGTGACTAGCTTAATAACAGTTCTATTACCGCTCACAACAACAAGATTCTATAGAAATCCTTAGTCTTCAAAGACCGGAAGCCAGGTATCAGCGCAGACATCTTGTGCGGGTGCCTGCGCTGTCAGTCCCGTTCTCCATTAAAAAGCATTGCACTGTCCCGGAAGGCACCAGAAGCGACTGATGGTGCAAGTGAGCAGACTGAAGAGAAGGAACTAATCTCAAGTTTAACTGCTTTAAATTTGAAAGCTACACAAAGTAAATAAATCAAAGGGGATGTTAGAATGCCAGAGATCTAGAACTGTGCACCCATCCCCTTTAAGTAATTCTTAAGTTCATAATACTGACAACTACATGTAACCCATTTCATCTCTGGGTACTGATATTCCTTAACCCTTTGAGTGCCAGAGTGGTACGCAACGCATTGCAAAGCAATGCGTTGCGTACCACTCTGGCACTCAAAGGGTTAATAGTGGACCTGTCCTCTTCAGTGACAATTGTATGTTAGCCAAAATGACCAGAAGATGAATCATTTAGGACAGATTAATAATAATTTTATCTCTTGATGTGATCTCTCTGTCCAACACTATCTGATTTCAGTGCAGCATTGAAGAACGTTAAAGGGATAGTAATACTTCGTTTTATCTTTATTTTGTAGACATTAAAAAAAACATGAAGAATGATATAAGTCTTATCTCTCAAACCTTTATGGTTTGAGAGATATTCACAAGCAAAGTTTCCCCTCCCGCCCCTTTTACCTAGTGTAAGCCATCTCTTCTCAGATGTGGAATCCAGTCCATAGACCAGACAGATAACAGCAGGGGACAATCTTCTTCCTATGAGAACAATGAAAGCCCTGCCCCCCTTGACAAGTTTTTCAGGTTTTTCCCTTATCTTAATTGAAGATTGTCCCTCTCTGCAATCTACCTGGACACCTCCCTTCTGCTCTGCCTGAGCAGTGTTACATCAGTAAAAGGGGTGGGAGGGGGACACTTTGTCATTGAATTACTCTTGTACTACAACTCTGACAGAATTGAAATAACACTCTCCAAAGTCCAAATACTATGATGATTAATTAGAGCTGATTTTATTATGAAACATTACTATCCCTTTAAAATTACACTAAAGGCAAGAATTGTATGTATTTTTTTTTTTTTTTTTTTTTTTTAGCAGTTTAATCTGTTAACGGCAGGTAAATGGGTAGAGATTAAATCATCCTCCTCCTATATAGTAATTTGCAAAAATGTGTGTAATGACGCAGTCATGCACAGTAGAGACTTCCCGCGCCGCGGCTGATACAGAGCCGGACGCTCAGCTGTGTATCAGCTGTGGCGCGGACAGTCTCTACTGCGCATGACTGCCCCGCGACCATCAGGCAGTGGCACTGTGGCCTGTGTAACGGGCTCTTCAACTAGTCATAAATAATCATCTTTGAAGAAATGCACTAAAATGCGATAAAGTGGAGATAACTTCTCCAATGGGATAAAATCCACAATTCACGTGTTATTTTATGGAGCCTGTGCACTAAGATCCATAAAGTCTGAGAGATGTGAGTGCGTTAGCTCCATAGAGTAACATAGGAACTGGAGAAGTTCTATTTATCACCTCTTTATCACACTTTAGTGCATAACCTCCCTTGTCTTTCACCTTTCAGGAAGGTGGACTAATTAACCCTTTCCTGACTCCTGCAGGGAACAAGAGCCACATTCTCAGGGTGGACTCACAGACAGAACAGGTGCAGACATCCTTGGGCTCTCCGGCTGTTGGAGACTAAAATACCATCATCCCCAGCTGGTCAACAGCCTGTTTGGCCATGACTGTATTTGTCATCTCCAGCAACTGAAGAGCCATCGGTCACCTAGTTCTGGAATAGTACAACAGTGAAATCTTGTACCAATGTCATTATGACTTTAATTTGATGTTAATCTGTGGAGGGGGGGGGGGGGGGCGCGCCTGTTCTGCTTTTACTTATATAATTATGTGGCTGTGCACTAGATGTTTTATACTGATCCCTGCAGTGTACCCCCGGGAAGCGTCTGGCAGGCGAGGTTTGGGGACGCCCCAGAATGCTGGATGTATCTAGTGCCGCCGTCTTATCTGGGTGTCTCGAGTTAGTCTCCTCTTGGCCCATGTTAGGCCATATGCAGGAAGTAAAGTGGAACTATTCTGGACCAAGTCCGTTGCATCATAAGGGCACAAAATGTCCACGGTTTAAAGGGGGCTCTGAACTCTTTGAATGTATGAGATGTCTCCAACATTCAAAGGGCAATAAGACCAAATTAACTACATTTGACCACTATGGTGTAATTGGTTTACTATAAAATGGCTCCACTTGTCTACCTGCGTACGGCCATTTAAATGTACACCTTGGATTCCCCTTTACTGTGTGACTGTGGCTTTAAAACTGGAAGTGACAAAATGTGTATTTAAAACCAAAAAATATTTTTATTTTTTTTTTCCCTTGGGGACAGTGTTGTATCTGGTGTAAAACTGCGGCTTTTGTGGTCTTCATTTACTGAATGTAATATCACTAGATTCTAATTAATGGAAACATGTGGCTCTCCAGCTGCTTTTGTGCTACACAGCTACTTTTGTTGGAGGACATTGTAATCAGACAGCTGGAGAGCTGCAGGCTGGGAGAGGAGTTGAGCTAGTGAAAAGGTTAACTGTGGTTCTCAAACCCCCCCCCCCTCTTTTTTTTTGGGGGGGGGGCAGGGGCAGTGGAGAGAGATGGCATCTCTAACACGCTTTTTGGAACTTTCAGGGCATTTGTCAATCGCATAACGCTGGGAATAAACACACAAATATATAGTTATCTTAATGAACTGGCGGTCTTGTGGGAGGTTTATAAACACATATACTGACATGTAAACAAACATTAATGTGAGTTTTATTACTGTAGAGCAACATTATACACGTAATATATACACCACACAGTCTGATCTCCTAAACACAGGGACACCAGGGTGATACACTTATATACACACCACACAGTCTGATCTCCTAAACACAGGGACACCAGAGTGATACACTTCTATACACCACACAGTCTGATCTCCTAAACACAGGGACACCAGGGTGATACACTTATATACACACCACACAGTCTGATCTCCTAAACACAGGGACACCAGGGTGATACACTTATATACACACCACACAGTCTGATCTCCTAAACACAGGGACACCAGGGTGATACACTTCTATACACACCACACAGTCTGATCTCCTAAACACAGGGACACCAGGGTGATACACTTCTATACACCACACAGTCTGATCTCCTAAACACAGGGACACCAGGGTGATACACTTATATACATACCACACAGTCTGATCTCATAAACACAGGGACACCAGGGTGATACACTTCTATACACACACCACACAGTCTGATCTCATAAACACAGAGATACCAGGGTGATACACTTATATACACACCACACAGTCTGATCTCCTAAACACAGGGACAACAGGGTGATACACTTAAATACACACCACACAGTCTGATCTCCTAATCACAGGGACACCAGGATGATACACTTCTATACACACACCACACAGTCTGATCTCCTAAACACAGGGACACCAGGGTGATACACTTATATACACACCACACAGTCTGATCTCCTAAACACAGGGACACCAGGGTGATACACTTATATACACACCACACAGTCTGATCTCCTAAACACAGGGACAACAGGGTGATACACTTAAATACACACCACACAGTCTGATCTCCTAAACACAGGGACACCAGGATGATACACTTCTATACACACACCACACAGTCTGATCTCCTAAACACAGGGACACCAGGGTGATACACTTATATACACACCACACAGTCTGATCTCCTAAACACAGGGACACCAGGGTGATACACTTATATACACACCACACAGTCTGATCTCCTAAACACAGGGACACCAGGGTGATACACTTATATACACACCACACAGTCTGATCTCCTACACACAGGGACACCAGGGTGATACACTTATATACACACCACACAGTCTGATCTCCTAAACACAGGGACACCAGGGTGATACACTTATATACACACCACACAGTCTGATCTCCTAAACACAGGGACACCAGGGTGATACACTTATACACACCACACAGTCTGATCTCCTACACACAGGGACACCAGGGTGATACACTTATATACACACCACACAGTCTGATCTCCTAAACACAGGGACACCAGGGTGATACACTTATATACACACCACACAGTCTGATCTCCTACACACAGGGACACTAGGGTGATACACTTCTATACACACCACACAGTCTGATCTCCTAAACACAGGGACACCAGGGTGATACACTTATATACACACCACACAGTCTGATCTCCTACACACAGGGACACCAGGGTGATACACTTATATACACACCACACAGTCTGATCTCCTAAACACAGGGACACCAGGGTGATACACTTATATACACACCACACGCTCTCATGGTGTCATCTGTTGGCTCTGAAATGTCTCTGATTGTTTTCACGTCAGTCTCAACGCATCTCATATCCACCTTGACCTCTGTCGTGCTGGGTCTTGCCATGCCAGCCACTGCACTGCTATAAAGGTTTTTAGTATATGTCTTGGGTGGATGCCTTGTTTCCAACCGCTCTTTTGTTAAAAAAAAAAAAAAAAATCTGTTTTGAAAGCGCTTTTATCCGCAGCTGAATTTTTTCCCTTTAAGACTTTTCTTCTTGCCCAGTTGATGACAGTGGAAATATTTACTTATGTTCGTTGGTGTCGATAAAGTGAGACAAATTAACTACTTGGCAGTTTTCCCACCTTTTAGTATTGTTTACAACCCTTTCTGAAGACCACTTTCAAATTTGTAAAATAAATAAGTTATGAAATGTTTAAACCAACAATCCACAGCTACAAAATCTGGATGCCATCGTCATGAACTCCTTTTTTTGTGGGCCACTTAACGAGGATCCTATGTCAGGGCTGATGACCTTTTCGTTAGGATGTCTTTGCAAATCTCTTGTTTTTTTTCCCGATTCTCTAGCTTTTAACCTGAAGTGGCAAATGTATAGATGCAAAGAGGGGAGCAGTTTGGGGATGCAAATTAACCGCACTATGGGCACATGCAAAACATTGCCACTGATTTTAAATGTATGTCTAGTTTCATTTATGACACCACATAATGTACGCAGCACCTTACAGAAGGATGTCCTGCAATAAACAAAATGTTAAAATAAATACAATATATAGGGTTACCTTGAATGCCGCATTTATTAAAATAATAGGAAAGAGGTCACAGCCCAAAATATGCTTGTGTTGAGACTTCTTTAGCATTTTGTGTGTTAAAGGCCCATTTAAAGGGTGACTCTCACCTGTCCAAATCCTCCCAACAGTGGAATCCTCCATCTTGAAAGGATTTGCATGACTGTCTGTCCCCGTCAACATATTCTGCCTCTTTGATGGAGGCTGACAGGTTGTAACAACCACAAAAGGAGGAGAGGGTACATTTTCCAGATAAGTGAGTGATTAAAGAGATAGTAAAGTCTCACTATAAATTAAGATTTGATTTCTCCTTATAATTTGTACTAATGCTCTGTACCGTTGTCCGTGTTTTTAACATTGTAGTTTTTGTGTAATTATATTATAAAGTCCCCCCCCTCCCACTTCTTCTACCAACGTCACTATTGTTTTCTCTGAGCAGAAGCCGGTCCGGACTGACCACAACGAGGGTTTTCCTTATACCGGTAAAGCCACTGGATTTCAGATCTGGGGGAAGGCAGTGTGACGTCTGTCTAAGGAGCAGGAGGAGGAAACTTAATAATTATGCAAAAATTACACCGTTAAGAACATTGAGGACGGTCCAGAGCATTATTACAAATTATAAGGAATAATCAAATCTTCATTTGTAATGAGACATTACAATCTCTTTAATGATGCAGTTTATCAGGTCAGAAATCAAAGGTCTGGTTTGATTAGATTCCCCAACTACTAAACCAAAAATCTATGTAACCATTACGCTGATTAAAATACACAAGTTTAAATAGATGCATTAAACCCTTTAAGGGTCAGATGGGTGTGCAAAACAATGCAGAGCAATATTTTGCCACCCCTCTGGGCTTTAAAGTGTTAATGAGACTAAAACGATCTGGTGATAGGTCAATTTTAAAATCCCAGAGAATTCTGGGAGCTAAATGTTCCCTATGGTGCAGTTGGGTTGCTCCCCTGTTTGTTTTACACCCAGGGCTCAAAGTCTTACTTAAGCGAAAATAAAGTGGAATGTCTGAACGTTGGTAGAGTCGGACATCTAGGGCCACATGTTCAAAACCAATTGTACTATAGGGTGAAGGTAACGTTTCCCACTGAAAAAAAATAGGTAATTTAACCTGTTGAATGCTGGAAAGGTCTTGGAGACCTCTCTGGCATTCAGCAGGTTAAACTGCTCATTTAGATCAATAGGACATTTTTACGTTTTTCAGCTCTCCCCTATAGTGCAGTTTGTCTGCCCCAGAAATGCCTCCACTTCTCCTCTGAACATACAGCCCATTGTGACGAGTTATTGTGAGGGGACGATGGGTATTGTATAAAAGTGCTTGACGCTGATGATCTGACCGTTTGCTGCCTGGTTGAAGACTTTGCTACAATGTGGTCAGTGTCTGGATGTGAACACCGTTACCTTCAGCCCTTACATGCGTTCATGTGCAAGTACTAAATCTTATAGGACCCAATAGACGTTCTTTAGTTCCTCGTGGTAGGGATGAGACGCACCTCCATTTTGTGTATGACCTCACCAACCTAATAGACTCATTTCCATTCTGAAATTATAATCTTCATATTATGCCTCAGGGATCTTGTATCTAAATAGCCAGTCAGTATCTAAACATTTATATTGATTAGTGATTGGAAATGAGAGTCCTCCTAAATAATAACTCACCTCGGAAAGTGAACCTGTCACATTGTTTCAAGTCTGCATATTTGAAAAATTCATTAAAAACTTCCTGTGTCATGTTAGCCAAAAACAAGCAAATGTACAGTTAAGGAGAAATTCACATTTGCACTGTATGCTCATGTATTCTAGTTGTGGTTCCGGTGCAGTACTAGTGATTGTTTCATATGCTAATGAAAAGGCGCCACTAAAAGAGGTTGCACACTTAAAGGGATAGTAATACTTCAAATTTACTAATCCCCAATATGTACAACTTACACAAAGAAATTAAATGTCCCAATTCACATCTCTCAAACTTTTATGGTTTGAGAGAGAATCAATTTCAAAGTCTCCCCCTCCCTCCCCTTTCCCTGTGATCGGCGTTCTAGCTGACTGCAGGGATAGTCTGTCGTACGACCATCCCGCGGCTCTGCAGCAGAGCCGAGATTGCATTAATGAAGAAAAAATCATTCACTGAAACAGTCTTGTACGTGTGCTTGGAAACCAAGCACACGTACAAGACCATTTCCGTGAAGGATTTTTTCTGCATTAAAGTGATCTTGGCTCTGCTGCAGAGCCGCCGGATGACCCCATGATCGGATTCCCCGGCAGTCAGCTAGACGCTGATGTCAGGGAAAGGGGAGGGAGGGGGAGATTTTGAAATTGATTTTCTCTCAAACCATAAAGGTTTGAGAGATGTGATCTGGGGCATTTAATTTCTTTTTGTAAATTGTACAAGTTGGGGATTAGTAAATTTGAAGTGTTACTATCCCTTTAAAGCGATCTGGGGTCGTTTACACTTAATTACCCTTTACCCTGTGCTACCATTTGAAATAATTCTTTTTTTGGGAACTGAGGCCTAAAATCTAGACCAAATATCAGGTATCAAGTCTTGATTTTTGGAGGATCCTAGAAACCCTTAGCACAGTGCTTCTCATACTTTTTTTGTGCACAAGGCACCCCTAACACGCATTCTGGAACCTTTGGGGTACCCCTAACGTATTTAATGTAATTTATCAATTGCATAATAAAGGTTACAATTCAATATATGGATCTTATTAGGACAATCATACTCATGAAAATAAAACATTGTTCATAACAATTTCCATGTTTCTGCTTTTAAAAGACAATATTTCAGTTTTTGTGGAGGTCTTCATAAAAAACATGAGGCACCCTACTTTGATGGCCGTGGCACCCCAAAGTGACACTGCACCCTGTTGGAAAATCACTGCCTTAGTATAAGCCTCTTAAAGCGGAACTACCACCCGAAGTAAAGTCACCCTGCAATAATTAGGCGGGTGGCGACTAGCTTAATAACAGTTCTATTACCGCTCACAACAACAAGATTCTATAGAAATCATTAGTCTTCAAAGACCGGAAGCCAGGTATCAGCGCAGACATCTTGTGTGGGTGCCTGCGCTGTCAGTCCCGTTCTCCATTAAAAAGCATTGCACTGTCCCGGAAGGCACCAGAAGCGACTGATGGTGCAAGTGAGCAGACTGAAGAGAAGGAACTAATCTCAAGTTAACTGCTTTAAATTTGAAAGCTACACAAAGTAAATAAATCAAAGGGGATGTTAGAATGCCAGAGATCTAGAACTGTGCACCCATCCCCTTTAAGTAATTCTTAAGTTCATAATACTGACATCTACATGTAACCTATTTCATCTCTGGGTACTGATATTCCTTAACCCTTTGAGTGCCAGAGTGGTACGCAACGCATTGCAAAGCAATGCTTTGTGTACCACTCTGGCACTCAAAGGGTTAATAGTGGATCTGTCCTCTTCAGTGACAATTGTATGTTAGCCAAAATGACCAGAAGATGAATCATTTAGGACAGATTAATAATAATTTTATCTCTTGATGTGATCTCTGTCCAACACAATCTGATTTCAGTGCAGCATTGAAGAACGTTAAAGGGATAGTAATACTTCGTTTTATCTTTATTTTGTAGGCATTAAAAAAACATGAAGAATGATATAAGTCTTATCTCTCAAACCTTTATGGTTTATGAGATATTCACAAGCAAAGTTTCCCCTCCCGCCCCTTTTACCTAGTGTAAGCCATCTCTTCTCAGATGTGGAATCCAGTCCATAGACCAGACAGATAACAGCCGGGGACAATCTTCTTCCTATGAGAACAATGAAAGCCCCGCCCCTTTTACCTAGTGTAAGCCATCTCTTCTCAGATGTGGAATCCAGTCCATAGACCAGACAGATAACAGCAGGGGTCAATCTTCTTCCTATGAGAACAATGAAAGCCCTGCCCCTCTTGACAAGTTTTTCAGGTTTTTCCCTTATCTTAATTGAAGATTGTCCCTCTCTGCAGTCTACCTGGGCACCTCCCTTCTGATCTGGCTGAGCAGTGTTACATCAGTAAAAGGGTCGGGAGGGGGATACTTTATCATTGAATTACTCTTGAACTACAACGCTGACAGAATTGAAATAACACTCTCCAAAGTCCAAATACTATGATGATTAATTAGAGCTGCTTTTATTATGAAACATTACTATCCCTTTAATATTACACTAAAGGAAAGAAATGTATGTATTTTTGTTTTTTTTTTAAGCAGTTTAATCTGTTAACGGCAGGTAAATGGGTAGAGATGAAATAATCATCCTCCTATATAATAATTTGCAAAAACGTGTGTAATGAAGCAGTCATGCGCAGTAGAGACTTCCCGCGCCGCGGCTGATACAGAGCCGGACGCTCAGCTCTGTATCAGCTGCCCGCGGGCAATCTCTACTGTGCATGACTGCTCCGCAACCAGCTGGAAGTGGCACGTGTAACGGTCTCTTCAACTAGTCATAAATAATCATCTTGGAAGAAATGCACTAAAATATGTGATAAGGTGGAGATAACTTCTCCAATGGGATAAAATCTACAATTCATGTGTTATTTTATGGAGCCTGTGCACTAAGATCCCTAAAGTCTGAGAGATGTGAGTGCAGTAGCTCCATAAAATAACATAGGAACTGGAGAAGTTCTATTTATCACCTCTTTATCACACTTTATTGCATAACCTCCCTTGTCTTTCACCTTTCAGGAAGGTGGACTACTTAACCCTTGCCTGACTCCTGCAGGGAAGAAGAGCCACATTCTCAGGGTGGACTTACGGATAGAACAGGTGCAGACATCCTTAGGCTCTCCGGCTGATGGAGACTAAAATACCATCATCCCCAGCTGGTCAACA
Source organism: Rhinophrynus dorsalis (assembly GCA_037306005.1). Taxonomy (NCBI): domain Eukaryota; kingdom Metazoa; phylum Chordata; class Amphibia; order Anura; family Rhinophrynidae; genus Rhinophrynus; species Rhinophrynus dorsalis. The sequence goes on along the minus strand of CM074724.1, from coordinate 399,243,071 downwards.
ACCTGTTTGGCCATGACTGTATTTGTCATCTCCAGCAACTGAAGAGCCATCGGTCACCTAGTTCTGGAATAGTACAACGCTGAACTCTTGTACCAATGTCATTATGACTTTAATTTTACGTTAATCTGTGTAAGGGGAGGGGGCCCGCCTGTTCTGCTTTTACTTATATAATTATGTGGCTGTGCACTAGATGTTTCATACCAATCCCTGCAGTGTACCCCCGGGGCAGTGTCTGGCAGACGAGGTTTGGGGACGCCCCAGAATGCTGGATGTATCTAGTGCGGCCTTCTTATCTGGGTGTCTCGAGTTAGTCTCCTCTTGACCCACATTAGGCCATATGCAGGAAGAAAAGTGGAACCATTCTGGACCAAGTCCGTTGCATCATAAGGGCAGAAAATGTCCACGGTTTAAAGGGGGCTCTTAACTCTTTGAATGCACGAGAGGTCTCCAACATTCAAAGGGTAATAAGACCAAATTAACTACATTTGATCACAGTGGTGTAAGTGGTTTGCTATAAAATGGCTCCACTTGTCTTCCTGCGTACGGCCATTTAAATGTACACCTTGGATTCCCCTTTACTGTGTGACTGTGGCTTTAAAACTGGAAGTGACAAAATGTGTATTTAAAACCAATATTTTTTTTTTTTTTTTTTGGGGACAGTGTTGTATCAGGTGTAAAACTGCTGCTTTTGTGGTCTTCATTTACTGAATGTAATATCACTAGATTCTAATTAATGGAAACATGTGGCTCTCCAGCTGCTTTTGCTCTACACAACTACTTTTGTTGGAGGACATTGCAATCAGACAGCTGGAGAGCTGCAGGCTGGGAGAGGAGTTGAGCTAGTGAAAGGGTTAACTGTGATTCTCAAACCCCCCCCCCTTTTTTTTGGGGGGGGGGCAGGGAGAGAGGAGAGAGATGGCATCTCTAACACGTTGTTTGGAACTTTAAGGGCACCCCTAACGTCTTATCAGTCATTTGTCAATCACATAACGCTGGGAATAAACACACAAATATATAGTTATCTTAACAGACTGGCCGTCTTGTGGGAGGTTTGTCTTTAACCCCTTAAGGACCCTTGACGTACCAGGACCGTTACGGTCCTTGAACTACTCAAGGACCGATGACGGTCATGGTACGTCACATACTTTTTACTTACAGCGCTCTACCGGGAGCGCTGTAAGTAAAAATAGGGCCTGAAATTGACCGCTCCAAGATCGGAGCGATCTCTATCAGGCCCCATAGTGACGCGCCGATACACGTGACAGGTCACGTGTACCGGCGCGTCCAAGTGCGCCTATGCGGTCATTATGGGACGGAAATGTCCCATGACCGCCAGTCCTTAAGGGGTTAAGGATCAGTTAGATGTCATTCAGAGAGCGGGCACACGTGATTGATCACATGTACCTCCTTACCAAAAGAAACTGACCCCTCTGGTCTTGGAACAGTCCTCTTTTATGCAAGTGTGCACGCCATATACATACCTCCCAACATTTCAAATGGCCAAAGAGGGACACCTTTGTTTTAGGGGGGGGCGGCGCGTGGCTAGTGGGCGGGGCATTACCGAGAATTTTTAGGCCATTTCATTACCTATTGACACCTCTTTGTGTAACCTAATAAATAACTTATAACAAGACCAAAGTATTTTATTTACACAGAATAATGCATGAACACTTATACTGATGTGTAAACAAACATTACAAAACATTATTGCTGTAGAGCAACATTATACACTTATATATACACACCACACAGTCTGACCTCCTAAAAAGAGGGACATCAGTGTGCGAAAGTGGGACAGAGGGATTTGGGTCTTAAAAAGGCACTGTCCCTCCTAAAGAGGGACACTTGGGAGGTATGCATATATTCAAAATGCAGCAAGGTATGCTTTATAAAATCATCACTTCTTTATTTAGTGTTTAACATTAAACACGTAAAGAGTACTTCAAGTCCATCAAACAAGTGTGAAGGAAAAGCAGTGGGTGCCTCTGTGCAGACCTCTATGTGCTCTCCATCAATGTGTTTCACGTGTAAACACACTTCTGATCATCCGTGGAACAGTCCTCTTCAGCCTCCTATAGTGAGCACAGCGGAGCGCAGGAGATCTGTGATCAAAAAAAGTCATGAGGTGCCAGGACTATCACTCGTCCTTAAGGGGTTAATATTGTATAATAAGCCATAATATGACCCCACCTGGCCAGCCCACCCACCCACTTTATATGGAGAGGTAAGTGCTCCTGACCCCCCGTGCTAGCAAAGGGATCTCTGTTGGTACTCTGCCGCACAGGGCAAGTGTCCATGGAAATTTCTGTAATGTGACAAATTATGTAAAAATCACAGACAGTTGTTAGTGACCCCACAGCACCAAGTAAACTGGGCAGCGAGCGGAGGATAAACACTACGAATGGTGTTCAGTGCTTTGCAATGCACTACACATCCCTGCAGTCTTCAAGGGGTTTAACCCCTTAACAGCCCTTGACGGTCATAGTACATCAAGGATTGATCTGACTGAACGACCCATGACGTACCGTCATGGAATTCCAGGCTCCCCCCGCGGCTGCACGCCGCTCGGAGAGTCTGGAAGCGGATGGAGCAAAAAAAAAAAAAAAGGTCCTTAACTGACCGTGCCGATCGGCCGGTCGTTAAGGGGTTAAAGGGATCATAGGTTAGTGTGTAAAGTAGATTAGTGTGTAAAGTAGGTTATTGTATAAAGTAGATTAGTGTGTAAACTAGATTAGTATGTAAACTAGATTAGTATGTAAAGTAGATTAGTGTGTAAAGTAGGTTATTGTGTGAACGAGGTTAGTGTGTAAACTAGGTTAGTGTATAAAGTAGAGTAGTGTGTAAATTATGTTAGTGTGTAAAGTAGATTAGTGTGTAAACTAGGATAGTGTGTAAAGTAGGTTAGTGTGTAAAGTAGGTTATTGTGTGAACTAGGTGTGTAAAGTAAGCTAGTGTATAAATTAGTTTAGTGTGTAAAGTAGGTTAGTGTATAAAGTAGATTAGTGTGTAAATTATGTTAGTGTGTAAAGTAGATTAGTGTGTATAGTAGTTTAGTGTGTAAACTAGGTTAGTGTGTATAGTAGGTTAGTGTGTGAAGTAGATTAGTGTGTAAAGTAGGTTAGTGTGTAAAGTAGGTTATTGTGTGAACTAGGTGTGTAAAGTAAGCTAGTGTATAAAGTAGTTTAGTGTGCAAAGTAGGTTAGTGTATAAAGTAGATTAGTGTGTATAGTAGGTTAGTGTGTATAGTAGTTTAGTGTGTGAAGTAGGTTAGTGTGTAAACTAGGTTAGTGTGTGAAGTAAATTTGATGAAAGGAAACAACAACAACAGATTCTGACAGGAATTAGTTTTGAATATGGTTCCTGATAACAGGAAAGTACTGAGATGACTTCTCCAGTGATATCACTTCTCCAGTTCCTATGTCATTCTATAGAACCTATTATTATTATTCTTTATTTATATAGTGCCAACTAATTCCGCAGCGCTGTACAATTGGGAATAGACATACAGTGGTATTAAATAGTACAATCAGATGGGGAGAACAGAAGGATCAGATGTTGGAGAAATCTTAGTACTTAGGCTCCATAGAATAACATAGGACATGGAGAAGTGATAAACTGGAGAAGTGATAAATGGGAGAAGTGATAACCGGAGAAGTCATCTCCACTTTATGGCCCCTCGGAGGATCTCTTCCCCGGGAGTCATGGGATAAGGTAACAAACTCTCCCTGAGAAGAACTCTCTGGTCCCTATTAAAGTAGAGGAAATCTTGGTGCGGGGGTAGTAAATCGGACCTTTAGCTGTTAGGGACTACAACTCAGTTTCTCCCCAACCAGATGGGGGTGCTGGGCAGGCCAATAACTAGGAGCTGGAGGTCCAACTGTTGATTAGCACTGTCTTCATGCAGAGACCCCATAGAATAACATAGGGACTAGATTTTATCACACTGGAGAATTGCTGTTACTCTTATAATGCTTTAAAGGGATAGTAACCTCCAAAAATAAAGTACAGGTGAATTTATAGGTACAATTAAAACATACTTACTGCCCTTATTCCCATCTCTCAAACCGTTATGGTTTGAGAGATGTAATAAAATAAAGACCTCCGCTCCCTCCCCCTTCTCATGTGTCTGCTGTACAGCGGACGTCATGAGATTCTGCTTCCGAGACCAGATGGCGGCTGTTCAGGAGTGCTGTCATCGAGATATACAGCAATAATTATCTCATCGGTATGGTCTACAACATGTGTCTGGCTTGCAAACACATGTTGTAGACCATTCCGATGAAGTATTTATAGTTATAAATCCCGATGTCAGCACTCCTGAAGAGCCGCCTACAGTCGGGCGACCGGATTCTGCCTCTGACACCTTTACAGCTCGTCAGGCAGAAAGGGGAGGGAACGGAGACCTTTATTTTCTTATATCTCTCAAACCATAACAGCTGGAAAGATGGGAATGAGGGCAGTAAGTATGTTTTATTTGTACCTATAAATTCACCTGTACTTTTTTTGAGGTTACTATCCCTTTAATTTAGTGTTAGGCAACATAAAGCCCTCCAGCTACTGCTAGACTACAAATACCATCATCCCCCCACCAGCCATTGGGAGTTGTAGTCTGGCAGCTGCTGGAGAGCCTCACCTTGCCCACTCCTACTTTAGTGCAGAAACCTTCAGGAAATCAGTTTTTTTTTTCCTACTTAAACACAGAAAAATTAAAGGGCCAGTGTTGCTTAATACTGAAAACATATTTCAGCGTTGATTCTGCTGACTAACCCTTTGAGTGCCAAAGGGGTACAGAATGCATTGCTCTGCAATGCATTCTGTACCCCTCTGGCACTCAAAGGGTTAAAACAAGGGCACTTTCATTGTTCATAGATGTTTTATTCAAATGTTGTTGCAGCTCAAACTTTAATTTTTTTAGGTGCAGTATCTCAGTGGCCTGAAATTTTACAGTGGCGCTGTTGCTACAGAATCCTGTGGAGGTTACTTAGTTAAGATATCCCAGGCAGCTGGTGCAGCTGATTCCATCTAGGCACATGGCGAGCAAGTGTCCCTTGCTCGCCATGTGCCTAGAGGGAATCAGCTGCACCCCACTGACGAGGCCAACATAGGCCGAAACGTACGTCTGTGCTTGTGCTGATTCTCTCGTGCAGAGAGGATTTGCCTGACATTTCGGAGCTGGACTTTCTATGGGCAGGACCAGTATGATGTGAATATGGAAATTTCCTCACTGTACTGGCACATGGGAGTGAAAAACGTGACTTGTGGCACCATCGAGAGGCCACCATGCCTCAGAACAAGACACTTTATCGTGTTCTTTCTCAGTGGGTGCTCGTCACATTCTTTGTTGGAACTTACCAGAGTAGTCCATAGACTGTAGTAGCATATTTGAACTGCAATAACTTTTGAACAATACATCTCTCAATAGTGGGAGTTCCCTTGTTTTACTCACCAGGATAAAACCTTAAAGGAGCAGTAAACTTTTTTATGAAAAAATATATATTATAGGGATTTTCCTACTGAGTAAAATAAGGGTACTCCCACTGCCGAGAGATGTATATTTCCATACCTCCCAACATTTCAAATTGCCAAAGAGGGACACTTGTGTTTTAGGGGATGTTGCTGGGGGCGTGGCTGGTGGGTGGGACGTTACCGAGAATTTTTAGGCTATTTCATGACCTATTGATACCTCCTTGTGTAACCTAATAAATGACTTATAACAAGATCTAAGTATTTTATTTACACAGAATAATTTATAAACACATATACTGACGTTTAAACAAACAAAAATTTGAGTTTTATTGCTGTAGAGTAATATGATACACTTCTATACACACCATGCAATCTGATCTCCTAAAAAGAGGGACATCAGAGTGGGAAAGAGGGACAGGGGGATTTGGGTCCAAAAGAGGGACTGTCCCTCCTAAAGAGGGACACTTGGGAGGTATGTATTTCCAGCGTTATTACAGTTTAAACATTAGCAGTGCCCTCTAGTGGTCAAATTCTGAGTTTTTCTATTAGATTCCTATGGAGAGGAAAGTCAGACACATACAGGTCTCCATAGAATGTGATAAAAACTGCCTGTCACTTCCTGTCAGTTAGAACTATCAGGAAGTAAACACAGTAAATTCACTTCCTGTCAGTTAGAACTATCAGGAAGTAAACACAGTAAATTCACTTCCTGATTATTTAAACTGTTATAAATTTTGAATAAAACATCTGACAGCGATGGGAGTGACCTTGTTTTATTCGGCAGGAAAAGCTCTATAAAATACGTTTTTTTCATAAAGAAAAGTTTACTGCTCCTTTAAAAGAGTTACTATTCCCTTAATCAGAGCCTAATACATTTTTAAACTCCCAGAAGTGATAAAAAAAAGAGAAAAAAGAGTGCCCAATGGTGTAATACAGCCAGCAATAGATGGGTAATGAATAAATAATAAATGCACTCACATGTACAGATGGTGAGAGAGCCGGTACCGATCAATCGGACAGGAATGTATGTGGAGAAATTACTTCCGTCTTCACTCGGAGGGCTGGTGATCAGGGCCGGATTTCTGAATAGGCACAGGAGGCACTTGCCTAGGGCACCCAATTCTGAGGGGCACCTGGCAATGGCTTTGCCACACCCATTGGCCTGCACACTTTTGAATGAAATGCCCCAGAATTTAAATTGTGCATGTAAGGTATACGCCTGCAGGGGTGCTTGGTTTCCGACTCTGACCGGATCCTGTAACATGAGTTGCACCACGGATTGCATCACTGACAGGGGAGGGCTAGCCTGGGGGGCAGAGCCACGGGCCACGGGGATAATAACAGTTATGGGCCAGTGTCCTGCTGCACACTGCAGTTTTTGGCCTGTGTCTGTGGGCTGTAACTTCTGCTGTTGCACTAGGGTGACCACATTTCCATTCTGCCATTCCGGGACATGTGGTCACCCTAGTAGTGATATGTCCCTTCTGAAGACTTACTGTCAGTTGGCACCGGCGGGACTCGCTCACATTGAAGATCACAATATCTCATCCATACAGTGTCACAGCGCCCGTCGCATGCCACCGCTGTCCCCATTGTCTCACACGCACCAGCCAGCCAATGAGCACCACTGTCCAAATACTCTGTTCTTTCTTTGGCTGGTGATGGTGCGTGTTTTGAGTGTCACTCTGACACCGAGCGAGTGGCGACGGCGAGCCAACAGAGCAGCTGAGTGGAACAGACTGTCTATGCTGCGGTGGTTTGCTTAATTCCGGGACTCTTTATTGTCCCGGTGCGCGGGGACCCGGGACGCGGGACAGATAACTCTATTAAGGGACAGTCCCGGGCATTCCGGGACCCGTGGTCACCCTATGTTGCACGCAACTTTTGCTAGTGCACGTATACAGTACACTATAGAACTGGCTCTCATTTTTCTTTAACCTTAGGACCTGTGGTTTCCACATTGCAGCCCAATGCCTTGCTAGGGTTGCCACCTTTTCTTAAAGAAAATACCGGCTATGGCATTACCTCCATAGACTCAATATTGGACAGAAGCCAATTTTTTACCGGCTTGCCTGTAAAATACCAGCTGGGTGGCAACCCTATGCCTTGCCTGCACGTCTGGTGCGCAAGAGTTAAAGTCCTTGCTCAAGAAAAGAAGTGCCAGCACTGACTCATTCAACGAATGAAACAACACCAGCCACTAGGGGGAGGCAGTGTGTTGTTTCACTGGATAAATGAATTACTGGTGCAGTGCTGTGGTGTCTTGGCTGGGTGGAGAGCTGAGCCTTTGTTTAACCCCTTCGCATCCTGTGACGTACCCGGGCCGTCAGGCTGGTCTGGCACTTAAGGACCAGTGACGGTCCTGGTACGTCACATACTTTTACTGCAGGAGCGTGGTAATACCGGGGGCTGAACTTGATTGCTCCAAGACCGGAGAGACCTCTCTCAGTCCCTCGTTCGATGTTGCGGAACACGTGATCAGTCACGTGGGACGACACATCGAACTCACCTATCTGGTCCTTAAAGGACCAGACACCCCGGGACCGCTGGTCCTTAAGGGGTTAAAGTTTGCTGCCAAACCCACCCAGCTTCAGGCCGGTAAGCAAAACTCCCAGGCCACAACCGGCCAAAATAAATTATTCTAAATGGCCTAAATGTCTTTCTTCCTATGGTGTCTGCCTCTGGGTTAAACTGTTTTATGTGTGTCTGTTTATGTGATGGGACAGCGAGATACTATATATAATTTTTTTCTGTTGGTACGAAGAAGAGCGGTGCTCTCATACTGCACTTCATTTGAAGCAGCACAGTGGAGTGGTTCCGTCACATGATCACTTATTACAGGTACATCCTGGTTAGAACACAGAAGTACTGTGTAAGGAAGGCACCTGTGGGACCACTTCACTGTGTTGTTCCTAATGGAGGGCAAAGTAGATACTCTGCTCTTATCCCTACCTAAAGAAAATAGAAGGTAAGGGGCCGGGCCACTAATAGATGGGGGAAGGGGCAGGGTGCTCACTTGTCCTGGGCCTGGGACAGAACGGGGGGCCAATGCCCATTTGGGTGAGATGTTTGCATTAAGGAAAAAATGCTGCTTTCAGAGAACATGCAGATGCCACTGGCCCAGTTTCTATTCGGAATGTAGCATTTATGTGAGTATAGCTGTGCTTGTAAAGTTGTATAAATGTGTATGCATGTGTATTGCCAGGGTGTGATTTTGTATGATAATGTATTTTTCCAGGGTGCGTATGTGTGTGCGAATGTGTGACACGGTGTGTATGTGTGTGCTAATGTGTGACACTGTGTGTATGTGTGTGCGAATGTGTGACACGGTGTGTGTGTGTGCTAATGTGTGACACGGTGTGTGTGTGTGTGTGTGTGTGTGTGTGTGCGAATGTGTGACACGGTGTGTATGTGTGTGCTAATGTGTGACACTGTGTGTATGTGTGTGCGAATGTGTGACACGGTGTGTATGTGTGTTCTAATGTGTGACACGGTGTGTGTGTGTGTGTGTGTGCTAATGTATGACACAGTGAGTGTGCGAATGTGTGACACAGTGTGTATGTGTGTGCTAATGTGTGACACTGTGTGTGTGTGTGTATGTGTCTACTAATGTTTGCCATGGTGTGTATGTGTCTGCTAATATGTGACAGGGTATGTGTATGTGCGCTAGTTGATGCCAGGGTGTATATGTGTGTGCTAATGTGTGACAGGGTGTATATGTGTGTGCTAATGTGTGACAGGGTGTGGATGTGTGTGCGAATGTGTGACATGGTGTGGATGTGTGTGCTAATGTGTGACATGATTTATATGTGTGGGCCAGGTGTGTGTGTGTGTGTGCTATTACTATCCCTTTAAATGAGAGCTTCTTTTAATTGATGAAACAGGTACTGAGCCTCTCTAAAACACACACTGAAAATATGCATTTTTAACTGGATGCATTAAACAGTCTCCAAACCTGCACTTACCTACTCCCCTTTCCTTAGCACGTCTTCCAGTAAAAAAGGGCTGCACAGAAAATGAGTGCTGGTTCAGTTCTGTTACAGGGCAATTTTTAGCAGAAGGAATCCATATTCACTGTAGAAAAAAAATCTGTGGCTCTCCAGTGATCCACAGATTTTCTGATTAATTGTGGCTTCCCATCATTAATAAACCTATCCCACATTACCATACACCAGAGCTTTCCAAACTTCTCATGTTGGTGACACACTTTTTAGACATGCATCATTTCATGACACAGTAATTCAGTCTTGATAGCAAACCGGAGGTTAAACTAATAATCCCTTATAAGAGATATGGACACATACATAAAATGTAATAACGAGATGTATGGGGACACAACATATCTCATGAAAACCTCTCATTCATACTGCGGAAGGTATTAAGCATGTCGTGTGGTTTTTAAAAGGGCGACATGAGAATGTTGCGCTACATATAAGAGCAAGATTCTCATGTCGCATTATTAAATATATAGCGCATTACTGATTTTAGAAGTACTGTCCGTCTTTCCTGTCTCATCGGCGCCACAAGCAGAATTAGCAGCCATGTGACAGGACACTCCAGCCTGACAGCCCAAAGAGAGGGCAGAGGTATAGAGGAGGTGGCATCTCAAAAGATTTTAACAGCTGAAGCTGGAAATCACTGCCATACACATTTAATGTTATTAGAGTGGTTTATTAAAACAGTAATATAACAAAAACTGGTAACTTTTGTCAGAATGGATCAGTATATGGAGTCACACTGGGGCTCTTATCTTACCCACTTTGACATCACATATTTCCCACAATACTTACTGTATAAGTCGTCGTTACAAACCGTGTAATAATCTGTATACTGCTATTGTGACGGTGGGACAGGAAAACCATGAAATACTGTGAGGCCTCTATCTGCATTACTACCAGCTCTGACTGATCACTGCTGGGTACCGTAGATGAAAGCTGTGCCCAGATTGGCTGATGCCAAATGGGGATGAGATTTCAACCACTGGACCTGTCTCTGGTAGACCAAAGAGCTTGACTCCTGATTCGACCGGAGAGAGAGCTTCTCACCGGTAGGCAAAGAGCTACTAGAAGCTCACAATCTACTTGTTGGAGACACTTGCCGTAAACAGTCGCACCTTCCAGTAGTATAGAACACACTACACATCCACTGAAACTTCATCTTTATTCAAAACATTATAAGCACTATGGGCTCGATCCAAATGTTTGCGTTGGCAGAAAAAACTGTCGTCGGTGATTTTGGGTTTTCTGACTGAACATGATACTTTGCAGTGCTGTGATTGGCTGTGGTGCTAGGTAACATTTTTATTGTGTGTTTTAGGTAAGATTTTCTATGCGTGTATTTTGTTGGTCATCGCTCGTTAGTCTTTCTGGGTAAGGAAGATTTGAATCTCACGTTACCCGGTCTTGGTTAACTCGCGAAGGCAGTTTTTTCTTCACGTTGGTTTTAACACCAACATTTGGATTGAGCCCTAAGTACCCATAAAGCAGTGCATAGGTGACATACAACTCATGAGTTCTGAGCATGCAATCTCTTAGACCAGGGGCAGCCTACCTTGGTTCCCAGGTTCTACCTACACTGCAAGTTTTCACAATATCCCTGAATGAGCACAGACTAAGGTGACCACATGTCTCGGAAAGCCCAGGACTGTCCCTTATAGGGGGTCTGTGTCCTGCGTCCCGGGTCACCCCCCCCCCACACACACCGGGACAACAAAGACTCCCGGAATTGAGCAACACGCGCCAGTCCAGCCAGCCAATGAAATGTATTTGCTATATGGTCCTCATTGGCTGGCTCATATAGCAAATACATTTCATTGGCTGGCTGGCCTGGTGCATGAGAGACAGCTGGATGGAGCAGGTGTGCTGGTGCTGCAAGTGAGACCCGCGGCTGAGGCTCCTGCCGGCGCTGACCATGTTTCTGATGCTGTTCCCACTGGGAACTCTTACTATGTGTCAGCCTCAGAAAGATGGTCAGCGCCGGCGGGAGCCTCAGCCGCGGGACTAGGGTGACCACATGTCCCGGAATGGCAGAATGGAAATGTGGTCACCCTAGCACAGACAGACCAATTAAAGTGACTGCTCTACTAATCAGTCCACTCCTACTCCAGCTGGGATATCCTGGAAACGTGCACTGATAGTAGCTCTTGATGACTAGGGTTGGCTCCCCCTATGATATAGACTAAGAGTAATGCTTAACCCATCGAGTGCCAGAGAGGGTTAAAGGACACTTTTTAATACTTAACCCTTAGAGTGCACTCAAAGGGGTTAACGGCCGCTCAGAGCTTTCAATCTTGGAAGGTGCAACCGTTCACTTTAGAAATTGCCGATACTGGACTGCAAGATAAGATGTCTGCTCTCTAATTGTGGAACAAAAAGTTGAAATTTACACATTTTGTAACCGGTACATTCCCACCATACTGCCAGCGAAACCGATCCACCTATCTGTATGGAAAGCGGCACAGCAGCCAGGGCTAAAAAAGTGCATGAATACAGGGAGATATTTAACCCCTTAACGACAGCCCAATCTGGAGGAGGGTGGCCGATATGACCAAGGCACTTTTTTTTCCATCGCATTGAATTGTGGGATGGCATCCCAGAATTCCGTGACATGCCAGGACCATCACTGGTCCTTAACATCCAGACCGGTGTAACGGTCTTGGCACTTCAGTCTAAAAGGGGTTAAATCATATAAATAAGCAATATGAACACGTGGAGAAGCTCATAATATATTAACCTTTTAATGACAGGCAAATATAATATAGTCTTGAGATTCAATTTTTGAGACTAGAGACAAAACCAGAGACAGCAGGATGCAGGGAGTCAAAAGCAGGGACTGTCCCAGGAAATTCAGGACAGCTGGGAGCTATGCTTTTATGTCACTACTGTTTGTTTTACATTACTCACCATTCACTGCTAGTAACAATTCCTTATGGGCTTCATGCACCAGTGTGTGACTATATCTTTCCATTTCATTCATTATCCTGTACACCAGGGCTGGGCAATGTGGGCTCTCTAGGTCCGACTGTTGTGGACTACAATTAGATAATTGTAGTCCACGACAGCCCCAGTTTACCCAACCCTGTTATATAGGTTAATGAATTATATGAATGGAGATAGTTGTAGACCAGTGATTCTCAACGTTAGCAGGTTTCCAGGTTGTTCCTGCTTAATCACAGGTGAGTAATTAGTGGCTCAGTCATTGTGACTGATTCACCTGTGATTAATTACGGATATCTTGAAAACATGACCTGTTGGTGTGACCCGAGGACTGGAGCTGAGAATCACTGTTGTAGACAATAAAAGCTGGTGTGTAACTATGGGGGACATGGGCTTTGGAAGGGAATGGATAAAGTGAGAGAGTGGCAAAGTGTGTATGGGGGGGGTGCATGGGTTTAGGGTAGCAGAAAGCCTAAGTACATCCCTCTCACCTCCAGTCTCCAGCGATCCCCTTGCATTTGGGGGGGGGGGGTCATGTGGGTTGGTCTGTCACCTGAAGCTGTGAAGACCATTGTATCCTACACTATCATCTGTGTGAACTGCAAGTCTGACATGGTGCATGGTGGATCTGCACTAGGTTGACCAGACCTCACCTTTAACTGGAGACACATAGGAAATAGGCATATTTCAGGACTGCACTGAAATCAATGTAGTCCTGCGGTATGCAGTTTTCATATGCGTCCCCTGTTAAAGGTGAGGTCTGGTCACCCTAATCTGCACTGAATGCACAAAATAATCGCCCATGTGATCTGCTCCTTAGAGGTCATAGGAACAATATATTACAGTTTTTTTTTTTTTTTTTCAGATCTGTTGCGTGTGTGAACTCAGCCTAATACTGCAACAGGTTGAACCAAACCCTGATCATTAGGGACTCTAGCAATACAATGCTATGCATTGCGTACACCTCTGGCACTTAAAGGATTAAAGTATTAATTATAAAATGCACTCCATACCTGTCATTAAAAGGGATGTTCCAACGTTTCCTAGAATCTAATTATTTGGGGTAGCGATTAGGGTTGCCTCCTTTTCTTCAAAAAAATACCGGCCATGGCATTCCCTCCATAGACTTAACATCGGACAGAAGCCAATTTTTTACCGGCCTGCCGGTAAAATACCGGCTGGGTAGCAACCCTAGTAGTGATGTAAATTGTCCTGGGCACAGAGATCCTTTATATTTGTACACTGTAGCTCGTTCATTCACAGAAATGTTCCATGAGAAGTCAAACAAAACAGTGTCCGTGTGGGAACGGCTGGACTTTAGATTTGTGTTGGAAGCGTCACTGATAAGTGTCATTCCTGGACTTTGTATAATAACATCCGAACAATAATGTTATCTGTACAAAGGGGACAAACTCCTGATCTGCAGATTATAACCTCTTCATGGCTGCACATTCCTAGTTTAACCCTTTGCAGGGCTGCAAGAGAAAAGGACCATTTATGTGCATAAAGCCCAAGATGGACAACACGTGAGTGCAATAACTGTTGCTTATTTATTCCATTGTTGTTTTAAAGGGATAGTAATACTTACAATGTAAAAAAATGTATGTTGTAGGGTTTATGTCCCCGAATAAAACAAGGGTACTCCCACTGCTGAGAGATGTTTTATTCAAAAGTTATTACAGCTCAGAGCTGAATTTTTTAGGTGCAATATTACAGCGGCCTAAAATTGTACAGTGGCGCTGTTGCTACACGATCCTATGGACAGATCTGGTCCCGGGACCATAAATCTCCATAGGATGGTGTAGCAACAGCTCCACTGTACAATTTCAGGCCACTGTGATATTGCACCTAAAAAATTCAGCTTTTAGCTCTAATAACTTTTGAATAAAACACCTTTCAGCAGTGGGAGTTCCCTTATTTTACTCAGGGGGGATAAACTCTACAATATAAATTTACATATTAAGTGTTACTATCCCTTTAATAAACTTCCTACTCTTAGATAGTTCTCTATCTCTCTCTGTGTTTCTGTTTAGCTTTGCGTATTGACCCTTTCTATATACTCTGGCTAAACAGTGGACAAGGCCACCTATATATTTATATAGAGATAGGAGAGCCAGCACTGGCCAAATAAAGCCACCCGAAAAAATAAAAGACTAAATAGTCTGGAGCTCTCAAGGAAATACATACAGAGCTCGATGTTTTTTTCCTACATAAGGATTTAGATAAAGTAAGTGAATGGGCAGAAAAGTGGCAGATGTCATTTAATGTAGATAAATGTAAGGTTATGCATTTGGGTTGTAGAAACAAACTTGCTACATATACTGTAAATGGGAAACAACTTGGGAAATCCTCATTAGAGAAAGATTTAGGAGAACTGATAGACAATAGACTTCACAGCAGTGTGCAGAGTCACTCAGCTGCTGCAAGAGCAAATAGAGTATTAGCCTGCATAAAAAGAGGTGTAGAAGCAAGGGATGCTAATATTATCCTACCTCTGTATAAATCCTTGGTTAGGTCTCATCTAGAATATGGAGTACAATTTTGGGCGCCTGTTCTAAAAAAAGCATTACTGAACTGGAAAAAGTGCAGAGACGTGCAACAAAACTGATAAAGGGACTGGAGGATCTGAGTTATAAAGAGAGACTAGCCAAACTGGGTTTGTTTACATTAGAAAAGAGACGTCTAAGGGGTGATATGATTACCATTTACAAATACATTCAAGGTCAATACAAAGAACTATCCAATGAATTATTTATGCAAAGAGCTGAGCTAAGAACAAGAGGTCATCCATTAAGACTTGAGGAAAGGCACTTTCGACTAAAACACAGGCAGGGATTCTTTACAGTAAGGGCGGTAAGGCTATGGAATTCTTTGCCTCAGGATGTTGTGCTTGCAGATAATGTAACTGCATTCAAAAAAGCAATGGATGCCTATCTAGCACAGAGCAATATTGACAGTTATGACAGATGGCTTCAAAGCAAATAGGATATTGAGCCGGGGAACTATTTGACACACACGCACACACACACCTACACTGGAAATTGCTCCAGAGGGCTTTTTTGTTGCCTTCCTCTGGATCAACAGGGGTGTTATTGGCATGGGCTGGACTTGATGGACGCATGTCTTTTTTCAGCCTTATCTACTATGTTACTATGTTATCTACTATGTAAGGAATAAACAAATAATCTCATATAGGGAACTGAAGAATCCCTAAACTAGAAGCCCTTTCAGTGAGGTACTCAACTCAAAAGTTAGCAAAATACAAAATTAATTTATTAGATTTATTAACAGAAAAAAATATATATAAAGACTCTCATTTAAAGGGATAGCAATGTGTCACAATAAAAGCAGCTCAAATTAATCTTCATAGTATTTGGGCCATGGAGAGTGTTATTTCAGTACTGTCAGAGTTGTAACAGGGAAGAAAGAAAAAACTTTAACCCTTTGAGTGTATGAGTTGTACAGAATGCATTGCAAAACAATGCGTTCCGTACCCCTCTGGCACTCAAAGGGTTAACCCCAGGGGCGGATTGTAGGGGAATACCAGCCTGGGCATTTTTTTATACACTTTGAATGCCAGAGGGGTACGGAATGCATTGCTTTGCAATGCATTCCGTTCCCCTCTGGCGCTCAAAGGGCTAAAGCAGCCCACTAGCTGCACCGACGTCCCTATCGATGCCCCCTTGTGGTCCCTGTGCGGCATCGAAGGCTGTCACGGAGAGTGTCTGTGCCGGTGGCAACATAGACCTCTCTTTCAAAATATCATGGGACGGTGAGGAGAGATCCTCTGATCTCCCCCACTGGCCCATGATCTAGGGGCCCACTGGGGGATGCCCGATCCCCCGATAGGACAACCTGCTCATGGTTAACCCCCTTGGTTTCTAGAGAACAATGCGCTGGAGATCTTTCTAGTATCTAAGAGGTAAAATTATAGCCTGTAAGGGGTATAATACTGTTGCAGGAACATTGAGATTTCTCTGGCCACATCGCCCAACATTTCAAATGGCCAAAGAGGGACACTTCTGGTTCAGGTGGTGTTGCTGGGGGATGGGACATTAACCCTTTGAGTGCCAGAGGGGTACGGAAAGCATTGCAAAGCAATGCGTTCCGTACCCCTCTGGCACTCAAAGGGTTAAGAGACGTTTAAGGTTATTTCATAACCTACTGACACCTCTTTGTGTAAGTGAGTAGATCATTTAGAACAAAACCAAAGTATTTATTTACACAGACTAATTTACAAATACAAATATTGCTGTTTAACCTCCTATAGGGATAGTAACGTGTACAATAAAGTAGATCTCGAAGTCTTCTCTATTTTAACCCAAACAAATTGTGCTGTTTAATAACTTACTTTTCTGTAGTTCCAAAGATTTTGGTCTTAAGGATCTTGGCGAGACAATACATAACCGCAATCACTGGATCTTTCTGTTTCAAAAACTCTCCAATTTTCACATTCAATAAACTGTTCTCCACACCTTTGTCAACATATACATTGAGTTCTGAGACATACATTTGAGTGGGATTAAATCCCAATTTTTTATAATTTACATGATCAGCAAGTTGTCTTCGTATATCCATGCTTTATTTGGCATAATCCTGCACCACAATGCCACCCCCCATGTCCGTGGGGTGTATGCTAATCCTTTTGTTATTTCTCAGATCTTTAAAGGGATAGTAATACTTCATTTTAACTTTATTTTATTTTGTAGGCATTAAAAAAACATGAAGAACGATATAAGTCTTATCTCTCAAACCTTTATGGTTTAAGAGATATTCACAAGCAAAGTTTCCCCTCCTGTCCCTTTTACCTAGTGTAAGCCATCTCTTCTCAGATGTGGAATCCAGTCCATAGACCAGAGAGATAACAGAAGGGGACAATCTTCTTCCTATGAGAACAATGAAAGCCCTCCCGCCCTTGACAAACTTTTCAGGTTTTTCCCTTATCTTAATTGAAGATTGTCCCTCTCTGCAGTCTACCTGGGCACCTCCCTTCTGATCTGGCTGAGCAGTGTTACATCAGTAAAAGGGGCGGGAGGGGGACACTTTGTCATTGAATTACTCCTGAACTACAACTCTGACAGAATTGAAATAACACTCTCCAAAGTCCAAATACTATGATGATTAATTAGACCTGTGTTTATTATGAAACATTACTATCCCTTTAAGTGCTTTTCACTCTGTTGCTGAAATATTTGATTATAGGGCTTTTGTGTTATCACATGAGGACTGGGACTACCGAGATCCGTATTAAAGACAGATTAAAGTGTAGTACAGCTTTTGTGATCTATGCATTATTTTCTTCCTGAAACAAGTGTTATATATCGAAAACAAGCAGGCCTTTTAAGGAATGATTGAGGAAGCATAGGTCATCAATCATTACGGGACTCAATGGAACCCTAAATGAAAAAAAAATTGAAAGTGACACCTGTTGCTAGACATTTTATACAATCCTATATAATAATTCGCAAAACAGTTTGTCACGACGCAGTCATGCGCAATAGAGACGGCTGCGTGTGCTGCAGTCGTGCTTAGTAGAGACTGCCCGCGCTGATACGGAGTAGGGCAATCCGAATTCAGACTGGAGTCCTCTCTGCGCACATTTCTGGTTTCAGGAAGGTGCGCAGAGAGGATTACGGTCAGAATTCGTAGCGCCCCGTTCCGTAACGGCAGCGGCTCGTTCTGCCACTCAGTACTGCGCATGACCGCAGCGCCGCCAGTGCTTGCCCATGTATGCGGGCTTTAAAATTAGTTAAAACATAAATTGCAACAGCTGGAATGCTGTCCAATCGAATGGGTCAAACACAGGGTGGAGATAGAATGGCTAAATAAGCAAAAAAGGGAGACGTATTGGATCTATAAGTTGAAAGTACTGGCATTGGCCGGCCAGAATGAACAGTTCAGCTTGATTAATTATATTAGATTGATTATTCATGAATCATTATATCATTCTATTGTGGAATGGGTTTTACTGTTATGTGCATTGTGCTTAGGGTTGCCACCCAGACGGTATTTTACCGGCAGGCCGGTAAAAAATTGGCTTCTTTCCAATGTTAAGTCTATGGAGGGAATGCTATGGCCGGTATTTTTTTGAAGAAAAGGTGGCAACCCTAATTGTGCTACAATGTGTTTCATATTGCTATTTATCCCATGAAGCAGTTAATGTGACTCTTCGGACACGGACGCTGCTGGTTGCTGGGACAAACAGGTGAGCACTAATTTGGCACCCTTTTCAAACGGAAACACTGTTTCAAGGGATAGTAATACTTAGTTTTATCTTTATTTTATAGGCATTAAAAAAACATGAAGAATGATATAAGTCTTATCTCTCAAACCTTTATGGTTTGAGAGATATTCACAAGCAAAGTTTCCCCTCCCGCCCCTTTTACCTAGTGTAAGCAATCTCTTCTCAGATGTGGAATCCAGTCCATAGACCAGACAGATAACAGCAGGGGACAATCTTCTTCCTATGAGAACAATGAAAGCCCTGCCCCCCTTGACAAGTTTTTCAGGTTTTTCCCTTATCTTAATTGAAGATTGTCCCTCTCTGCAGTCTACCTGGGTACCTCCCTTCTGATCTGGCTGAGCAGTGTTACATCAGTAAAAGGGGTGGGAGGGGGATATTTTGTCATTCAATTACTCTTGAACTACAACTCTGACAGAATTGAAATAACACTCTCCAAAGTCCAAATACTATGATGATTAATTAGAGCTGCTTTTATTATGAAACATTACTATCCCTTTAAGATAGGGAAGGTTTGTAATCTGTAAATTAAAGTCAGAGTGATTGACTGAAACACTGGACATTTTAAGTATTTGTAAATAAAAGTATTATATATTTTTTATACCTGTGCCCAACTATGTTTTCTATGGATGTCGCTTTAGTATCAGTTGGAGGAACCTTGAAATTTTACTATAGTGTGTGCAGCAGTTTATTCTTAATTTGCATCCCTGTGAATTACATACCTTTGCCTTTGTTCAAGAAAACATAGTCCTGGATGTCAGGTCCATGGTGACGGACATGACAGCTGCTGGCGGTTTTTACAAAATGGAGCAGGCAGAGTCAAGGAGTGTGCAACATACTGCAAAACAATGACCATATTGAGTAAGCAGAGTTGGAGGTCCTGTGCTCCAGAACACAACTGTCATGTCTGCCTCCAAGGTCTGACATCCAGGACTAAATGACAGGTTATCTTTTGTGCAAAAAGCACCAGGGAACAAATGAATTAGGACTTTCTCATCACATTGAAGAGGAAGGGGCTGGGGATTTAAAAGGATAGTAATACTTCGTTTTAACTTTATTTTATTTTGTAGGCATTAAAAAAACATGAAGAATGATATAAGTCTTATCTCTCAAACCTTTATGGTTTGAGAGATATTCACAAGCAAAGTTTCCCCTCCCGCCCCTTTTACCTGGTGTAAGTCATCTCTTCTCAGATGTGGAATCCAGTCCATAGACCAGACAGATAACAGCAGGGGACAATCTTCTTCCTATAAGAACAATGAAAGCCCTGCCCCCCTTGACAAGTTTTTCAGGTTTTTCCCTTATCTTAATTGAAGATTGTCTATCTCTGCAGTCTACCTGGGCACCTCCCTTCTGATCTGGCTGAGCGGTGTTGTGTTACATCAGTAAAAGGGGCAGGAGGGGGATACTTTGAATTACTCTTGAACTACAACTCTGACAGTACTGAAATAACATTCACCAAAGTCCAAATACTATGATGATTAATTAGAGCTGCTTTTAGGGTTCCCACCCAGCCGGTATTTTACCAGCAGGCCGGTAAAAAATTGGCTTCTGTCCAATGTTAAGTCTATGGAGGGAATGCCATGGCCTGTATTTTTTTGAAGAAAAGGTGGCAGCCCTAGCTGGTTTTATTATGAAACATTAGTATCCCTTTAAATCCCCTTTAACCACATGTCCTTGCAGTCACATGACTCCGCCCATGCGTTTATCCTATGTTAGCATAGCCACGCCCCTTACAGTCAAGCCCACCTCAATTTTCATAATAACCACGCCTTTCCATTTTACAGATCCCTTCCACTAAACACGCCCATCTAGCGGGCACCCAGTGATTGACCTTGTTTTCTGTTCGGTTATCCCCGCCCCTCACCTGTAAGCCACACAGTAGAATCAATTTGCTCTCTGATTGGCGGGGCTAATTGTCGGAATCCTTGATTGGTTACTTCTCAGGCTTTCCTACTCCTCCACCAATTATTAGCATAGTCTTCTAAAAGCGACAAAACTGCAGTGGCACAGTGTGATGATGCATCTGCCGGGCTACAAGAAAATGGCCGCTAATCCTTACTTCTTAGCTTAAACACGCTACAAGAAAATGTCTTTTTATCACGTGAGAGGCGTCAGGAAGTAGCGCTCAGTTCTCCCTCTAGTGTTTAGTACTCTGCTGGTTGTGATTAGAGGTAACCCTGGGTTTGTCCCGCCCCTCTCTTGCGATTGGTGGAGCCGCTGTGTTTGGCCCGCTTCCTAACCCTGATTGGCGTTCCTTTCTGCGCTAGCTCCGCCCGGGCTCCTTGCCTCACATGACAGACTGTGTTTTGCAGCCGGCTGCCTGGGGGAGCTTTATACGGAACCGCCCTGCTCCGAGGCCCGGTCCGGAGGGTATGTTCCGAGGGGAGCGGGACCCATGGATCCCAGAGAGGTGAAGGACCGGATCCTGGAGAACATTTCCCTGTCCGTCAAAAAGGTACCCAGATTACCAGGAGGCCTAATGTCCAGGGCCAGAGAGCTGGACTGAGGGTCAGGGGCAAAAGTATAAACTGAAAAGGTGTGGAGGGGGCTGGGGAGAGAAAAGAGAGGGAGAAGTGAGATGGGGGATTGGGATTAGAGAGGGAGCAAGGGGAGTGGGAGTATGGGAGAGTGGGAGAAGAGAGGGAACAAGGGCAGTGGGAGTAGGGGAAAGTGGGAGAAGAGAGGGAGTAGGGGAGAGTGGGAGAAGAGAGGGAGTAGGGGAGAGTGGGAGAAGAGAGGGAGTAGGGGAGAGTGGTAGTAGAGAGGGAACAAGGGCAGTGGGAGTAGGGGAGAGTAGGAGAAGAGAGGGAACAAGGGCAGTGGGAGTAGGGGAGAGTGGGAGAAGAGAGGGAACAAGGGCAGTGGGAGTAGGGGAGAGTGGTAATAGAGAGGGAACAAGGGCAGTGGGAGTAGGGGAGAATGGGAGAAGAGAGGCAGCAGGGGAGAGTGGGAGCAGGGGAGAGTGGGAGTAGAGAGGGACAAAGGAAATGGGTGTAGGGGAGAGTGGGAGAAGACAGGGAGTAGGGGAGAGTGGGAGAAGAGAGGGAGCAGGGAGCAGTGGGAGAAAAGAGGGAGCAGTGGGAGAAGAGAGGGAGCAGTGGGAGAAGAGAGGGAGCAGGGGAGCAGTGGGAGAAGAGAGGGAGCAGTGGGAGAAGAGAGGGAGCTGTGGGAGAAGAGAGGGAGCAGGGGAGAGTGGGAGGGGAGAGGGAGCAGGGGAGAGTGGGAGGGGAGAGGGAGCAGAGGAGAGTGGGAGAAGAGAGGGAGCTGTGGGAGAAGAGAGGGAGCAGGGGAGAGGGAGCAGGGGAGCAGTAGGAGAAGAGAGGGAGCAGGGGAGAGTGGGAGAAGAGAGGGAGCAGTGGGAGAAGAGAGGGAGCAGGGGCGAGTGGGAGAAGAGGTGGGGCAGTGGGGGGAGAGTGGAAGAGGAGATGGAGCAGTGGAGTGGGAGAAGAGATGGAGCAGTGGGAGTGGAGTGGGAGAAGAGATGGAGCAGTGGGAGTGGAGTGGGAGAAGAGATGGAGCAGTTGGAGTAGAGTGGGAGCAGGGGAGAGTGGGAGAAGAGAGGGAGGAGTGGGAGAAGAGGGAGAGGAGAGTTAGTGTGCGGGAGAAGAGGGAGTGTGGGGGATTGGGAATAGAGGGAGGAGTGGGAGAAGAGAGGGTGCATGGAGGAGTGGGAGCAGAGGAGCAGGAGAAAAGGGGAGGGGGAGCAGTGGGAGGAGAGAGGGAGAGAGTGGCACTAGAGAGGGGAGAGAACGGGAGAAGAGAGGGAGCATGAAGAATTGGGAGGAGTGGGAGAACGGGAGAAGAGAGGGGGTGCCAAGTGAATGAGACAAGTCTGAGAGAAGATTGGTCTGTTGGGAGTGAAACGTAGACGTTCTGACA
>CM074724.1:399154434-399220347 GCA_037306005.1 Rhinophrynus dorsalis | reverse complement strand
TCCTGGTGTTCCTGTGTTTAGGAGATCAGACTGTGCGGTGTGTATATAAGTGTATCACCCTGGTGTCCCCTGTGTTTAGGAGATCAGACTGTGTGGTGTGTATAGAAGTGTATCACCCTGGTGTCCCTGTGTTTAGGAGATCACACTGTGTGGTGTGTATATACAAGTGTATCACATTGCTCTACATCAATAAAACTCACATTATTGTTTGTTTAAACATCAGTTATGTATGTTTATAAATTAGACTGTGTAAATAAAATAATTTCATCTTGTTAGAAGTCATTTATTAGGTTACACAAGGAGGTGTCAGTGGGTCATGAAATAACCTACAAATTCTCAGTAATGCCCTGCCCACCAGCCATGGCCCCAGCAACACCCCCTAAAACACAAGTGTCCCTCTTTGGCAATTTGAAATGTTGGGAGGGATGGAACAGTACACAGTACTTCAGGTGAGGCCTTACCAGTGATCTGTAGAATTAGTGGCTCTCTTCCTGCTGCTCATGCCTCTTCCTCTACAACAAAGAACCCAGTGTGCTTTCCCCACTGCTTTACTGCATTGTTTGCCTACCTTCAACTCCCAAGTACCTTTTCTCTGATGGCTTTTATCAGCACAGTACCGTTAAACCTGTGTTCCACCTCTAGGTTCCTGTGTCCTAAGTGCATTATCTTGTACTTTTCAGCATTACATTTTAGATCATATACCTTTGTACATTTCTCCAATTTTCCTAAATCCTCAGGCACATAGTTTATCCTTCCCTGAGGGTCAATACTATTGTAGATTTTTTCATATCATCTGCAATAAGGCATATCTTACCGTGAATGCAATGAGTGATGTCTGATCTCTGTGGCACTCCACTAGTAACCCATCCTTTCTCTTAATTAGTACCATTGATTGTAATATGCACTTTCCAATCTGTCAGTCAGTTTATGCAGTTAGCTACATTTGAGTCCAGTCTCAAACTATGCATCTTTAGAATCCATTTTTTTTGTGTGTTACAGTGTCAGAAGCTTTACTAAAATTTGTATGTGCTACATCTACAGCTCAGCCCTTGTCTATCACTTGAGTAACATAATTGAGAAATTCATACAGATTTGTTTGGCATGATCTTGCTGTTTTAAAGGATCATGGATGGATATTGCATGTCAATATACTTTGGATATGAAACATTTCTTCCTTTCACTAGTGTTTCCATTAATTTCACAAATACTTATGTCAGACTCACAGGCTTGTAATTGCCAGAGTGAGAGAAGAGATTGATCTCTGGGGAGTGAGACAAGAGAGTGAGGCTGGGGAAAGGAGATCGATCTCTGGAGAGTGGGAAGAGACGAAGGCTGGACAGTGGATATCAGTCTCTGGTGAGTGGGAGAAGAGATGGAGTCTGGACAGAGGAGATCGATCTCTGGCGAGTGAGGGAAAAGATGGAGGCTGGTCAGAGGAGATTGATCTTTGGCGAGTGGGCGAAGAGATGGAGGCAGGGCAGAGAAAATCGATCTTTGGTGATTGAGAGAAGAGATGGAGGCTGGGCAGAGGAGAACAGTGTCTGGCGAGTGACAGAAGAGATGTGGGCTGGGCAGAGGAGATTGTTGTCTGGGCATCTGGGCAGAGGAGATTGTTGTCTGGGCATCTGGGCAGAGAGAAAATAGGGGGAACCGAGGAGACTAAGGGAAGAAAAGATAGGATGCCTTATATATAGTAACATAGTAAATTAGGTTGAAAAAAGACACAAGTCCATGAGCTACTGGAAGTGCTGACCAAGTAGGGGTCCTAAGCAGCCACTAAGTCTACTTATATTGTAATGCCACCATTGAAAACTAGCCTGAGCTGACTATATAAGGACATGGGCAGATGCGCCAGCTGGCTCTTATCTGCTGTCAAATGTTATGTTTCTATGTATTGATCAGCAATGTTTGAAAACTATGAAGTTTACACTGAGTTGTTAGAAATGTTTTTTTTTTTTTTTTTTTTTTCTTCAATTTGAAATCTCGGTTAAACCTGCTCTATTGTTGTGCGTGCTCATTTCATCCATTTGTTTTATACAAGCTTCTAATTCATAATAAGCACAACTATGTCCCAGTTGTGGTCAAATGAGAGATGAGCCTCTGTCAAAAAAAAGGAATGGTTCAAATCTCAGAGCAATTATCCGTTTTGTTTGTTTATTGGTTTCTTTTAGCAAGATTGATAAGAAACCGGATTCATTACCACTCTAGGTGCGGATAAGAAAAGCACATTTGTGACAAATATTGGAATGTTAATAAGTCATATCATGTGATTTTTTTTATTTTTTTTTATTTTTATACAAATGAAGACCTGTATTATTTAGTAGCGAAGGATGCGCAAACCAAGTGCTTTATTGGATTGGGAGTCGTAAACAATTCCCACTAATTTTAAATGGGACATTTAACTATTTGAATGCTAGAGGTCTCCAACAGAGTGCCTTTTTGGTATTCAGTTGGTTAAACATCGCATCTAACCCTTTGAGTGCCAGAGGGGTACGGAATGCATTGCTTTGCAATGCATTCCATACCCCTCTGGCACTCAAAGGGTTAAAGCGGAACTTTCACCTTTTATAGAGTCACCCTCCAATAATTAAACATATGCGACTCGCTTCATAATAGTTTTATTAGTTCTCAGAAGTACCCGATTCTGAGGTAATCCTTAATCTTCGGCGTCTGACGGCCAGGCTTCATACTTTCGTGGCGCCTGCGCCGTCGGTCCCTTCTGGTGCCTTTCGGCACACTTCAATGCCTCCTAGAGGAGACCAGGACGGACGGCGTAGGCGCGCAGACGACTCTTAAGACAAGATGTCTGAGCTGATGCCTGGCTTCCGGTCTCTGAGGATTAACCCTTTGAGTGCCAGAGCGGTAAGCAAAGCATTGCTCTGCAATGCATTGCGTTCACCTCTGGCACTCAAAGGGTTAAGGATAACTTCAGAATCGGATACTTCTGAGAGCTAATAGCACTATTATGAAGCGAGTCGCTATATGCCTCATTATTGGAGGCGACTTTATAGAGGGTGAAAGTTCCGCTTTAAAGGAGCAGTAAACTTTTTTCCTGAAAAAAAATATGTATTGTAGAGATTTTCCTATTGAATAAAATAAGGGTACTCACACTGCCAAAATATTTATATTTCCAGAGTTATTACAGTTTAAACCCGTTTTGTTTTACATTAGCAGTGACCTCTAGTGGTCAAATTCTAATTAGATTTCCTGTTAGATTCGAATGGAGAGGAAAGTCAGAGACATACAGTTCTCCATAGAATGTGATAGAAACAGCTGAGTCACTTCCTGTCAGTTAGAACTATCAGGAAGTAAACACAGTAAATTCACTTCCTGTCAGTTAGAACTATCAGGAAGTAAACACAGTAAATTCACTTCCTGTCAGTTAGAACTATCAGGAAGTAAACACAGTAAATTCACTTACTGTCAGAACTATCAGGAAGTAAACACAGTAAATTAACTTCCTGATTATTTAAACTGCTATAAATTTTGAATAAAACATCTGACAGTGATGGGAGTGACCTTGTTTTATTCAGCAGGAAATGCTCTGTAAAATGTGTGTTTTCATAAAAAAAAGTGTACTGCTCCTTTAAGTCAGTGGGGATTTGGGGATTTTTCAGCTGTTCAGTATTGTACAGCTGCTGTGCTCCAGAATTTTGCACATCTGTTGTTTGCTGTGTGAAGCTCTGTGGACTTGGGACTGAAATGGGTAGGAACGTTATTTTGTTTTTTAAACAGACCACTCCACCTAAAATTAAAAAAAGTCCCTAAAAATATGAATAGAGCTGTAACTGAACAGAACCAGGATCATCAGAATTAATTTGTGTTTAGCTGCATTTCTCTTCTAATACTTTAACTCTTTGAGTGCCAGGGGGGTACGCAACACATTGCAAAGACCTGCAGCTGCCATTGTACTACATGGGATTTGTAGTCCAGTAACCTATGTAGTCAGGTACTCAAATGGTTAAGTTGGGCCTGTCACCTTAAGATAAGCTTAGGTAATTTTAATGAGACGTAAAAACTGCCTATATGTTATTACCAATTTGTCTGTAATATAACTAATTTTTGAGAAACTGACCTTTTTATGCTGTAGGCTCAGTCTGACACGTTATGGTAATTAGGTGATGTCATCAACCAATATGAACACACACTGTGATAGGAATGGATCTAGTCCACACACTGTGATAGGAATGGATCTAGTCCACACACACTGTGATAGGAATGGATCTAGTCCACACACACTGTGATAGGAATGGATCTAGTCCACACACTGTGATAGGAATGGATCTAGTCCACACACTGTGATATGAATGGATCTAGGCAAAGTTCACACACTGTGATATGAATGGATCTAGTCCACACACTGTGATATGAATGGATCTAGTCCACACACTGTGATATGAATGGATCTAGGCAGAGTCCACACACTGTGATATGAATGGATCTAGGCACAGTCCACACACTGTGATATGAATGGATCTAGCCCACACACTGTGATATGAATGGATCTAGTCCCCACACTGTGATATGAATGGATCTAGTCCCCACACTGATATGAATGGATCTAGTCCACACACTGTGATATGAATGGATCTAGTCCACACACTGTGATATGAATGGATCTAGTCCACACACTGTGATATGAATGGATCTAGTCCACACACTGTGATGTGAATGGATCTAGTCCACACACTGTGATGTGAATGGATCTAGTCCACACACTGTGATGTGAATGGATCTAGTCCACACACTGTGATGTGAATGGATCTAGTCCACACACTGTGATGTGAATGGATCTAGTCCACACACTGTGATGTGAATGGATCTAGGCAGAGTCCACACACTGTGATATGAATGGATCTAGGCAGAGTCCACACACTGTGATATGAATGGATCTAGGCACAGTCCACACACTGTGATATGAATGGATCTAGCCCACACACTGATATGAATGGATCTAGTCCACACACTGTGATATGAATGGATCTAGTCCACACACTGTGATATGAATGGATCTAGTCCACACACTGTGATAGGAATGGATCTAGGCAAAGTTCACACACTGTGATATGAATGGATCTAGTCCACACACTGTGATATGAATGGATCTAGGCAGAGTCCACACACTGTGATATGAATGGATCTAGGCACA
Source organism: Rhinophrynus dorsalis (assembly GCA_037306005.1). Taxonomy (NCBI): domain Eukaryota; kingdom Metazoa; phylum Chordata; class Amphibia; order Anura; family Rhinophrynidae; genus Rhinophrynus; species Rhinophrynus dorsalis. The sequence continues at coordinate 399,215,198 of CM074724.1, read as the reverse complement.
GTCCACACACTGTGATATGAATGGATCTAGGTACAGTCCACACACTGATATGAATGGATCTAGTCCCCACACTGTGATATGAATGGATCTAGTCCACACACTGTGATATGAATGGATCTAGGCACAGTCCACACACTGTGATATGAATGGATCTAGGCAGAGTCCACACACTGATATGAATGGATCTAGTCCCCACACTGTGATATGAATGGATCTAGTCCACACACTGATATGAATGGATCTAGTCCACACACTGTGATATGAATGGATCTAGGCAGAGTCCACACACTGTGATATGAATGGATCTAGTCCATACACTGTGATATGAATGGATCTAGTCCATACACTGTGATATGAATGGATCTAGGCAGAGTCCACACACTGTGATAGGAATGGATCTAGTCCACATACTGTGATAGGAATGGATCTAGTCCATAGGAATGGATCTAGTCCACACACTGTGATATGAATGGATCTAGTCCACACACTGTGATATGAATGGATCTAGTCCACACACTGATATGAATGGATCTAGTCCACATACTGTGATAGGAATGGATCTAGTCCATAGGAATGGATCTAGTCCACACACTGTGATATGAATGGATCTAGTCCACACACTGTGATATGAATGGATCTAGTCCACACACTGATATGAATGGATCTAGTCCACACACTGTGATATGAATGGATCTAGTCCACACACTGTGATATGAATGGATCTAGTCCACACACTGTGATATGAATGGATCTAGTCCACACACTGTGATATGAATGGATCTAGTCCACACACTGTGATATGAATGGATCTAGCCCACACACTGTGATATGAATGGATCTAGTCCACACACTGTGATAGGAATGGATCTAGTCCACATACTGTGATAGGAATGGATCTAGTCCATAGGAATGGATCTAGTCCACACACTGTGATATGAATGGATCTAGTCCACACACTGCGATATGAATGGATCTAGTCCACACACTGAGATATGAATGGATCTAGTCCACACACTGTGATATGAATGGATCTAGTCCACACACTGTGATATGAATGGATCTAGTCCACACACTGTGATAGGAATGGATCTAGTCCACACACTGTGATAGGAATGGATCTAGTCCACACACTGTGATAGGAATGGATCTAGTCCACATACTGTGATAGGAATGGATCTAGTCCATAGGAATGGATCTAGTCCACACACTGAGATATGAATGGATCTAGTCCACACACTGTGATATGAATGGATCTAGGCAGAGTCCACACACTGTGATATGAATGGATCTAGACAGAGCCCACACACTGTGATATGAATGGATCTAGTCCACACACTGTGATATGAATGGATCTAGTCCACACACACTGTGATATGAATGGATCTAGTCCACACACTGTGATATGAATGGATCTAGTCCACACACTGTGATATGAATGGATCTAGGCAGAGTCCACACACTGTGATATGAATGGATCTTGACAGAGCCCACACACTGTGATATGAATGGATCTAGACAGAGCCCACACACTGTGATATGAATGGATCTAGACAGAGCCCACACACTGTGATATGAATGGATCTAGACAGAGCCCACACACTGTGATATGAATGGATCTAGTCCACACACTGTGATATGAATGGATCTAGTCCACACACACTGTGATATGAATGGATCTAGTCCACACACTGTGATATGAATGGATCTAGTCCACACACTGTGATATGAATGGATCTAGTCCATACACTGTGATATGAATGGATCTAGTCCATACACTGTGATATGAATGGATCTAGTCCATACACTGTGATATGAATGGATCTAGGCAGAGTCCACACACTGTGATAGGAATGGATCTAGTCCACATACTGTGATAGGAATGGATCTAGTCCATAGGAATGGATCTAGTCCACACACTGTGATATGAATGGATCTAGTCCACACACTGTGATAGGAATGGATCTAGTCCACACACTGTGATATGAATGGATCTAGTCCACACACTGTGATATGAATGGATCTAGTCCACACACTGATATGAATGGATCTAGTCCACACACTGTGATATGAATGGATCTAGTCCACACACTGAGATATGAATGGATCTAGTCCACACACTGTGATATGAATGGATCTAGTCCACACACTGTGATATGAATGGATCTAGTCCACACACTGTGATAGGAATGGATCTAGTCCACACACTGTGATAGGAATGGATCTAGTCCACACACTGTGATAGGAATGGATCTAGTCCACACACTGTGATAGGAATGGATCTAGTCCACACACTGTGATAGGAATGGATCTAGTCCATACACTGTGATATGAATGGATCTAGTCCATACACTGTGATATGAATGGATCTAGTCCATACACTGTGATATGAATGGATCTAGTCCATACACTGTGATATGAATGGATCTAGGCAGAGTCCACACACTGTGATAGGAATGGATCTAGTCCACATACTGTGATAGGAATGGATCTAGTCCATAGGAATGGATCTAGTCCACACACTGTGATATGAATGGATCTAGTCCACACACTGTGATATGAATGGATCTAGTCCACACACTGTGATATGAATGGATCTAGTCCACACACTGTGATATGAATGGATCTAGTCCACACACTGAGATATGAATGGATCTAGTCCACACACTGTGATATGAATGGATCTAGTCCACACACTGTGATATGAATGGATCTAGTCCACACACTGTGATAGGAATGGATCTACTCCACACACTGTGATAGGAATGGATCTAGTCCACATACTGTGATAGGAATGGATCTAGTCCATAGGAATGGATCTAGTCCACACACTGTGATAGGAATGGATCTAGTCCATAGGAATGGATCTAGTCCACACACTGTGATATGAATGGATCTAGTCCACACACTGTGATATGAATGGATCTAGTCCACACACTGAGATATGAATGGATCTAGTCCACACACTGAGATATGAATGGATCTAGTCCACACACTGTGATATGAATGGATCTAGTCCACACACTGTGATATGAATGGATCTAGTCCACACACTGTGATATGAATGGATCTAGTCCACACACTGAGATATGAATGGATCTAGTCCTCACACTGTGATATGAATGGATCTAGTCCTCACACTGTGATATGAATGGATCTAGTCCACACACTGTGATATGAATGGATCTAGTCCACACACTGAGATATGAATGGATCTAGTCCACACACTGAGATATGAATGGATCTAGTCCACACACTGAGATATGAATGGATCTAGTCCACACGCTGTGATATGAATGGATCTAGTCCATACGCTGTGATATGAATGGATCTAGTCCTCACACTGTGATATGAATGGATCTAGGCAGAGTTCCACACACTGTGATATGAATGGATCTAGTCCACACATTGTGATATGAATGGATCTAGACAGAGTCCGCACACTGTGATATGAATGGATCTAGTCCACACACTGTGATATGAATGGATCTAGTCCACACACTGAGATATGAATGGATCTAGTCCACACACTGAGATATGAATGGATCTAGTCCACACACTGTGATATGAATGGATCTAGTCCACACGCTGTGATATGAATGGATCTAGTCCACACGCTGTGATATGAATGGATCTAGTCCACATGCTGTGATATGAATGGATCTAGTCCATACACTGTGATATGAATGGATCTAGTCCACACGCTGTGATAGGAATGGATCTAGTCCACATACTGTGATATGAATGGATCTAGTCCATACACTGTGATATGAATGGATCTAGTCCACACGCTGTGATATGAATGGATCTATTCCACATACTGTGATATGAATGGATCTAGTCCATACACTGTGATATGAATGGATCTAGTCCACACGCTGTGATAGGAATGGATCTAGTCCACACACTGTGATAGGAATGGATCTAGTCCACACGCTGTGATAGGAATGGATCTAGTCCACACGCTGTGATAGGAATGGATCTAGTCCACACGCTGTGATAGGAATGGATCTAGTCCACACGCTGTGATAGAAATGGATCTAGTCCACACACTGTGATAGGAATGGATCTAGTCCACACACTGTGATAGGAATGGATCTAGTCCACACAATGTGATAGGAATGGATCTAGTCCACACAATGTGATAGGAATGGATCTAGTCCCCACACTGTGATAGGAATGGATCTAGTCCCCACACTGTGATAGGAATGGATCTAGTCCCCACAATGTGATATGAATGGATCTAGTCCACACACTGTGATATGAATGGATCTAGGCAGAGCCCACACACTGTGATATGAATGGATCTAGTCCACACACACTGTGATATGAATGGATCTAGTCCACACACACTGTGATATGAATGGATCTAGTCCACACACTGTGATATGAATGGATCTAGTCCACACACTGTGATATGAATGGATCTAGTCCACACACTGTGATATGAATGGATCTAGTCCACACACTGTGATATGAATGGATCTAGGCAGAGTCCACACACTGTGATATGAATGGATCTAGGCACAGTCCACACACTGTGATATGAATGGATCTAGCCCACACACTGTGATATGAATGGATCTAGCCCACACACTGTGATATGAATGGATCTAGTCCCCACACTGTGATATGAATGGATCTAGTCCCCACACTGATATGAATGGATCTAGTCCACACACTGTGATATGAATGGATCTAGTCCACACACTGTGATATGAATGGATCTAGTCCACACACTGTGATATGAATGGATCTAGTCCACACACTGTGATATGAATGGATCTAGTCCACACACTGTGATGTGAATGGATCTAGTCCACACACTGTGATGTGAATGGATCTAGTCCACACACTGTGATGTGAATGGATCTAGTCCACACACTGTGATGTGAATGGATCTAGTCCACACACTGTGATGTGAATGGATCTAGGCAGAGTCCACACACTGTGATGTGAATGGATCTAGGCAGAGTCCACACACTGTGATATGAATGGATCTAGGCACAGTCCACACACTGTGATATGAATGGATCTAGCCCACACACTGATATGAATGGATCTAGTCCACACACTGTGATATGAATGGATCTAGTCCACACACTGTGATATGAATGGATCTAGTCCACACACTGTGATAGGAATGGATCTAGGCAAAGTTCACACACTGTGATATGAATGGATCTAGTCCACACACTGTGATATGAATGGATCTAGGCAGAGTCCACACACTGTGATATGAATGGATCTAGGCACAGTCCACACACTGTGATATGAATGGATCTAGGCACAGTCCACACACTGTGATATGAATGGATCTAGGTACAGTCCACACACTGATATGAATGGATCTAGTCCCCACACTGTGATATGAATGGATCTAGTCCACACACTGTGATATGAATGGATCTAGGCACAGTCCACACACTGTGATATGAATGGATCTAGGCAGAGTCCACACACTGATATGAATGGATCTAGTCCCCACACTGTGATATGAATGGATCTAGTCCACACACTGATATGAATGGATCTAGTCCACACACTGTGATATGAATGGATCTAGGCAGAGTCCACACACTGTGATATGAATGGATCTAGTCCATACACTGTGATATGAATGGATCTAGTCCATACACTGTGATATGAATGGATCTAGGCAGAGTCCACACACTGTGATAGGAATGGATCTAGTCCACATACTGTGATAGGAATGGATCTAGTCCATAGGAATGGATCTAGTCCACACACTGTGATATGAATGGATCTAGTCCACACACTGTGATATGAATGGATCTAGTCCACACACTGTGATATGAATGGATCTAGTCCACACACTGTGATATGAATGGATCTAGTCCACACACTGTGATATGAATGGATCTAGCCCACACACTGTGATATGAATGGATCTAGCCCACACACTGTGATATGAATGGATCTAGCCCACACACTGTGATATGAATGGATCTAGTCCACACACTGTGATAGGAATGGATCTAGTCCACATACTGTGATAGGAATGGATCTAGTCCATAGGAATGGATCTAGTCCACACACTGTGATATGAATGGATCTAGTCCACACACTGTGATATGAATGGATCTAGTCCACACACTGATATGAATGGATCTAGTCCACACACTGCGATATGAATGGATCTAGTCCACACACTGAGATATGAATGGATCTAGTCCACACACTGTGATATGAATGGATCTAGTCCACACACTGTGATATGAATGGATCTAGTCCACACACTGTGATAGGAATGGATCTAGTCCACACACTGTGATAGGAATGGATCTAGTCCACATACTGTGATAGGAATGGATCTAGTCCATAGGAATGGATCTAGTCCACACACTGAGATATGAATGGATCTAGTCCACACACTGTGATATGAATGGATCTAGGCAGAGTCCACACACTGTGATATGAATGGATCTAGACAGAGCCCACACACTGTGATATGAATGGATCTAGTCCACACACTGTGATATGAATGGATCTAGTCCACACACACTGTGATATGAATGGATCTAGTCCACACACTGTGATATGAATGGATCTAGTCCACACACTGTGATATGAATGGATCTAGGCAGAGTCCACACACTGTGATATGAATGGATCTTGACAGAGCCCACACACTGTGATATGAATGGATCTAGACAGAGCCCACACACTGTGATATGAATGGATCTAGACAGAGCCCACACACTGTGATATGAATGGATCTAGTCCACACACTGTGATATGAATGGATCTAGTCCACACACTGTGATATGAATGGATCTAGTCCACACACACTGTGATATGAATGGATCTAGTCCACACACTGTGATATGAATGGATCTAGTCCACACACTGTGATATGAATGGATCTAGTCCATACACTGTGATATGAATGGATCTAGTCCATACACTGTGATATGAATGGATCTAGTCCATACACTGTGATATGAATGGATCTAGGCAGAGTCCACACACTGTGATAGGAATGGATCTAGTCCACATACTGTGATAGGAATGGATCTAGTCCATAGGAATGGATCTAGTCCACACACTGTGATATGAATGGATCTAGTCCACACACTGTGATATGAATGGATCTAGTCCACACACTGTGATATGAATGGATCTAGTCCACACACTGTGATATGAATGGATCTAGTCCACACACTGTGATATGAATGGATCTAGTCCACACACTGTGATATGAATGGATCTAGTCCACACACTGATATGAATGGATCTAGTCCACACACTGTGATATGAATGGATCTAGTCCACACACTGAGATATGAATGGATCTAGTCCACACACTGTGATATGAATGGATCTAGTCCACACACTGTGATATGAATGGATCTAGTCCACACACTGTGATATGAATGGATCTAGTCCACACACTGTGATATGAATGGATCTTGTCCACACACTGTGATATGAATGGATCTAGTCCATACACTGTGATATGAATGGATCTAGTCCATACACTGTGATATGAATGGATCTAGTCCATACACTGTGATATGAATGGATCTAGGCAGAGTCCACACACTGTGATAGGAATGGATCTAGTCCACATACTGTGATAGGAATGGATCTAGTCCATAGGAATGGATCTAGTCCACACACTGTGATATGAATGGATCTAGTCCACACACTGTGATATGAATGGATCTAGTCCACACACTGTGATATGAATGGATCTAGTCCACACACTGAGATATGAATGGATCTAGTCCACACACTGAGATATGAATGGATCTAGTCCACACACTGTGATATGAATGGATCTAGTCCACACACTGTGATATGAATGGATCTAGTCCACACACTGTGATAGGAATGGATCTAGTCCACACACTGTGATAGGAATGGATCTAGTCCACATACTGTGATAGGAATGGATCTAGTCCATAGGAATGGATCTAGTCCACACACTGTGATAGGAATGGATCTAGTCCATAGGAATGGATCTAGTCCACACACTGTGATATGAATGGATCTAGTCCACACACTGTGATATGAATGGATCTAGTCCACACACTGAGATATGAATGGATCTAGTCCACACACTGAGATATGAATGGATCTAGTCCACACACTGTGATATGAATGGATCTAGTCCACACACTGTGATATGAATGGATCTAGTCCACACACTGTGATATGAATGGATCTAGTCCACACACTGTGATATGAATGGATCTAGTCCACACACTGAGATATGAATGGATCTAGTCCTCACACTGTGATATGAATGGATCTAGTCCTCACACTGTGATATGAATGGATCTAGTCCACACACTGTGATATGAATGGATCTAGTCCACACACTGAGATATGAATGGATCTAGTCCACACACTGAGATATGAATGGATCTAGTCCACACGCTGTGATATGAATGGATCTAGTCCATACACTGTGATATGAATGGATCTAGTCCTCACACTGTGATATGAATGGATCTAGGCAGAGTTCCACACACTGTGATATGAATGGATCTAGTCCACACATTGTGATATGAATGGATCTAGACAGAGTCCGCACACTGTGATATGAATGGATCTAGTCCACACACTGTGATATGAATGGATCTAGTCCACACACTGTGATATGAATGGATCTAGTCCACACACTGAGATATGAATGGATCTAGTCCACACACTGAGATATGAATGGATCTAGTCCACACACTGTGATATGAATGGATCTAGTCCACACACTGTGATATGAATGGATCTAGTCCACACGCTGTGATATGAATGGATCTAGTCCACATACTGTGATATGAATGGATCTAGTCCATACACTGTGATATGAATGGATCTAGTCCACACGCTGTGATAGGAATGGATCTAGTCCACACGCTGTGATAGGAATGGATCTAGTCCACACGCTGTGATATGAATGGATCTAGTCCACATACTGTGATATGAATGGATCTAGTCCATACACTGTGATATGAATGGATCTAGTCCACACGCTGTGATAGGAATGGATCTAGTCCACACACTGTGATATGAATGGATCTAGTCCACACGCTGTGATAGGAATGGATCTAGTCCACACGCTGTGATAGGAATGGATCTAGTCCACACGCTGTGATAGGAATGGATCTAGTCCATACGCTGTGATAGGAATGGATCTAGTCCACACGCTGTGATAGAAATGGATCTAGTCCACACGCTGTGATAGGAATGGATCTAGTCCACACACTGTGATAGGAATGGATCTAGTCCACACAATGTGATAGGAATGGATCTAGTCCACACAATGTGATAGGAATGGATCTAGTCCCCACAATGTGATAGGAATGGATCTAGTCCCCACACTGTGATAGGAATGGATCTAGTCCCCACAATGTGATATGAATGGATCTAGTCCACACACTGTGATATGAATGGATCTAGGCAGAGCCCACACACTGTGATATGAATGGATCTAGTCCACACACTGTGATATGAATGGATCTAGTCCACACACACTGTGATATGAATGGATCTAGTCCACACACACTGTGATATGAATGGATCTAGTCCACACACACTGTGATATGAATGGATCTAGTCCACACACTGTGATGTGAATGGATCTAGTCCACACACTGTGATATGAATGGATCTAGTCCACACACTGTGATATGAATGGATCTAGTCCACACACTGTGATATGAATGGATCTAGTCCACACACTGTGATATGAATGGATCTAGTCCACACACTGCGATATGAATGGATCTAGTCCACACACTGCGATATGAATGGATCTAGTCCACACACTGCGATATGAATGGATCTAGTCCACACACTGCGATATGAATGGATCTAGTCCACACAGTGTGATAGGAATGGATCTAGTCCACACAATGTGATAGGAATGGATCTAGTCCACACACTGTGATATGAACAGATCTAGTCCACACACTGTTATAGGAACGGATCTAGGCAGAGTCCGCGCGCTGGGATAGGAACGGATCTAGGCAGAGTCCGCGCGCTGGGATAGGAACGGATCTAGGCAGAGTCCGCGCGCTGGGATAGGAACGGATCTAGGCAGAGTCCGCGCGCCGGGAGGAGGAATGTCTAATGAACAGCGAGGGGTAAATTTGGTACGGAATCCATATTTAGTTCTCTGTAAAACAAACTAAACTTGTCTGAAGGTGACAGTTGTACTGCTGGCCCAGCCTGTCTACCGGGATTCATGTACTTGGTATTCAGTCTAAATAGCCCGGGGGATAGAAGTGACAGATAAAGAGCGGCCGGTGTAGTTAAGACTCTGGGAACTGGTCTGTCTGTTACCTAGAAATGTAGTCGGTGGATAATTGAACCCTGTGAGCCTGAAAGGGCAGATATTAGAGTGGGATATAGTCAATTTCCAGATCTCCAGCTGTTGGGGACTGCAACTCCCATTGTCCACAACCAGCCAACAGTGGTATACATTGTCTGTCTTGGTGGTGGTGGTGGTGGGGGGGGCGCACGTTCCTGTTAGCGGCTTCTTCTGCGGCCCCCAATCTGTTCTCTGGTACAGTGGGAAGAGGAGAGAAATCGCATCTCCTACTTCACATATTGTTTTCATCCCAAAAAGCCGCATTCACCCCTATTTTTCCTCACTACATACCTCCCTTTACTCTTACATGGACTCACTTTAAACGGATAGTATTGCTTAAAATGTAAAAGACAATATGTTGTAGGGTTTATCCGCTGAGTAAAACAAGGGAACTCCCACTGCTGAAAGGTGTTTTATTAAAAAGTTATTACAACTAAAACTTAATTGTTTTTAGTTGCAGTATCACAATTGCCTGAAACTGTACAGTGGCGCTGTTGCTACAGCATCCTATGGAGATTTATGGTCAACTGACCAGAGCTGTCCATAGGATGGTGTAACAACAGCTTCACTGTACAAATTCAGGCCACTGTGATACTGCATCTAAAAAAAATCAAGTTTTAGCTGTAATAACTTTTGAATAAAACACCTTTCAGCAGTGGGAGTACCCTTGTTTTATTCAGTGGGATATAAAGCCTACATATATATATTTATTTATTTATTTTTTACATTTAAGTATTTCTATCCCTTTAAGGTGAGTCCATCTCCTTTTGTCCTTTAAAGGGATAGTAATACTTTGTTTTATGTTTATTTTATTTTGTAGGCATAAAAAAACATGAAGAATGATATAAGTCTTATCTCTCAAACCTTTATGGTTTGAGAGATATTCACAAATAAAGTTTCCCCTCCCGCCCCTTTTACCCAGTGTAAGCCATCTCTTCTCAGATGTGGAATCCAGTCCATAGACCAGACAGATAACAGCAGGGGACAATCTTCTTCCTATGAGAACAATGAAAGCCCTGCCCCCCTTGACAAGTTTTTCAGGTTTTTCCCCTATCTTAGTTGAAGATTGTCCCTCTCTGCAGTCTACCTGGGCACCTCCCTTCTGCTCTGGCTGAACAGTGTTACATCAGTAAAAGGGTGGGAGGGGGAATACTTTGTCATTGAATTACTCCTGAACTACAAGTCTGACAGAAATGAAATAACACTCTCCAAAGTCCAAATACTATGATGATTAATTAGAGCTGCTTTTTTTATGAAACATTACTATCCCTTTAATATTAATCACTATATGTAAAGTCATATTGGCTATATTCACTGCTTATTGCTTTACAGTTTTTAGTGCTTCTGATATAGAGCTTACTGAATAGTTGTTTCCAGAGAGCTTTCTGCAAAGGACTTTGAAAACTGACATTAGGGTACAATGTAACACTATCCCTTCAGCTGAAAAATGTCTCCAGTCTATTATATACAGCTTGCAGTGCACTATGCTCAGAAGTAGTGTTACATTATATCACTATCCTTAGTTTCATATTCCCTTTCTGGAAACCGAGATCCAAGGAGCTCACGGTCAGATACACGAGCGTAAGATAAATAAATGGGTTAATATGGGGAAAAAACTAAACGTATAGACTATTTGACTTCCTATCCTGCAAGAGTACGTACTTAATATGTAAAATATACAAGGAGGTTGACTGCCCATTATTGAAATTACAGTAAATCGTTGTGTAACCTGGAACACAAACTGTTCATTATAAACAGGGGGCATTCATTTTACCCTGACCACACCCACAAGTAAGAATATGGGCGTGGTCAGCAGAGTCAAGGAGCCCCTTAAAACTTGGAGCTGCGATATTAATTTGCTTTAGTCAAAATGTGTGGGCCCCCTCGGTGTACTCGGGGGCCAGATATGTAGCTCTTGCTGGGAATGTGACTGCCTGTCGCTGGTTTAACCCTTTGAGTGCCAGAACCATATCCCTGTGGCACTCAGTGGGTGAAGTCCTAGGACACAGCGCGTGGGAGACCTCTGGCATCTGAGGAAATTTAGTAATTGGTTCACGAAAAGAAAATTACAGTGTGTAGACGCTGAATTCACGTGTTTCCCAAAATACACTTTAATTTGGGACTAGTAATTTAGGAATCAAAAATAAAAGGTAACATTCATTCCTGTGTGCCGAGAAGAGGTATTGTGAGTGAGTTACTGTTGTGTAAACACAAGGATGCCCCCCTGCACACACACACATGTATACATACATATATATATATATATATATATATATAATATAAACACACATATGTATACACAGACCTATATAAACACACACGCACATACACACACACACACACACACACACACACACATGCATATATAAACACACACGCACATATACACACACGCACATATACACACACCTATATAAACACACACACACACACACACATATATAAACACACACACACACACACACACACACACACACATATAAACACACACGCACATATACACACACACGCACATATACACACACACGCACATATACACACACACACACACATGCATATATAAACACGCACATATACACACACCTATATAAGCGCACACACACACACACACACGTATACACACACACGTATACACACACACCTATATAAACACACACACACACACACGGATACATACACATATATAAACACACACAGACGCACGTATACACACACATATATAAACAAACCTAAACAGGAACAATTCAGCTGCTCCATGTGGGGGAATTAAAATTCTCCAAATCCTCATTGATTTAAAGCGATAGTAATGTTTCACACAAAAAGCCGCTCCCAGTTAATCTCCATAGTATTTGGGACTTGGAGAGTGTTATTTCAGTAGTGTCAGAGTTGTAGTTCAAGAGTAATTGAATGATAAAGTATCCCCCTCCCGCCCCTTTTACCTAGTGTAAGACACCTCCCCTCAGATGTGGAATCTGGTCACTTGACTGGACAGATCACAGCAAGGGACAATCTTCTTACTGTGATCATAAGGAAAACCCTGCTCCCGTGACAGGATTATGATCACTGAAGATTGTCCCTCTCTGTGATCCATCTGGACAGTCTTGCTCTGCCCTCCCGCACAGGTCCCTTCCCCCCTCCCCCTCCCGCGCAGGTCCCTTCCCCTCCCCCCTCCCTCTATTAGGCTTATGGAGAAAGTTGAACCTGTCTCCACACAGATAACTATGGCAACACGTCCGCAGGAGAGTAGGACTCAGATCTCAGGAGAATTACCAAATACAAGGGCTGCTTCGATCTCTTCTTTAAAATTATTTATTCGTATATAAAATATATATAAAATAACCCAGTTGAAAATAATGTGATGTTTCTCGGTGTGCACCGCTTCCTCAAACCAACTGGTTTAAACACTGGGATAAACATTTTTAAAGAGGCGATAAAAGCAGCGCTTGTACTTTGTAATTCTCCTGAGATCTGAGTTCTACTCTCCTGCGGACGTGTTGCCGGAGTTCTCTGTGTGGAGACAGGTTCAGCCTGTTAGCGGTATTTGGTATAAGCCATTTGCCACCATTTATCTTTGTGAGTATATCTTTAGTAATTATCACCATTGGTGTCTTTTGCAGATAATATGCACTATTGTGCGCCCTTTTTTTTGTGTTTCCTTTGTGTTCTATACAGGTGAGTCCCGCTCACTAATTGGACCTGAGTCATCTGTACCGATGCTGGGATATATTTCTGTCCTTGCAAACTGGTTTAGGAAGCTCTGGTTTGTTGTGACTCATTACATGGAATCTGCTGAGGTCACCGTACGTAAAAGCCAGGGTGTCAGTTCTACTGGACTGTGCGTACATGCACACATTAGAGGAGTGGCAGGGAAAACTGCATTAGTAACGCTTTCATTGCTGGCCTGAATCTACCTGCAGTTCAGGGGTTGGCCTGATTGAGGGGGTGGGGGCTGGTCTCCAACTCTGATTTGCCTGCTGGCCATCTGTCCTTTAAAGGGAATTAGGTGATTTGGAGTTAAGGGCAGATGGTGAGGGTGCGTATAAGCAAGAAAGGGATGGAGTGAGCACTCAATCTTCCATGTTAACACATTCAGTGCTGGTGAGTACAGAGTAATCCAGAGGATGCCCGCTTCAGAAGTTTTGCTGTCATACGTTGAGTAGTGGGTTCTGCTTATCACCCCCCAAAAAATAAGTGTGTGTGTGTGTGTATATATATATATATATTATATAAATTATTTTCTAATTTGCTTTCTACCCTGCTATGGGGTGGAAAGGGGGCAGAGATCAGCCACACGCAGCAAATCAGGAGAGATGATTTTCAAAAGTGTGTGTGTTATATATTATATATATACTAGTTGAGCAGCCCGTTACATGGGCCACAGTGTCACAGCCACCCGGTCACGGGGCAGTCACGCGCAGTGGAGACTGCCCGCGCCGCGGCTGATACAGAGCTGGACGCTCCTTTGGAGCGCCCAGCTCTGTATCAGCCGCGCCGCGGGCAGTCTCTACTGCGCATGACGGCCGCACGCGCAGCAGTGTCTACTGCGTATGTCAGGCGTTACACACGATTTAGCGAATTATTATATAGGATAAGTGTGTGTGTGTGTGTGTGTGTGTGTGTGTGTGTGTGTGTTTTTGAGCATTCCCCCCGCCCACTCCTGTGAAAATCGTTGGTGAGACTCACCGCTGTTGCTGCACATTAACAGGTCCCCGATGTGCGCTGCGCGCTCAGTCGTACGGGCAACACTGCGCACTGTTCACTAGTTACAAAATAAAGCAAACCCCAATTATCATTTCAAATGACACTTAGTTTAACCCTTTGAGTGTCAGAAGGGTAGTCAATGCATTGCTATAGCACTCAGAGGGTTAAAAGTAACTACGAACTCCGCATGCTGAAGGGGACTCCTTTACATTCACAGGGGAACCGACATCTTTCAATAATAACCCCCCCCACCACTTATCTTACTATTGTTACAAAACTCTGATGGCCCCTATGAATGTTGCCATTATGCCTTTGTTGAAGAGATGCATCAGTCCTGATGTCCGGTCTGTGGAGGCGGACATGACACTTACTGGCAGGACCACAGGACCTCAAACTCCGCCCACTGTACATAGTAATCTTAATCCTTTAAGGGGTGTGCAGCGCACTGCTTTGCATACCTATCTGTCACTCAAATGGTTAAAGAATTGCTGGACAACTTGTAGCCATCCAGCTGTTATTGGATAAAAATTTCACTCATTTCCAGTCAGACGTTGATCAGCTGAGGATGATGGGAGATGAAGTCCAACAGCTAGCGTTCTTAGGTTGCCTATAATTGTCTGATCTGAGTGTAATGAGGTTATAGAAGCTACACCAGGTAATTTGCACTACAATAATAATTATTATTAATATTATTAAATGATCTGATCAAGTTGCACTGACTAACGACCTGTGCAGTAATTAGGGACCGGGCATGGACGCACACATGTCACTGAGCAGCGTCTGTCTCTGGAGCCGGTCTGCTCAGCGCTCACATGACGGTCAGGCTGAGAGCATAGTGAGGGGTGCGGGGAGAGCTTCCCCATTTTTCGGCAGAGTCTGAGTGGGGGAAGTAGTTTCATTCTTTGTACTGAGGAGAACAAAAAGCCCGATGATTTAACTGGAACTTGTAACCCCTTGAGTGACTGATAGAGGTCTCCAACACATTGCGTAGCATACCTCACTGGCACTCAAAGGGTCAGCAGTCTCATTTCAGTCATTGGGCGTTTTTGACGTTATCATGTATATTTTGCATTATATATATAATCTGCATTTGAGATATATATTTATGTATAAGTATATATAAATGGTTATTAAGGCTTAACCCTTTGAGTGTCAGATTTTCGTTGTGTTGGATACCTCTCTGGCGCTCAAAGGGTTAAAAGAGCAGACATTTATTATTTGTTATGGGAAAAGAACATGTTCAGGCTTCCCCTACTCAGTAAAATGAAGATGTTTTCACTGCTTGGAAATTAATCATTCAAATATTATTACAGCTTAAATTGCCTTTTGGACACCAGGGGGTGCTGTTGCTGACAGTTTGATTTAAAATAAATACTTCTGAGCTGCAATATATACATTATGTGTGATACGATTCTTTTATTCACTGGTGCTTTAAAATGAACATAGACCCCCACCCCGCTCCCTTCCTATTTAAAAACAAACACACACAGAAATGTCTGAGTGCCAGGGCGCGTCCAACAAATTCTGAAGCAGGACACTGTCTGGCACCCAGGGGGTTAATAGCCAGTAGCCTTTTTAAAAAACAAGGTCCTCCTTTTTTCTCAGAAATAATTTGACCTATTTTCGGAGTGTGGAGGTCACCGTGATCTAGTAGACGAGGGCGGGTGGATGGAGCGTCTCCTTGCTCTGTTGTGTTACTATCTCAGGAGAGACACAGATGGGTTCATTAGACAAACACATCCAAAGAGCTGCTACCCTGGGGTTTTAACTCTTCAGTGTCAGATAATGCATTGCATACCACGTGGCACTCAAATGGTTTAGCCAGTGCCCTGTTCCCTGGACTGAGTTATGAGGTCCTGTGCTTCAGTAGACCTAAATGATTTGGATCAAAAACCTGTAACCATTTGAGTGCTAGATGGGTATGCAATGCGTGAGTACCCCTCTGGCATTCAGTGGCGGACCTTAAGAAACACTGATATAACCTGTCTCTGTGGTTATCTAGTACATTATATGTCACTTTATCACATGAGCTGTTACTAGATATTGACCTTTTATCTGAATCCGTGGTCATAAGTAAGGGGCGGACGCAGGTCTCCTCACTCTTGGATAAGAGTGGAGATCAGATCTCCCTGATGGGGAAAAGCCACTGATCCTGATGTAGTAAAACGTGGTGCTATTCTGGTACATCAACTGCCCCATAGGGAATAAATACAAATTCCCATAAATTTAAATGGGACTTTTAACCCTTTGAATTCTAGAAGTCACCATTGAATTTGTCCCTTATGGTGCATATGGTTTTCTTCAGAATTGCATTCCCTTTTCTTAGTGCATCAGCCTCATTGTATCTATTAAGATCACTAGTAGCGTTTGTTTGTGAGAGACACACACACACACACACACACACACACACACACACACACACACACACACACACACACACACACACACACACACACACACACACACACACACACACACGTGTACATATATGTATGTATATATGTCCAAATGGGAAGCACTCTCACAGTCATAAATTCACTGCTCAGGTGCAAAATCTCATGGGACAGACATTTATATCAAGAAATGAGTAAAGAGTCCGCACACAAGGGTCTTTTTCCAAGTGAAAAATATGTATATTGTCACCGTTTCAATGTGCAATTCACATTTTCATCAGGTCCTGCACACTGAAATGTTCACAATATACATATTTTTCACTTGGAAAAAAACCCTTGTGTGCACGCACACACACACATATGTATACACACATCTTCAGAATTTAGTCTGAGTGGCTTCAACACCTTCCCACTAGGACACTCAGTGTAATCGATGTCTGAACTCTTGTTTGTCCATATAAATGGACGGTAGTGGTGGCTCTGTCACAGTGTATATCTTTCTAAGCTGTGTGCTTTATAATACATTAAGATATTTACTGTTTTACCATGCTTAATAGCTGATACAACTCTATGTGTATAAAATATATAATAATGCTGTATGATGTCTGTCCGCAGCACTTCTGTCTGTTGGTCCTGTGCCCGCTCACATTCGCTATCTCTCTCCCCCCAGTTGCAGAGTTACTTTGCTGCCTGTGAAGATGAGACTCCCGCTATCCGCAACCACGACCGTGTCCTGCAGAGGCTATGTGAGCACCTGGACCACGCGCTGCTGTACGGGTGAGTAGTGTGTGTGTGTGTGTGTGTGTGTGTGTGTGTGTGTGTGTGTGTGTAATATATATATAACTAGTTGAAAAGCCCTTGTACACGGGTCACAGCGCCACCCAGCAACCTTGGCTGGTGGCCGGATCCTGCCTTCTTACTGTCCGCTCTGCAGTCATGCGCAGCACTGACTGTCCGAACGCGCATGACTGCAGAGCGGGCAGTCTGTACTGCGCATGACTGCAGAGCAAAAAAAAAAATAAAGGTTTGAGAGAAGACTTATATCGTTCTTCATGTTTTTTTAATGCCTACAAAATAAAATAAAGATAAAACGAAGTATTACTATCCCTTTAAAAGCCCAATTTAAAAGTGTTTTTTTGCAAGTGTCCAGTAAATATCATTATTCCTTTCCTGATGTGTCTTGTTTTTCCCCTTTTATCTTTCCTGAAAATGCTGTCAGTCAGACTCTGATCTGTGTATACGAATGAAAATAAGTGACATGGGGGAGATAAAGAGGTGATAAGATGGAGATAAAGTGGCGATACATTCTGCAGTGATATCCCTTCTCCAGTTCCTATGTTATTCTATGGAGCCTATTCACTTATATCTCCAAAGTTGAAGAAATCTTAGTGTGTAGTCTTCACAGAATAACACAGGAATTGGAGAAGTGAGCTCCACTTTATCATCTGTTTATCACCACTTAGTGGATCTTCCCCCTCGTCTTGCTGTAGCAGTGTGACCCTCCCAACTGCTACTCCTGCCTCACACCCAGACACTGGGCACCGTCTGGAACCAGGGAGCTGGAAAAGGAGAAGTTTTGCTAAAAGAAATCCCATGAATTAGGGTCTATTTAGAGATGAGCAACTTTTAAAA
Organism: Rhinophrynus dorsalis; assembly: GCA_037306005.1. NCBI lineage: Eukaryota > Metazoa > Chordata > Amphibia > Anura > Rhinophrynidae > Rhinophrynus > Rhinophrynus dorsalis. Next base: position 399,196,136 of record CM074724.1, on the reverse strand, counting down.
TAAACTACAGAATTGCTTCACATAAAAACATAATTCAAGCATTACCAAAATCCAGAATACAAGGTCTAAAGCATATTATTTTTCTTTTTTCACACAAGCGTTGCTCATTAAATCAGTGGGAAGTTGCACATATTTTTATTCATCCCGTACGGTGCAGTTGGATTGGCCAAGAATTGCTCGTTTTTAGCATCCTTAATACAGCCCAAAGTGCAGAGGAACAGTCACTCTTATTTGTATGAAAGGAATGCGTACGACCAAGAAATTAGACGTCTGAGGGCTGTAGAACTCTTATCCCAGTGCCGGCACCCTGTGAAGGAATTCCTGAGTGGCACTTCAGTACCCAGCACCGGAACTCTACTCGCCTGCCAGATACCACTTGGTGCCCCTCCCGTAAAATGGACCTGTCAGCCTGAGTATTTCTTTTTTCTTTCATATTTGAAAACGTAACCATTTGAGTGCCAGAGTGGTACTCAACACATTTCAAAGCAATGACTTGTGTACCACTCTGGCACTCAAAGGGTTAAAGGGATAGTGATGTACCAATATACAGGCGGATCCGATTATTCATTATACCTTTTTATAATGCTCAGTAGAGTTCTAAACGTCCATATTGTGGTTTTTTATTATAAAGTTCCCCTCCCGCCGTATTTCCATTCGTCACTCTTCTTCCCTTCGTATCTGAAATCTGGTTGCTTGACAGGGCGTATCGCTATGAGGGACAATCTTGTCTGTCTGTGTAAGGAAAACCCTGTCCGCCTTTGACGAAAGGTAACAGCGTTTTCCTTATGCTGACACAAGGTTGTCCCACATTGTGATTCGTCTGGACTGGCTTGTGGATCTGAATGAAGAATCGCGACGTATGGAAATGGGGCGGGAGGGGGAAAACTTTACAATAAAATTACCATTAAACTACACCGATACGGACGTTTAGAACGCTACTGAGCATTATAAAAAGGTATAATGAATAATCGGATCTGCCTGTATTATTGGTACATGACTATCCCTTTAACCCCTTAACGCCCGAGGACGTACTTCATTCTACTTCCTGAGCGGATGTCCCAGGTGGACAGAGGATGTACATGTGCGTCCCGGAAGTCGTTCAGTAGAATGAAAAAAAAAAAAAATTGGCAGGCGTTAAGTGCCGGTCGCGTGCGCGCACGGCCGGTCACTAAGGGGTTAAGTTTTCATATATGAAAGAAAAAATAAATCTTCTTTAACTATAGTTACGTTACTATCTCTTTAATTGAAAACTGGCTGTGAGATATATTAACTACAGACCAGCAGACTCACAGATACGAAAGAAAAGGTGCACGTGCTCCCGGTGCAGACTATTGTACACGTTTTTTACCGCCACCTCCATGCTGTAACACCTCTGTGTATGACGTGGTGCGTTACTTACATTTTTCTATGGCAAGAACCCAGCCTCTAGGTTTAAAAACGTCCACTAGATTACCCCCAGTTCTGGTATCTCCTGTATTTTCCTCCTGTTCTCCCCACTGTTTCCATCGTCTGGATTCCTGATGTCTGACCTGGTGCTTTGTATCACTGCTTCTTTAAAGGGACAGTAATGTTTCAAAATAAAAAAAGCTCTAATTTCTCTTCATAGTATGTGGTCCATGGAGAGTGTTATTTCAATACTGTCAGAGTTGTAGTACAAGAGTAATTGAATGATAAAGTATCCCCCTCCTGCCCCTTTTACCTAGTGTAACACTGCTCACCTCAGAACAGCAAGACTGTCCGAATGGATCACAGAGAGGGACAATCTTCAGTGATCATAAGGGAAAACCTGAAAAACCTGTCAAGGGGGGCAGGGTTTTCATTGTTCTCACAGTAAGAAGACTGTCTCTTGCTGTGACCTGTCCGGTCAAGAGACCAGATTCCATATCTGAAGTGAGCAGTGTTACACTAGGTAAAAGGGGCGGGAGGGGGATACTTTATCAGTCAATTTCTCTTGTACTACAACTCTGACCGTACTATCAGGAAGTAACGCACAGGAATTCACTTCCTGATTATTTGAACTGCTATGAATTTTAAATAAAACGACTGACAGCAGTGGGAGTGACCTTGTTTTACTCAGCAGGAAAACTCACATTATATATGTTTTCATAAAACAAAGTTTACTGTTCCTTTAAGATGGATGTATAGAGAAGAACAATTCAGGAGTAAACCAACTGCACTATGGGGGGAATGAGTATTCCCATTGATTTAAATATGGATTTTAACCACGTCAATGCTAGAGAGGTCTTTGCACTGCATTGGAGACCTCTCTGGTATTTAAGGGGTTAAAAGCTCCATTTAAATTGGTTGTATTTGTATTCTGTCAGTGCAGTTGGTTTCCTGTTGAATTGCTCGCTCCACACTTGTCCTTTGCACGGGTCGGCCATCTTGTTTTCCCCAATACACATTTACCCTTCGTTGGCCTTTATCATTTCTCTGCCTGATCTGTCCGATGACGTTCCACGTGTGACCTTCCCTATGTGACCTGTCCCCGTGCAGACTGCAGGACATCTCCTCCGGGTACTGGGTGCTGGTCGTGCACTTTACACGTAGGGAGGCCGTGAAGCAACTGGAAGATCTGCAGCACGTGGCGACTCTCCTGGGGCGCAGTGAGTAAGGAGTGCTGTTTAACCCCTTGAATGGTAGACACATTTTCAACGTATTGCTTGGCAAGCGCTGGAGAAGTATCAACTATCCAAACCGTTAAACTAAGTGTTTGAAAAAATTAATGCTTTCTGTCTTGTACACCATAAAGATTGCATAAATTATTTTGTAACCCTTCAAGATGGAGTGGGTATGCCCATATCTCATACTTAAAGGGGTACGTACAAAGGACCACGTTTATTAAAGGGATAGTAATCGCAGAAAAAAAGTATTAACTATATGGTATATACAATTAAAAGAGAGTACTTGCACTTATTTGTATCTCTCAAACTGTTATGTTTTGAGAGATATCGGAAAATAAAGTTCTCTGGTCCCTCTCCTTTCTAATTGACGAGCTGTAAAGCTGTCAGAAGCAGATTCTGGTAGCTTGACCAGATGTGGCTCCTCAGCAGCGCCGATATAACGATATCTAAAGATAAATACTTAATTTAGATCGGTCTACAAAGTGTGCCAGGCTTGCAAGCACACTTTGTAGACCGTTCCAATGAAGTGTTTATTTCTAAATAGCGTGATTTCAGTTCTGCTGAAGAGCCTCTGTCTGGTCAAATGACTGGAATCTGCAGCTGTCAGCTAGATGGCAGACTTGAGTAAAACAGTCAGGAAAAGGTAACTTTAGCAAATTATATCTCTCAAACCATAAAGGTCTGAGAGATAAGACTTACATTGATGATAATATTTTTTTAATGTCTACAATATTAAATCAACTTAAAATTAGCCATTACTATCCCTTTAATGTATTACCAGTACCTTTTATATGAAGGACATAGTATTTACATGTATTTATTAAAGAGAACTGTGTGTTACAAATGCAGATTGCGCTATGCGCATCCAAATAATCTTAACCTCTTAAATGGGGCTGTTCCACACCTTAAAATAATATTTCTTGCTATGTGTGTGTGTTAAATGAGGTTTCGCCAATATGTTTAGTGGACCCAGGCAAATTATATATAGATTTTATTGGGAGAGAGTAAGCTGCTGTTTTCAACCATATATAAATAAATATACTTCCACTTTCATTATTAATCTATAAATATATATATATATATATATATAAAATATAATATAAGATTTCCAAGATTTGCACTCTCTTTAAAGTACAATAAAATCCCTGGGTGTCATTTCCAAGAGAATCCTGTAACAATATTTCAGACGGAAAGCACTCACAGGACTTTGTAGAGGGGAAGTATTTGCTGGTTTATTGCATCAATGTTTCGACCCCACTCTGGGCCTTTATCAAGATGTGTCTAACTAGAGTTAAAGGGATAGTAATACTTAAAATGTAAAAAAAAAAAAAAAAATGTTGTAGGGTTTATCCCCCTGAGTAAAACGAGGGTACTCCCACTGCTGAAAAGTGTTTTATTCAAAGTTATTACGGTTCAAATTTGAGATTTTTAGGTTCAGTATCACAGTGGCCTGAAATTGTACAGTGGCGCTGTTGCTACACCATCCTATGGACAGCTCTGGTCCCGAGACCATAAATCTCCATAGGACGGTGTAGCAACAGCACCACTGTACAATTTCAGGCCACTGTGATATTGCATCTAAAAAATTTAACTTTGAGCTGTAATAACTTTTGAATAAAACACCTTTCGGCAATGGGAGTACACTTGTTTTACTTGGGGATAAACCCTACAACATTTTTTTTTTTTTTTTTACATTTTAAGTATTACTATCCCTTTAAAAATGTGTAATCCAGTGTGTCATGCTTGAATGAGTCATTCAAAAAAGTTGAATGTGTCTCTGAAATGTCTGTGTGCTCCATCCTAAGGTGCTAATAGCTCCTTCAGGGATTGTATGGTAATCATTAATTCATCCAGTTCATATGAGCCATTTATATTACATGGTATAACGATGTGATCTAATATGGCGCCATCATGTATTTGTCCAGAGGTCCACAAAAGTTTAAGATATTTTAGCTTTATCTGCCATTTTATGCAAATTAAACAGTACTGTCCAACCTCCCAGCAAGATACTAGCATTCCACATTACTCTCCATCCCACCAGTCACTCCCTGCCAGCCAGATACTAGCATTCCACATTACTCTCCATCCGACCAGTCACTCCCTGCCAGCCAGATACTAGCATTCCACATTGCTCTCCATCCCACCTGTCACTCCCTGCCAGCCAGATACTAGCATTCCACATTACTCTCCCTGCCACCAGTCACTCCCTGCCAGCCAGATACTAGCATTCCACATTGCTCTCCATCCCACCTGTCACTCCCTGCCAGCCAGATACTAGCATTCCACATTACTCTCCATCCCACCTGTCACTCCCTGCCAGCCAGATACTAGCATTCCACATTGCTCTCCATCCCACCTGTCACTCCCTGCCAGCCAGATACTAGCATTCCACATTACTCTCCATCCCACCTGTCACTCCCTGCCAGCCAGATACTAGCATTCCACATTACTCTCCATCCCACCAGTCACTCCCTGCCAGCCAGATACTAGCATTCCACATTGCTCTCCATCCCACCTGTCACTCCCTGCCAGCCAGATACTAGCATTCCACATTACTCTCCCTGCCACCAGTCACTCCCTGCCAGCCAGATACTAGCATTCCACATTGCTCTCCATCCCACCTGTCACTCCCTGCCAGCCAGATACTAGCATTCCACATTACTCTCCATCCCACCTGTCACTCCCTGCCAGCCAGATACTAGCATTCCACATTGCTCTCCATCCCACCTGTCACTCCCTGCCAGCCAGATACTAGCATTCCACATTACTCTCCATCCCACCAGTCACTCCCTGCCAGCCAGATACTAGCATTCCACATTACTCTCCATCCCACCTGTCACTCCCTGCCAGCCAGATACTAGCATTCCACATTACTCTCCATCCCACCTGTCACTCCCTGCCAGCCAGATACTAGCATTCCACATTACTCTCCATCCCACCTGTCACTCCCTGCCAGCCAGATACTAGCATTCCACATTGCTCTCCATCCCACCTGTCACTCCCTGCCAGCCAGATACTAGCATTCCACATTACTCTCCATCCCACCTGTCACTCCCTGCCAGCCAGATACTAGCATTCCACATTACTCTCCATCCCACCAGTCACTCCCTGCCAGCCAGATACTAGCATTCCACATTACTCTCCATCCCACCTGTCACTCCCTGCCAGCCAGATACTAGCATTCCACATTACTCTCCATCCCACCTGTCACTCCCTGCCAGCCAGATACTAGCATTCCACATTACTCTCCATCCCACCTGTCACTCCCTGCCAGCCAGATACTAGCATTCCACATTGCTCTCCATCCCACCTGTCACTCCCTGCCAGCCAGATACTAGCATTCCACATTACTCTCCATCCCACCTGTCACTCCCTGCCAGCCAGATACTAGCATTCCACATTACTTTCCATCCCACCTGTCACTCCCTGCCAGCCAGATACTAGCATTCCACATTACTGTCCATCCCACCAGTCACTCCCTGCCAGCCAGATACTAGCATTCCACATTACTCTCCATCCCACCTGTCACTCCCTGCCAGCCAGATACTAGCATTCCACATTACTCTCCATCCCACCTGTCAATCCCTGCCAGCCAGATACTAGCATTCCACATTACTCTCCATCCCACCAGTCACTCCCTGCCAGCCAGATACTAGCATTCCACATTACTCTCCATCCCACCAGTCACTCCCTGCCAGCCAGATACTAGCATTCCACATTGCTCTCCATCCCACCTGTCACTCCCTGCCAGCCAGATACTAGCATTCCACATTACTCTCCATCCCACCTGTCACTCCCTGCCAGCCAGATACTAGCATTCCACATTGCTCTCCATCCCACCTGTCACTCCCTGCCAGCCAGATACTAGCATTCCACATTACTCTCCATCCCACCAGTCACTCCCTGCCAGCCAGATACTAGCATTCCACATTACTCTCCATCCCACCAGTCACTCCCTGCCAGCCAGATATTAGCATTCCACATTACTCTCCATCCCACCAGTCACTCCCTGCCAGCCAGATACTAACACTTCACATTGCTCTCCCTGCCACCTACCACTCCTTGACAACCTAACATTCTGCAGTAGCTGATTTGCATAAATAAAGCTAAATATATCCAACTATTGTTCAAAATAAAAATGAAAATAAAATAAAAAGACAGTACCTCAGTGAGAGAGTGTCCTCATTGTGGCGGCTGGTGTCTGCCCCTGCAGCGTTTTGCATCTAATGTAGTTGTAGTCCAGTAATAGCTGGGGATAAACGATAATACCAGATATAGGACCAAGAAAGGATACTAGACCCAATCTCTGAAAAAGAAAACTCTTAAGAAAAAGAGGCACTCTGACAAGAGACCAAAAATACACATTTTATTAGTATCAAAAAATAATGGCACACAAGGGTGGATTAAAAACATTTAAAATACAAGAGAGTGATAGTGCACAATAATAAAGCCTCCCTATATGTCAAAATAAGCAAAGAAAATCCATTGCCCTAAAATATCTTAAAGGGATAGTAATACTTCATTTTAACTTTATTTTATTTTGTAGGCATTAAAATATATAAGTCTTATCTCTGAAACCTTTATGGTTTAAGAGATATTCACAAACAAAGTATCCCCCCCCCTGTTCAACCAGATCAGAAGGGAGATGCCCAGGTAGACTGCAGAGAGGGACAATCTTCAATTAAGATAAGGGAAAAAGCTGAAAAACTTGTCAAGGGGGCAGGGCTTTCATTGTTCTCATAGGAAGAAGATTGTCCCCTTCTGTTATCTGTCTGGTCTATGGACTGGATTCCACATCTGAGAAGAGATGACTTACACTAGGTAAAAGGGGCGGGAGGGGAACTTTGCTTGTGAATATCTCATAAACCATAAAGGTTTGAGAGATAAGACTTATATCGTTCTTCATGTTTTTTTAATGCCTACAAAATAAAATAAAGTTAAAACGAAGTGTTACTATCCCTTTAAGCAAGTAATAGATCAAATATGCAAGTACAAACATAAAGGCAGTGATACTTATCAAGACCACTGGTAGTCAGGTCAGCATGCACGATCAATCCCAACCTCACAACCCAACGCGTATCGCCATTCTCATGGCTTCGTCAGGGGTAAATCTGATCTATTACTTGCATTAGATATTTTAGGGCAATGGATTTTCTTTGCTTATTTTGACATATAGGGAGGCTTTATTATTGTGCACTATCACTCTGTTGTATTTTAAATGTTTTTAATCCACCCTTGTGTGCCATTATTTTTTGATACTAATACAATTTGTATTTTTGGTCTCTTGTCAGAGTGCCTCTTTTTCTTAAGAGTTTTCTTTTTCAGAGATTGGGTCTAGTATCCTTTCTTGGCCCTATATCTGATATTATTGTTTATGTCCTTTAAAGCTTGAGTGCACCTGGGCTATTAGCCTTGTATTTAGGGACCGTTATTATGTGATTGGTGCAAGCTCTTTATCTTTGTATTTCAGTAATAGCTGGGGGACCACAGTTTCTCACCCATACGCCCTATCCCATCAGTGTGCATGTAGGTCAAGCTCTTCTCTGTTCTGTTCCCGGCAGGTCGAGCCTGGCTCTACCTGGCCCTGAATGAGAATTCTTTGGAGAGTTACCTGAGGTTGTTCCAGGAAAACCAAAGTCTCCTGCAGAAATATTACTACAAGTGAGTTGTGTGGGTGCCTCCAGCACTTCCTGTGTCCACCCCCTGCTTCCAGCACTTCCTGTGTCCATCCCCCACCCCCTGCCTCTTGTTCCCTCCTTTTAGCCGTATGTCAGTCCCATATGCTCAACTGCCTGTCTCTTCATCCCCTGTACTCTGTCCTCTCCTTCCAGCACATTCTATGTCTGTCCTCTTTTTTTTTTTTTCCCCCTTTATTAGTCCGCCTTCCTCACCCCTGTCCTCTTCTTCCAGTTTAGTGTCCTTTCCCTGTCTTCATCCCCAGATCTGTCCTCCTCTTCCAGCATTTTCTGTGTCTATCACTCATCCTGTGCTTTGCTTCCTGTCCTCTCCTTCCAGCTTTTCCTGTGTCAGTCCCTCATCCCCTGTTTTCTGTCCTCCTAGCCCTTCCTGTATCCACCCCCCACCATCATCCACAACGTTTTCCTTCCAGCACTTTTTGTGTCTGTGTCACACCTTTATCGCCTGTCCTCTCCTTCTAGCACTTCCTGTATCCGTTCCTCCATCCTTATCGCCTGCTTTCTGTCCTCCTAGCCCTTCGTGTGTCTCTCTTCCACTACCACCCCCACACTCCTCCCCTGTCCTCTCCTACTAGCACTTCCTGTATTCTTTCCCCATCCTTATCGCCAGCTTTCTGCCTTCCTTGCACTTCCTGTGTCCATCCCCCACCGTCATCCCCAACTTTATTCTTCCAGTACTTCCTGTGTCTGTCCCCCCATCTTCATCCCCTGTCCTCTCTTACTAGCACTTCCTGTATCCATTCCCATTCCATATCTCCAGCTTTCTGTCCTCCTAGCACTTCCTGTGTCCATCCCCAACCTTATCCTTCCAGCACTTCCTGTATTCTTTCCCCATTCTTATCGCCAGCTTTCTGTCCTCCTTGCACTTCCTGTGTCCATCCCCCACCATCATCCCCAAATTTATCCTTCCAGCACTTCCTGTGTCTGTCCCCCCATCTTCATCCCCTGTCCTCTTTTACTAGCACTTCCTGTGTCTGTTCCCCCATCCTCATCCCCTGCCTTCTCTCCTCCTCGCCCTGTCTGTGTCCATCCTCTACCCTCATCCCCTGCTTTCTCCTTCTAGCACCTCCTGTGACCATCCCCCATCCCCTCTCCTTCCTGCTCCTCCTGTGTCCGTCCCCTATCCTCATCCTCTGTCCTCTTCTAGTAGCACTTCCTGTGTCCATTCCCTGCTTTCTTCTTCCATCACTTCCTGTATCTACCCCCCCATCCTTATCATGTCCTCCGCTTCCTATGTCCATTACTCATCCCCTGCTTTGCTCCCTATCCTCATGTTTCTGTACTCCGTGTCCATCCCTCATCCCCTGTCAGCTCCTTCTATCATTTCCGGTATCTGTTCCCCATCCTCTTCCACTGCTTTCTGTCCTCTTAGCACTTCCTGTGTCCATCCCCTGCTGTTTCCTGTATCTAACCCTTCCGTCCTGATCCCTGGTCCTCTCCTTCTTTGCACTTCCTGTGTTTTTCCCCGATCCTCACCCCCCTGTCTTTTTCCCAGCAGTTCCTATGTCCAGCCCTTTTTCTCACCCCCTGATCCTTGTCTTCCCTTTGCAGAAATGCCTTGGTCTGCAGCCATGATCACCTCACGCTCTTCCTCACGCTGGTGTCAGGACTTGAATTCATCAGATTTGAACTGGAGCTGGTGAGTTTATCCTCTCACGAGAGGGACCTGCACAAGCATGCCGCTGTCAGACATCAAATGTGCTATGGGGCATACGATTCTTATTCTGCAGTTGTTGGAAAGAATCAGTCCTTAAAGGGATAGTAATACTTCGTTTTAACTTTATTTTATTTTGTAGGCATTAAAAAAACATGAAGAATGATATAAGTCTTATCTCTCAAACCTTTATGGTTTGAGAGATATTCACAAGCAAAGTTTCCCCTCCCTCCCCTTTTACCTAGTGTAATCCATCTCTTCTCAGATGTGAATCTGGTTGTATGACTGGACAGATAACAGAAGGGGACAGTCTTCTTTGTATTAAAACAATGAAAGCCCTTCGCACCTTGACAGGTATTTCAGCTTTTTCCCTTATCTTAATTGAAGATTGTCCCTCTCTGCAGTCTACCTGGGCACCTCCCTTCTGATCTGGTTGAACAGGGAAGGGATACTTTGTTTGTGAATATCTCTTAAACCATAAAGGTTTGAGAGATAAGACTTATATCGTTCTTCATGTTTTTTTAATGCCTACAAAATAAAATAAAGTTAAAACGAAGTATTACTATCCCTTTAAAATTATTTAATTAACTTTAAAATGTCTACCCTTTACGTCTTTCTGTTATGTGAATTTGTAACCCTGCATCTGAATGGGAACCTTCACTAATACAAGGGATGGGCAGTGGCAGAAATGTTTTATCTTGGTTCAGTTTGTTTGCTGTTGCTTACTACCAGGTTGTTCAGTAACCTGGAGGTAAACACAAGTTTAACGGAACATAAACGCCTAAAAGAAAAACGTAACCCTTTGAGTGAGAGAGGGGTACGCAACGCATTACAAAGCATAACCCCTTTTACTGTTTGACATGCTGTATCCTGATCTGTTCTGTTGTTAATTGGCCCCTCTCTCCATCTGCTCTTATCTCTGTAGGATGTGCCATATCTGGACCTCGCCCCCTACATGCCAGACTACTACAAGCCCCAATACCTGCTGGATTTTGAGGATCGCCTGCCCAGCTCCATGCACGGATCAGACAGTCTGTCCATTAACTCCTTCAACTCCAATAATTCCACCAACCTGGAGTGGGATGATAGTGCCATCGCCCCGTCAAGTGAAGGTACATGGGAAGCTTGTGTGAGACTTTAATCCAGATTGATCTGTTCCAGCGCTTACAAAGATCAGTTTGCTTATTAACCCTTTAAAGACCGGTGAGTTGTGCAGTGCATAGTGAAACTCCTCTGGTCATTAAAGGCTTTAATGTACATTAATGAAACCCAGGTACACAAGTGGCTTTCATTTTCCAGTAAAAACGTCCTCCGGTGGAACATTTCAATTAGTTATTCTGTTGCATTTTATGAGAGAAGTGAGTCACTGACAGACCATTCTCCATAGAATGTGATAGCAACTGCTGTGTCACTTCCTGTCAGTCTGAACTATCTGGAAATAATGATGCATTTACTCCCTGACAGTTTGACCTGTTATAACATTTGAATAAAACTGACATTGGTGGGAATGACCTTGTTTTACTCAGCAGGAAAAGCTCGATAACATATAGGTTTTCAGAAGAGTGTTTTTTTTTTTTACTGCTTCTTTAACCCTTTGTATGTTCTAAAATTCTCCAGCAAATTACAGTGCATTGGAGGCATCTCTAGCATTCAATTGTCTAAATAAAGACAAACATTAAATGGAAGTTATTGTTTTAGCAAGAGCAAATTGTTACGTTTGGATACACAGATGTAGAAGATACTATACCTTTTATACATGGAGCCATATATATATAATATAATTATTTACACACACACATGTAGAAGGTTCCTTACCCTTATACATGGAGTATCACACACACAAAAGACAAACAACACCAGAGACACAACATTGCTGTTGACTTTAAAGGGATAGTAATACTTGCAAATTACTAATCCCCATATTGTAGCTTTGTTAAAAAGAAACTTATTGCCCCCAGTGTCCCCTCTCAAACCCTTATGGTGAGAGATGATAGCGCTCAAAGTTCCCCCCTCCCTCCCCCTTCCCTGACTGAACACTGACTGCAGGGATATCCGGTATTACTTACATCAGGTGGCTCTGCAGCATTGCCGAGATCGCGTTTATAAAAAAGAAATCTTTCACTAAAACGGTCTTCTACGTGTGCTCACAAACCAGTCACAAACCAGTCACACTTAGAAGACCGTTTCAGTGAAATAATTATTTTTTATAAACGCGATCTTGGCTCAGCTGCAGAGCCGCCTGATGCACTTAAGACTGTCATACGACAGCTTCCCTTGCAGTCAGTGTTCTGCGTTCATAAGGGTTTGAGAGATGACACTGGGGGCAATAAGTTTCATTTTAACAAAGCTACAATATCGGGATTAGTAATTTATTTAAGGGATAGTAATACTTGCATTAAAGTTGATGTCCGAGTCTTCTTTATGTGTTTTTTTTTTTTTTTTCCTAACATATAGCACTATATTTGAATACTTACAGTTTTGTAGTTCAGTTGCTATTCGATTGGAAATGATCCCCCTCCCACCCCTTTCCCCTGTGTCATTCAGCCTTTATCTGGTCCGGATGGAGAGTGGAGAGGGACAATCTTCAGTAGGCAAAAGGAGAATCCTGGCCTCCATCATCAAATGGGGCAGGTATTTTCTTACACTTACTGAGTGACCATTGTCCATTGCTGCATCCGTCTGGTCCAACGACTGGATTACAGATCTAATAGGAGGTGTCCAGAAAGGGCGGGAGGGGGATTCTTTCTTATTGAATAGCGTTTGAGGTACAAATCTGTAAGTATTCAAATAAAACATTATGTGTTTAAAAAAAAATAAAGAAAACTCTGACCTTAAGTTTAATACAAGTATTATTATCCTTTTAAATTCTTTTAACCCCAGAATGCTAGTGAGATCTCCAATGCGTTGCTTTGTAATGCCTTGAAAACCTTTCTAGCATTCAGGGGGGAAAAACTCCATTAGGACAATGTCTGGAAAAGCATATTTCTCACATAAACGTATTTTGTGTGGAAGGCCCTTTGCTGTCTGTGCTGTTTTTTCCATCAGACTGGTGGAAGATATTTTCTTCTGCACCTCTAACTTCCTGCTCCATTATACACAGTACAGTGCAGCGTCCTGACCAGGAAGTGAGGAGTTCAAAAGGAAATTGCTTCCCCCAGTCTGCTGAGAAATGCCATGTGCAGATTTTAGATATCTTTATTTCAGTCAAGTATGATGCATGTTTGTATTTTTATCCAAGGATGTTACAACATGCTCGGTAATGTAGCAACACCTGGTATTTCAGGATTAATGTTCCTTTAATCACATATGGATGAAACACTGATTGGCTCACACATAAACATTGATATCAAATACTCACAACCCTTTTAATTGCCTGTGGTTTGAGAAACGCAGGGCAGATCAATTTGTTACACTTCTTTAATGCAATTAAAGGGATAGTAATACTTCGTTTTATCTTTATTTTATTTTGTAGGCATTAAAAAAACATGAAGAACGATACAAGTCTTATCTCTCAAACCTTTATGGTTTGAGAGATATTCACAAGCAAAGTTTCCCCTCCCGCCCCTTTTAACTAGTGTAAGCCATCTCTTCTCAGATGTGGAATGCAGTCCATAGACCAGACAGATAACAGCAGGGGACAATCTTATTCCTATGAGAACAATGAAAGCCCTTCCCCCTTGACAAGTTTTTCAGGTTTTTCCCTTATCTTAATTGAAGATTGTCCCTCTCTGCAGTCTACCTGGGCACCTCCCTTCTGATCTGGCTGAACGGGGGGGGTCTTTGCTTGTGAATATCTCTTAAACCATAAGGGTTTGAGAGATAAGACTTATATCGTTCTTCATGTTTTTTTAATGCCTACAAAATAAAATAAAGATAAAACCAAGTATTACTATCCCTTTAATGCCCGTAAGTTATTGTACTTTGTACAGTGCTGTGTACAGGACCTACCTGGCACATCCCTAGCCTGTCTATTCAGTGCCTATCAGTACAGTCACTTGTGCAGTACCTACCTGGGCACGTACATGTGCTGTCTCTAACCAGCTGTTTTATCCCTGGTTTCTGTAGATTATGATTTGGGAGATGCTTATCCTGCAGTGCCGTCCATACCCAGCACAGACTGGGAAGGTGGGGACCAACCAGCAATCTCCTCTCTCTTTTCTCCTCCCTCTGTCTCACTTTAATTTTTGCTTTTCCTCCTTCCTCTCCCTTGCACCCATCACAGGTGACCTCTCTCCTCCTGTGTGTTTGCTGCATGATGTTGAGGAATAATACTGACTCAAGGCTTTATGCAGAAATCTCTAAAGATGAGAAATTTAGGAGTAAACTAACTGCAACAGGAGACAAATAAAAATGACCATTGAATTAAATAGAGCTTTTAACTGCTTGAATGCCAGACAGGTATACATGGGAAGGGTCTGGATCCATCCCAGACACTCCGGAGTTAGTTACCAGGTCTCCGGGGGCAGAGGTTAATTCTCAATCTGTCTTTAGTTCCCTGGGTAACGCCGCCCACTTCTCATCCATTCTGCCTACTACCCTGACCAATCCGGGTTAAGCCCCACCCACTTTTAATGACTCGATTTGCATCTTTTATACATGTCCATGAGCCCTCTGCTGTCAGATCAACGGAAGAAAGGTCCCTGGGCTGCAACGCATTGCAAAGCAATATTATAGAGACCTGTCCAGAATTCAAGGGGTTAAATGCTCCTTTTAAATCAGTGGGGATTTTTGGGAAATTATAGTACAACCCCCCAGTGGCGCCGTTGGCGCAAACTAACTTCACCATAGGAAACGATTAAAAAAAAAATATTTTTGTTGCTTTAAATAAGGATTTTAACCCTTTGACTGCTACAGGTCTTGTTGGAGACTTCTGTAGCAATTCAGGGATTGTAAGGTCCATTTTGAATCCTGGGGAATTTTTCTTCATTCGTTGCAGTTTATTTTCTCCAGAATTGCTCCCGTTTAGCGTTGGCCGTTAACCCTTTGAGCACCAGCGGGGTACGCAATGCGTTGTGTACCCCTCTGGCAATCAAAGGGTTTAATCACTGAATTGTGGGGATGGTGCTGGTTATTCCTATGGTTTAATCATTGATGAAAAATGTCAATCTCATAATTTCACTATTAACAAGACTAAACGGCATCAGACGTCACCTCTGCTTTCTTCTGCTTTTATCCAGGGCTGAATTAACCTGTTCCTCATCTGAATTTTCCATGGGGGTGGAGGGAACCTGACATCCATTGCTGTCCAGTTAACACCTTGTTTGCTAGGAAGGTCTGCAATGCGCTGCAAACGTCACTAGCATCCAAGAGTTGACTAAAAGCCAGGTGAATGCAACCTTTGGTTCTCCAGCTGTTGAGAACTACAGCTCCCATCATGCCCAACCAGGCAATGGCCGACTGAGGATGATTTGCAGTCGCCACGACTAGAGAGCCAAAGGTTACATACAACAGTAATAGATTGATGGACAGACGGTATATTTAATGAATGTCTTCTACTCATAATTTAGGTAATATCACTCAGATTCTGGGTAAACTACGCACTAAGGCGAAACACAAACTGCATTTGTATGACAGATCATGTTGTAAAAATAAAATTTGTGTACACTTATACATATATATTATCCTATACAATAATTCACTAGGATGCTTGTCAGAAGCCGTCATGTGTAGTAGAGACCGCGTGCTGCAGTCATGCACAGTACAGAGTGCCCGAACACGCTGCAGTCATGCACAGTACAGACTGCCAGAACACGCTGCAGTCATGCACAGTACGGAGTGCCCGAACACGCTGCAGTCATGCACAGTACAGACTGCCCGAACACGCTGCAGTCATGCACAGTACAGAGTGCCCGAACACGCTGCAGTCATGCACAGTACAGACTGCCCGAAACACGCTGCAGTCATGCACAGTACAGAGTGCCCGAACACGCTGCAGTCATGCACAGTACAGACTGCCCGAACACGCTGCAGTCATGCACAGTACGGACTGCCCGAACACGCTGCAGTCATGCACAGTACAGACTGCCCGAACACGCTGCAGTCATGCACAGTACAGACTGCCCGAACACGCTGCAGTCATGCACAGTACAGAGTGCCCGAACGCGCTGCAGTCATGCACAGTACAGAGTGCCCGAACACGCTGCAGTCATGCACAGTACAGAGTGCCCGAACACGCTGCAGTCATGCACAGTACAGACTGCCCGAACACGCTGCAGTCATGCACAGTACGGACTGCCCGAACACGCTGCAGTCATGCACAGTACAGAGTGCCCGAACACGCTGCAGTCATGCACAGTACGGACTGCCCGAACACGCTGCAGTCATGCACAGTACAGACTGCCCGAACACGCTGCAGTCATGCACAGTACGGACTGCTCGAACACACTGCAGTCATGTACAGTACGGACTGCCCGAACACGCTGCAGTCATGCACAGTACAGACTGGCCGAACACGCTGCAGTCATGCACAGTACGGACTGCCCGAACACGCTGCAGTCATGCACAGTACAGACTGCCCGAACACGCTGCAGTCATGCACAGTACAGACTGCCCGAACACGCTGCAGTCATGTACAGTACAGACTGCCCGAACACGCTGCAGTCACGCACAGTACAGACTGCCCGAACACGCTGCAGTCACGCACAGTACAGACTGCCCGAACACGCTGCAGTCACGCACAGTACAGACTGCCCGAACACGCTGCAGTCACGCACAGTACAGACTGCCCGAACACGCTGCAGTCACGCACAGTACAGACTGCCCGAACACGCTGCAGTCACGCACAGTACAGACTGCCCGAACACGCTGCAGTCACGCACAGTACAGACTGCCCGAACACGCTGCAGTCACGCACAGTACAGACTGCCCGAACACGCTGCAGTCACGCACAGTACAGACTGCCCGAACACGCTGCAGTCACGCACAGTACAGACTGCCCGAACACGCTGCAGTCACGCACAGTACAGACTGCCCGAACACGCTGCAGTCACGCACAGTACAGACTGCCCGAACACGCTGCAGTCACGCACAGTACAGACTGCCCGAACACGCTGCAGTCACGCACAGTACAGACTGCCCGAACACGCTGCAGTCACGCACAGTACAGACTGCCCGAACACGCTGCAGTCACGCACAGTACAGACTGCCCGAACACGCTGCAGTCACGCACAGTACAGACTGCCCGAACACGCTGCAGTCACGCACAGTACAGACTGCCCGAACACGCTGCAGTCATGCACAGTACAGACTGCCCGAACACGCTGCAGTCATGTACAGTACAGAGTGCCCGAACACGCTGCAGTCATGTACAGTACAGAGTGCCCGAACACACTGCAGTCATGCACAGTACAGACTGCCCGAACACTGCCCGAACACGCTGCAGTCATGTACAGTACAGACTGGCCGAACACACTGCAGTCATGTACAGTACAGACTGGCCGAACACGCTGCAGTCATGTACAGTACAGACTGGCCGAACACGCTGCAGTCATGTACAGTACAGACTGCCCGAACACGCTGCAGTCATGCACAGTACAGACTGCCCGAACACACTGAAGCTGGTACGGAGAGGGGAGCTCCGAATTTGGACTGCAGTCCTCTCTGCACACCTTCCTGGGACTGCTTGGTCAGGAATGTTCGCAGACAGGACTACAGTCCGAATTTGGATCGCCCAGATCCGTGTCAGCTACAGCGCGTTCGGGCAGTCTGTACTGAGCATGACTGCAGCGTGGGCAGTGAGCAGAGAGGCTCCGGGAACCAGCCGAGGCTGCTGGGTAGCACTGTGGCCCGTGTACACAGGCTTTTACACTAGTATGATATAACACACACACACACACACACACACACACACACACACACACACACACACACACACACACACACACACACACACACACACACACACACGTTATCAAACGTCTACACACCTTTGTTGAAACTGCAGCTTTTGTTGATGTAAATGCTGAAATCAAGACAAATCAGACCTTTTTTCACCTTGAATAAGATCTTATAACAAACACGATTTAACCCCTTAACGTCTTGTAACGTGCCGACCGGCACACTGGTCTGGACATTAAGGACCGGTGACGGTCCTGGCCAGAACGGCTGCACGCTGCTCTGATATCCCAGAATTCCAGATTATGGAAACATTCACATGTGTATATCTGTGTACGTTACAACATGGTCTTTCATATAAAAAGTTGTATGTATAATTTTCCTTTTAACGGGTAAGTGTCAAAATATATCTTTGGTTTGTAAAGCATGTCACTGGTACTAATGTCCTCATGTTGTTACTGCACTAATGAACTGCTGTGCGTGTGTCTGTGCTCTCACCGGGGGTGTCAGTGTGTCTGCGTGAGCACCGAGGGCATCCGTGTGTCTGCGCAAGCACCGGGGAGTGGGAGTGTGCATCTGCACGAGTGCTGTGTGTGTGCGCATATAATGATGTTGTGCATTGTATGAGCTGCTGGCACGTGTGTCTGTGTGTATTTTCTCTTGCAGTGAGCATGTCCCGCAAAGAATCAGACTGTTCTGTATGAAGAAAGAACAGTTCTCACTATGACCTCTCAAAGTAAAAAAAAAAAAAAAAAATAAGGAGCAATTCTGATGCAATTCAGCTGTCCCATAGGAGGAACATTAAAAATTATTGAAACTCCCATATATTTGAAAGAATTTTTAACCCTTTTGTTGTTAGAGAACTTTACAACACATTGTGTAGCAAAAGACCTCTCTAGCATTCAAAATGATAGGAATATGAATACCTAAACATTAAACTGGGTTATATCATATTACATTTTCTGTATTTTTACATAGAATCTGTAAAATTATTTATTTTAGGTTCCTAAAACCCAGTCCTAAACTTGCATTTATTCATACCTGTCTAGACTATCCTCTATAGATGATATTCGGCTAATGATGTTTGTGCTGATTGTTAAAAGCTAAGACTATTCAGATATTGATATTAGTACCCACCACTCTTTTATTCAGAAAGGCTGTTACCTTGTCTCATGCTGTTTACAGACAATATAGCATCATCGCTTCTCAGACAGCTATCGAGATTTCTAGGGTAATGAGAGTCAGGGATCCCTGCAAAAAGCAGGAATGGCTGCACCTCGTGTATGTGTAAATCTAGATTTTAGGCCTCAGAAATCAACTAGGGAAAGTTTACAGAAGCTGCATGAAGTACAGGGTATTTAACCCCTTAAGTTCCATTGACGTACCCGGACCGTCACGCTGGTCCGGCACTTAAGGACCAGTGACGGTCCTGGTACGTCACGTACTTTTACTCACCGTGCTCCTGCAGGAGCGCTGTAATACCGGGGACTGAAGTTGATCGCTCCAAGACCGGAGAGATCTCTTTCAGTCCCCAGATCGGCGTGCCGCCCCACATGATCAGTCACGTGGGGCGGCACGACGAACTTCCCTATCTGGTCCTTAAAGGACCACACACCCCGGGATCGCTGATCATGTCTAGGTGTTATTGGCGTCATGCAAGAAACGTTCGCATCGGATAAAGGAATTTTTGTGCGCAGCTTGATTTTGCGCATGTTCTAATCCAGGAAGCTAAATACAGAACGATTCTTGAATTGCGCATAAAAAATTCCATTTTACGAAAACAGTACACAGAATTAATTCGCAATAGCACTTCCTGCATTAGGCGTGTACGCTATTCCACTCGCACAGATTCGTCAATCTTAGCCACGCCCACAAAAAAAATATACGCAGCCGTTCGCTAATCTTGAATTTTCATGCGCAATTCAACAAAATCATGTGCAGACCTATTCCCTAGTGGTTTTCATATGGGAAATGGCTGTTGCGCACGTTTCCTGCATCGCGCCATATGTTCCTTTGAAAGCCTCAGTGAGAAGTTTTAATGGCTTCTCTATGGGCAGCTGCTTTGCCTCACATTTGTTCCTGTTCCTTCTTAGTCGTCCGTCTCTGTGTGTCACACTCAGACCTGACCCTCCTCTCTCACCCTCTCCTGTGACAGAAGGAGACCTCCATGACGGCACCAGCTTTCCCCGCCCTGCGGCTCTTGTCAGTAACGGCTACAGACCACAGGGGAAGAGCCCAGCTCAGCGGTACAATCCGTTCACACAAGATCTGTCATCTTCTGATGTCACTTCAGGGCCAGGGACCGCTGCAGACACACCTGACACAAGTGACCCCAACACGCAGGATTCCGAGCTGGATGTGACATCACTGGACACCACCCTGTCTTACAACCAACCCACCAGGACGGCGGAGCTGACATCAGACAGTACGGACCTCAGTGCCCAGGATGCAGGCGATGGCCTGTCCACCTCTGAATCCACCCCAGTGCACAGCTCAGGCCACAGGAAAGATGCCACGTCTAATTACACCATGTATACAGAGAACGATGCAGAGCTGGAGGTCATAAGGTCAGTGTGGATTTGGACACAGCAGGACGAAATACAAAATTCTTAAAGTGTATCTGTCACTTTGTAAAAATTAGGTGATACGAAATAGCTCTCAAATGCACCTATATTTTTGTTTTTTATTTAATTTCAAACAATAGGTTGAGGTGGTTAACTTTATGCACATTTGCTTTTATTGGCTGTCAGGGAGTGACGGGTCGGAGGGAGAGCAGAGTGGAATCTTAGTATCTGACTGACAGTGAGTGGCAAGTGGGAGGGACAGCAGTGTGGAATGTTGGTACCTGACTGGCAGGGAGTGGTAGGTGGGAGGGACAGCAGTGAAGAATGTTGGTATCTAGCTGGCAGGAACTGGTAGGTGGGAGGGAGAGCAGTGTGGAATGTTGGTATCTGGCTGGCAGGAAGTGATAGGTGGGAGGGAGAGCAGTGTGGAATGTTGGTATCTGGCTGGCAGGAAGTGATAGGTGGGAGGGAGAGCAGTGTGGAATATTGGTTTCTGGTTGGCAGGAAGTGATAGGAGGGAGAGCAGTGTGGAATGTTGGTATCTGGCTGGCAGGAAGTGATAGGTGGGAGGGAGAGCAGTGTGGAATGTTGGTATCTGGCTGGCAGGAAGTGATAGGTGGGAGGGAGAGCAGTGTGGAATGTTGGTATCTGGCTGGCAGGAAGTGATAGGTGGGAGGGAGAGCAGTGTGGAATATTGGTTTCTGGTTGGCAGGAAGTGATAGGAGGGAGAGCAGTGTGGAATGTTGGTATCTGGCTGGCAGGAAGTGATAGACAGGAGGGAGAACAGTG
Organism: Rhinophrynus dorsalis; assembly: GCA_037306005.1. Taxonomy (NCBI): domain Eukaryota; kingdom Metazoa; phylum Chordata; class Amphibia; order Anura; family Rhinophrynidae; genus Rhinophrynus; species Rhinophrynus dorsalis. The sequence continues at coordinate 399,174,976 of CM074724.1, read as the reverse complement.
TGGAATGTTGATATCTGGCTGGCAGGAAGTGATAGGTGGGAGGGAGAGCAGTGTGGAATGTTGGTATCTGGCTGGCAGGAAGTGATAGGTGGGAGGGAGAGCAGTGTGGAATATTGGTTTCTGGTTGGCAGGAAGTGATAGGAGGGAGAGCAGTGTGGAATGTTGGTATCTGGCTGGCAGGAAGTGATAGACAGGAGGGAGAACAGTGTGGAATGTTGATATCTGGCTGGCAGGAAGTGATAGGTGCAGGGAGAACAGTGTGGAATATTGGTATCTTGTTGGCAGGAAGTGATAGGAGGGAGAGCAGTGTGGAATGTTGATATCTGGCTGGCAGGAAGTGATAGGTGGGAGGGAGAGCAGTGTGGATTGTTGGTATCTGGCTGGCAGGAAGTGATAGGTGGGAGGGAGAGCAGTGTGGAATATTGGTTTCTGGTTGGCAGGAAGTGATAGGAGGGAGAGCAGTGTGGAATGTTGGTATCTGGCTGGCAGGAAGTGATAGACATGAGGGAGAACAGTGTGGAATGTTGATATCTGGCTGGCAGGAAGTGATAGGTGCAGGGAGAGCAGTGTGGAATATTGGTATCTTGTTGGCAGGAAGTGATAGACAGGAGGGAGAGCAGTGTGGAATATTGGTATCTGGTTGGCAGGAAGTGATAGATAGGAGGGAGAGCAGTGTGGAATGTTGGTATCTGGCTGACAGGAAGTGATGGTTGTGAGGGAGAGCAGTGTGGAATATTGGTATCTTGTTGGCAGGAAGTGATAGATAGGAGGGAGAGCAGTGTGGAATATTGGTATCTGGCTGGCAGGAAGTGATAGATAGGAGGGAGAGCAGTGTGGAATATTGGTATCTGGCTGGCAGGAAGTGATAGGAGGGAGAACAGTGTGGAATATTGGTACCTGGTTGGCAGGAAGTGATAGTTGTGAGGGAGAACAGTGTGGAATATTGGTATCTGGCTGGCAGGAAGTGGCAGGTGGGAGGGAGAGCAGTGTGGAATGTGCCCTGTAAGTCCCCTGTTTACCTGAATCGGCTGATCAGTAGCCCACAGATCAGCTGTTACACTAAGTACAGAATAACAGGCTGCTCTATGTAACAGATTCTCTGACCATTCGTTCTCTTTAAAATACATTGTCACAATTCTTTATAATGTTCTAACTGTTTCAGTGACACAGGATTGTTCACTTCACATTCCTTTTGGCACTGAAAGGGTTAAGGGAGCATCTGTGGCACTCAAGTCTGAGTGCATCCTCTCCGCTCCCCCGATTGCCCTCCTTAACAAAAAAAAAAGGGGGGGGGGCATTTTTTGGCGTGGTTTGAGCTGTAATGTCTACTGTTTGAAGTGTCTCCCAGCATTAGAATTACTCCACAATAAGTTTATGTATAGATATGATGAATGGGGAAAACTGGCAGACTGGATGGACCAATGATCTGTTCTGTAATCCAAATCTGTTTTTTATTTATTGATTTATTTATTTTATAATTAATTAGGGTTATTTTTCCCTGATTTAAGATATTATTTTTTCTCTATTACTGACACAGATCACCATTTCTAGATTCGTTACTTTTGCGGTAAATATGTTTGATGTCTTGCTCCCTCCGTTTGATTTCATTAATTTGTTTTAACCCTTTGAGTGTCAGAGAGGTATCCAATGCATTGGATACCTTTATGGCACTCAAAGGGTTAAGTACAAACTGAATTGCATCCTCTTTCACTTCCAAGGCACCTTCTTTCCCCTACAATTCACTGTGATTGGTCCCGGATCCCCAGTGGTGACATTCAGCCCTTCCTCACTAGACAGTTGGCGCTGTATTAGGATACTATATTTAGACAGACAATTGGGGCCTTGCTAGGATCTTATTTTTAGACAATCAGGGCCTTATTAAAGTGTTAGTAATGTCTAAAAAAAACTTTTTTGCATTTAGAAGAGCTTAAAAAGCTGATCTAAATGCAAAAAAAACGTATCTCTTAAACCGCTGTGGTTTAAGAGATACAGGCGTTTAAAGTTTGATTTCTCCTACTGACAGCTGTAAAGCTGTCAGCAGGAGATCCGTGTCGGTCGACACGCTGGCGCTTGAGAAGTACCGGGATCTCGTTATTTACACAGAATCCCTTCATTGGAATGGTCTAAAATGTGTGCCTGAACACTAGGCCTGAACACTAGGCACACGTTTTAGACCATTCCAATAAAGGGATTCGTGGTAAATAACGAGATCCCGGCACTTCTCAAGCGCCAGCGTGTCGACCGACATGGATCTCCTGCTGACAGCTTTACAGCTGTCAGTAGGAGAAATCAAACTTTGAACGCCCGTATCTCTTAAACCATAGCGGTTTAAGAGATACGTTTTTTTGCATTTAGATCAGCTTTTTAAGCTCTTCTAAATGCAAAAAAAGTTTTTTTAGACATTACTAACACTTTAAGACCCAATTTATAGATGGACAATTAGGGCCATATTAGACAGACCATTAGAGCCATATTTAAAAAAAAAAAAAAAAAAAAAAAAAGTCCCCTTTTAACCAACAATTCTGCACTTTTCTTTCTTTTCAGGCTGGTAAAGAAGAAGCGGGGAGCGAAGCGTCGGAGAGGTCGCTCGGAAGATGGAGGCCAGCGGCCTCTGCTCAGCACATCGGAGCCAGAGGACGCTAGTGCTGAGCCGGAGAAGATCTCTTCTACCTGTAATGGGGCTGCAGAGGAGAATCCAGGAGATCTCCCAGAGCCAGCCCTCCGCCTGCCCAAGATGCAGGACACGTCCATGGAGCGAGTGGGACAACCGTTGAGCGAGGTCATAGAGAAGCTGAACGGGCAGCTGGACCCCCACTCCTGGAACGTTCACCCTGAGCCCACTGACCAGTCCTTTCGGACCTGCTCTCCGGGGGAAACCCCCGGTGCCCACCAAAACGTTAGCCAGGGGATACAGGACCCCATGGACTTCTACTACTTTACCCCAGAGAGTCCAAACGCTGTTGCAACAGGTGGTGGCTACAATGACTCTCCAGGCCAGAGCCAACCAGCACATGTTCTTGGTGGCTCTGAGGATGTTGGACAAGAGGAAGAGGGACGAGAACGAGGAGAGACGCAGACTGAAGGACCCCTAGAGCCCCAGATACAAGGAACTTTATTGACCTCGTCTGGTGGGAATAAGAGCCCGGCACTGAGCATCGCGGAGGACTCGGGAGTGGATGAGGGTCAAGGAAGTCCTTCCGAGTCACCGCACCCCTGCGAGTTCCGGTAAGGGCCACACTGAGCACCCGCAGGATATAGAAGCCCGATTCTACCACCGCTACAGGACATGTATCCTAAATATGGGGACTCCCACCAAGCTTAAACCACTATTAGCCATAGGCACAGAGTAAAACTGGAGCGATTCTGAAGCAAACCAACTGCGCTATGGGGACAAATATAAATTCATAAAATTCCCATTCATTTAACCCTTTGAGCCCCAGCACTGGACATCGATCTTGGACTCGATTAAATGAGGCTTCTAACCCTTTATGTGCTAGAAGGGTTTCCATTGCACTGCAGATCAACGCTGCGGAGTTCCCTCTCACATTCAAGGGCTTTAAATCCTCTTTCACTAGGAATTTTTGTCTGCTGTTGTGCAGTTGATTTGCCCTACCACTAACCCCTTGGCACTTGAAGGGTTATCTGAGGCTGCATCATGATTCATGACCCACAGGCTGACAAATTTTGCCTCCTGTCCCTGTAGGTTGTAGTTTCGCACCTGTTAACCCCTGCAGGACCAGATGGGGGTGCAAGCCATTGGGGACACCCCAGATTACCCACATGTTAACCCTTTGAGCGTCAGAGGGGTACGCAACTCATTGCTTTGCAATACGTTGCGTACCCCACTGGCACTCAAAAGGTTAAGCCCTGGAGGAGAAGAGGGGTGTGCAAGCCACAAGGGTTGCACCTCATCTGGGAAGTGTTTTTTATTTGAAAGTAATTCTAGCCGAAACATTTTTTTTTTTCTTTTCCTAAACTGTTAACAATTGCAAAAACGAAACCCCTAAAGGCAGTGCATTTTAACGAAGCGCCGTATGTACAAAAAGAGTAATTTTGAGGCACACCAACTGCACCATAAGGTAAAAATATAATTTTGCATTTGCAGGACGGAGCTCAGACGTCTTTTCATTGTGACGTCTGTGCGCTGTCAGTCCCAGCCGGGTCTAGGAGGCGTTGCTAGGAGCCATCTGGCTCTGGCTGGGACTGACAGCGCAGGCGCGCGGACGTCACTATGGGAAATTTGTCCACACTCCGTCCTGCCTCTGTCACCCATGGATGTGGGGAGAAATCTATTAAATAAGGTAATTATTCTGGTGACTAGCGCTACTAAGCAGCTAGTCGCCAGATGGGGACTTAGTAAAGGTAAAGATTGTGTGGGGTGGTAGTTCCCCTTTAAACCTACTGGTAGGACTGTGACCCACACTGAGTGCACACTGTAAGTGCTTTGTGGAAAGGAACAGCGACCTTGTTCAAGGGGTTAGAATCCCAGTTTAAGTCAATGGTATTTTAGGGAGTATTTGTTTCTCTCCCATGGTGCCCAAGAATTGCTCCACTTTACTTTGTGCGTAAATTCTTATGGGAGAGTTTGAGTTATAGGAATTGCACCACCTAGTGACTGTAATCAAAAGTTGCAGTTTAATACATTAAGCCTTTGAGTTCAGGACAGTTGCAATGCACGGGGTACCTTTTTGGCACTCAAAGGGTTAAAACACATTTCCAGTGTAAACACACACATACATATCTATCTATATCTATCTATCTATCTATCTATCTATCTATCTATCTATCTATCTATCTATCTATTTAGCTATCTCTCTCTCTCTCTCTCTCTCTCTCTCTCTCTCTCTATATATATATATATAATATAATATATATATATTTTTTTTTTTTTTTTTAACCCCTTAAGGACCCATGATGGTCCTGGACAGAGGCTGCATGCCGTTCGGGGAGTCCGGAATCAGATTCAGAAAAAAAAACAAAATAGTCCCTGGTCCTTAAGTGACTGCACTGTGTGCGCGTGGCCGGTCCTTAAGGGGTTAAATAAACATTATTTGGCAGAATGCTGAAGCCAGATCTGTCCCCCCCGTCTAAGTGCACTGTTCTTATTGATCACTGAGTGGCGGGTCAGTTTGGTTCATTTCACTTGTTTTTACAGTTACTTTGAAATTGTTACTAGTTGGGGTACAAAAAAAACCACATTTTTTGCATTGATTGTTCCAACACCTCTATGAAGATCCTGTAGTTATCTTTAACTTGATATTTATCTTTGTGTTTACTCCATGATTGTGTAATAACGTTTGACTGTAAAGACATTGTGTGAGTACTACTTTAACAGTCTATTTGCCATTACAAACTAATGTGGCTATTTTTATTGTCCACGATTTTCCTTTTGTCTGTAACTTTCTTTGTTAAAGCGGAACTCCCACACCTTGTAAACTTTGCCTCAAATAATTATCCATCTGGCCACTAGCTGCTCAATATTGCTAGTCACCAGAATTATTACCTGGTTATTGAGAATTCTATACTGCTCCTGGACTGAGAGCCAGGAAACAGCGCAGACATCTTTCCATAGTAATGTCTACGCACCTGCGCTGCCAGTCCCTTTGGTACCGAACAGCTTCTAGAGACGGCTGGGACTGACAGCGTAGGCACGCAGACATCACTATGGAAAGAGGTCTGCCCTGTTTCACCTCAGATGTGGAATCTGGTCTCTTGACCGGACAGGTCACAGCAAGGGACAATCTTCTTACTGTGATCATAAGGAAAACCCTGCCCCCTTGACAGGATTTTCAGGTTTTTCCTTATGATCACTGAAGATTGTCCCTCTCTGTGATCCATCCGGACAGTCTTGCTGCTCTGAGGTGAGCAGTGTTACATCAGTAAAAGGGGCGGGAGGAGGATACGTTATCATTCAATTACTCTTGTACTACAACTCTGACAGTATTGAAATAACACTCTCCATGGCCCAAATACTATGAAGATTAATTGGTGCTGCTTTCCTTGTGGAACATGACTATCCCTTTAGGGTGACAGGTCCACTTTATGTAAACAAAGATCGCCATGGAAGCCAATGAAAATTTCTTATCAGCTCAAGATGGCATAACTGAGAAACACTGCATTTCATGGTGGCAGCATCTGTATTTCCTAAAATACTTAATTCTTCTTTGTTTTATTTCAGGGTAGATAATAATCTACTGCTGCTCCTAATGATTCACGTGTTTCGAGAAAACGAGGAACAGCTCTTCAAGGTGAGGTCTGGGCATGTTCCTCTTTCTTGACCTTTGACCAGGACAGGTATTGCTGACTGTGTCCTCTTGATGGTCAGTGCTATAGTTAAGTGTCCAGACTACTCACTGTCCTCTCCTGTGTCTCAGATGATCCGGATGAGTACCGGGCACCTGGAGGGTGACCTGCAGCTGGTCTACGTACTACTGACCGACTGTTACATCTACTTACTGAGAAAAGGTGACCAACTTTAGATCATTCTTTGCCCCGATCTTAAAATGATTTGTGATTGTATACACTTAACTCTTTGAGTGCCAGAGGGGAACATAAAATTTTTGCAATGCGTTGTGTACCACTGTGGCACTCAAAGGGTTAAGGTAACACCTTTTGACAACTAAAGCTCTTTTGAAATTGCATTGAAAAATCACATACATACGTTTTGAGACATTTTATACCAAGTCCATTTTTTTATTGCAAATATTTCCATACAGAACAGTTTGTTATTTACATCAATTTTACACGACTGCGGAGGGAACAAACGCAAACACAAATACCAGTGTCAAGTGGGACGTAATGACATATGTAGTTGTTATTTTTTTTTAAATTAAAATTGTGCTAATTTCAATAAACGGTGAGTGAGTGCTTGAGCACAAACTGTATTAACCAAATGACATCTTAAGTAGTCTGCGCATGCATTAACCGTTTGAGTGCCCGTGCTGAAGCGCAAATGTGGCACTCAAAGGGTTAAAACAAACAACCGTTAGACTTTAGAGATGGAACATTAAATACCTACATTTTGCAGTTACTGGCTGTACATCAGGATATTTAAAGGTAGATCATGCCCTATACTGGTTTTCTTTTAACCCCTTAGATACTACAGGTGTCTCTCCCCCATCCTTTTGTGTCTTTCCCCTCTTTCACTCTCCCATGATCCTCTCTTGTGCTCTTGCTCTGTATTGTCCCATCTGCAGGTGCAGCCGATAAGCCGTACATGGTAGAAGAAGCCGTTTCCTACAATGAACTCGATTACATCTCGGTGAGTGAAGGGGTGGTCTTGTCACGTTCGTTTTATTTCTCGTATCACCCCCACTTTCCTTTCTATGTTAAATCATCCAGTTTCTCGCCATCTCTCCCATACTAAGTGTGTCTCTCTCTGGCCTGTCCCAGGTTGGACTTGATCAGCAGACTGTGACCCTAGTCTGCACAAACAGGAGACGCCAGTTCATGGTGGATACGGCTGACATTGCGCTAACGGAGTAAGTTAAACCATTTCTTGGTTGAGTTATTGAGTTACACAAAGAGGTGTCAATAGTTCATGTAATAACCTAAACATTTTCAGTAATGCCATGCCCCCTGCATCACCTCCTAAAACAAGTGTCCCTCTTTGGCCATTTGAAATGTCGGGAGGTATGCTTGTGTGTGACGAAGTTTGCTGACCATTTCAACCAAAACATTGAACATAAATTCATCGTTCAAATTTAGTTGAAGTCCTGAGAATGCATCTGTTTCTTTTGGTGGATTTACGCTTTCTTTCATATATGCACCAGGCAAATGACTTGCTCTAAATGAGACTGCTTTCCCACTACCATTCCCATCATCCCTAGCCGCGAGAGAGTCTGTAGGTTGAAGCCTCCAGCGGGTGGGTGACCCACGTGGGAGCCAAACAATAAAATGTAGTTGTCATTAATTCAGTCTCTTCTCATGGGGTCTACGAGGGAACCCCACGCTCTGTTTTCACACTTATCCACCGGTGCTTATAATGTAAACCCAGTTTTATCGGCCAGGCTGCTCAGAGGGGGGGATCCCAGAGGAAGATACTTGCCAAGAGGCTCTGTCCATGTTATAGTTGCCCCTTTGAACCCTTTAAGGAGTAAAGGGGTGCTCAGCTGTGCATTGCACACTTCACTGATCCCTAAAGGATAACGTATCCCATTTGGGGCTCCTCTGCTATATTGTATATACCTTTGTACTTTTCTTTCAGAATCTTCATAGCGGCAATGAAGTCGGCCATGATAAATGGATGCCGTGAGCCCCCTTACCCTGGAGTTCTAACAGACGCCACCATGGAGAGACTGGCACTGGCAAAATTTGTGTCCCAGGAGTCAAAACGAGAGGTAAGGTGATACGGACACTTGGGTGGGGGGTGTCCAGACATGGAGGTGCCATTCTGCTGTCACCCTTTATCAGGGATGGGCTACGTGAGGACCTCTAGTGATTGCTGGACATCAGCTCCCATCATGCTCTGGCAACCGGATGATAATGATTTGGAATTGTACTCCAAAACAGCTGTAGGAACAGAATAGACAAAAGGGAGCTTATAGTGTAATTAGTCACAAAAGGTACAGATACCAGACACCAGTACACGTCGGTCCGGTACAGTCAGTGTTAAAACCCAGTATATTTGTGTTCACTTTTAAAAAGTTGTTAAAATTATTAAAATGGAGATATGAGAATCTCGCACTGCCTGAAAGCATGAGATTCTCATGTCACTTCCTGAAACGGCTCTTCAGCCCACATTGATGTTATCGTGAATGGCTCAGTACTCATACTAGCCTTTAAAAGCTGCACATACAATGAAAAATCTCCATGTATGATCTCATACTGCAGGCTCTATAAACAATTGTGCATACTCAAACGCACATGGCACAAGACGCAATTTTGTGTAATGTAACACACGTCACAAGACATAGACAATGGAGGGAGACCCTAAGGTTGCAGCCGCAGTAGGAGGAATCGGGAATAGAATGAGAGAGAGGATTACCCTGGAATGGTGAATGAGATGCAGAAACTGTTTTAAAGATGGGCTGTTTTAAAATGTTCTTATTTTTAGTGCATTACTTTACAGTTTTACTGATTTTTAAGCTTTTGCGTTCCTTCTGGTAACTTTAATTGATCAGTCACATACAGTCCCCGTTTTATTCACTTGTAAGAGCTCATCCGGAGTTGCTGGATCTTTCTTGTTCCCCAGTACATAAGAGATCCAGCAATATGACGAGGGGAAGATCGGACATGTACCTGTACTCCTGACGCTGCTCCTGATAGATCTCCTTACTCACCCATACACAATAAAATCAACGCGGCACAGTTCAAGCACCATTTCATCAATGAATGCTGAAGCACCGTTTAAGAAAGCAACATGAGAATCTCTAGCTTTCATCCAGTGAGAGATTCTCATGTCTTCATTTTAATCACAGCAACATAGTTACTGCGCCATGCGGCCATATGAATTTTTTTTATACAACTTTTTTTTTAAAAGGATACCTTTAATCTTCCCCTGATAATATGGATCATGTTAGTGCAGAGAACTGGCACAATCTGTATAATGAATAATGGGTTTAAAAAGGGTAACAACTTCCGCAATGAAAATGAGAGAAGTGCAGTAACCTTCACATCTCTTATTCAAATACTCATTTAAAACTCCTTTAATAAGCTTGTGTTGCTATGGCAATGGTTAAAGGCCTTTCTCTCAGTTTCTTAATCTTTGATGATGTCAGCTGCTAAGATTGCACCCCCCCCCCCCCATCTCAGGCTGCTGAGCTGGCTTATGATCATCAGTGAGAGTTTTAAAGGGATAGTAATGTCAACAGATAAAGTAATAATCAATTGTTCATTGTAATTTAATATAATGCCCTGTACCATTTTCAGCGTCCTTACCATTGTATCTTTCTTGTTATTTGAGTTGAAAGGTTCCGACCTCACGTCCGTTTTCCCTGCTTCACTCAGAGATCCATCACATCTGAAAGCCGGTCTGGACAGATCACAGCAAGGGACAATATTGTGTCGACATAAGGAAAACCCTGGTCCCCTTCGTGGGAAGGAGGGTGTCTTTATACAGACAGACACAATATTGTCCATCATTGTGATCTGTCACCAATCAAGCAACCGGCTTTCATATCTGAGGGAGACTCTGTAAGATGTAGGAAAAGGGTGCCGGAGGGAGGAACTTTAAACTGAAGTTGGAAGGAGAATACAACGATAAGGACATTGAAAATGGCACGGTGCATTATATTACATTACAATGAACAATCAAATATTACTTTATCTGTTGACATTACTATCTCTTTAAAATAGAACTAACACTTTATAATGACTTTGGTTTTTCTAAAGGGGTTTCAGAATACTCAGTATTTTATTTTAGCTTAAAGTCTGAAATATTTATGTTTATTTATTTGTCTGTTTGTGTGTCAGTACTGGTCAGCCCAGCCTGATGTGTCCAATATTAACATTCCACTCTCAATCCCAGCTGCCACTTCCTACCATGAAGTACTGGCTAATTTGCATAAAAGGAATCAAGTTAAACGTCTCCTAAACTATTGTTTGATATAAAGAATACTCCTATCTTGAAAGTTCGTGTGAGATTGTATAAGTTGGTGTAATATGTTAGTTTCCCTTTAAATGATACTAGCAATGTGGGACGGCGTTGCCCGTCATGTTATGACCGTTGGGCGCACGTGTGTGAAATGCAGACACACTGATAAACACAGACATATGCAACACACAGGCAGACACATACCATACATCCCAAGTGTCCCTCTTTAGGAGGGACAGTCCCTCTTTGAGGGCCGGATCCCTCTGTCCCTCTTTTTAGGAGGTCAGACTGTGTGCAGGGCCGGCTCCACCTATAGGCGAGGTAAGCGCCGGCCTAGGGCGCACACGTACTGGGGGCACGGGCATGCAGCGGAGAAGAGCTGAGCCCGCACACACCACGCCGGGAACCATAACACAATCAGGTCTGTGTTGCTACAGCGCTCCTCCCTCATTGGGTCGGATCTTTAGTAATGCAGAGCGCGCTGGGAGTCATGATCTCCCGCCTCGCTCTGCATTACTGAAGAGAAGACTGCGCGGGAGCTACAGGTATGTGATGGGGGGCAAGTTGGAACTGAAGGGGCATAGTGGAGCTGCTGGGGGCAAGTTGGAGCGGATGGGGGGCAAAGTGGAGCTGATGGGGGCAAGCTGGAGCTGATGGGGGCAAGCTGGAGCTGATGGGGGCAAGCTGGAGCTGATAGGGGAAAGCTGGAGCTGAGGGGGCATAGTGGAGCTGGTGGGGGCAAGTTGGAGCTGGTGGGGGCAAAGTGGAGCTGATGGGGGTAAGTTGGAGCGGATGAGGGTCAAAGTGGAGCTGAGGGGGCAAAGTGGAGCTGAGGGGGGGCAAAGTGGAGCTGAAGGGGGGCAAAGTGGAGCTTGAAGGGGAGGCAAAGTGGAGCTGAAGAGGGGCAAAGTGGAGCTGAAGAGGGGCAAAGTGGAGCTTGAAGGGGGGCAAAGTGGAGCTGGTGGGGGGGCAAGTTAGAGCAGATGGGGGGCAAGTTAGAGCGGATGGGGGGCAAGTTGGAGCTGATGGCGGCAAGTTGGAGCTGCTGGGGGCATAGTGGAGCTGCTGGGGGCATAGTGGAGCTGATGGTGGGAAGTTGGAGCTGATGGTGGCAAGTTGGAGCTGCTGGGGGTAAAGTGGAGCTGAGGGGGGGCACGTTAGAGCAGATGGGGGCAAAGTGGAGCTGATGGTGGCAATTTAGAGCGGATGGGGGGCAAAGTGGAGCTGATGGTGGTAAGTTGGAGCTGCTGGGGGCATAGTGGAGCTGGTGGGGGGCAAAGTGGAGCCGGCGGGGGCAAGTTGGAATGGATGGGGGGCAAAGTGGAGCTGATGGTGGGAAGTTGGAGCTGATGGTGGCAAGTTGGAGCTGCTGGGGGTAAAGTGGAGCTGAGGGGGGGCACGTTAGAGCAGATGGGGGCAAAGTGGAGCTGATGGTGGCAATTTAGAGCGGATGGGGGGCAAAGTGGAGCTGATGGTGGTAAGTTGGAGCTGCTGGGGGCATAGTGGAGCTGGTGGGGGGCAAAGTGGAGCCGGTGGGGGCAAGTTGGAATGGATGGGGGGCAAAGTGGAGCTGGTGGGGGCAAGTTGGAGTTGATGGGGGACAAAGTGGAGCTGATAGGGGCAAAGTGGAGCTGGTGGGCCAAAGTGAAGCTGATAAGGGGCAAGTTGGAGCTGGTGGGGGGCATCTCTTACAGGCATCTCCAGACCCAGGGGCAGACTGGCCCAGGGGGCAGAGAGAGGACAATCATGAAAAGAGGTTGGGTATAAGTAGGCGGGGTATAAAGGGGTGGGACACAAGGGTCGGAGCGAAATGGGCGGCAAAAGTAGGTTTTGCCTAGGGTGGCAAAAATCCTTGCACCAGCCCTGACTGTGTGGTGTGTACTACTTTGCTCTACAGCAATAAAGCAATAAACTTCAGTATATGTGTTTATACATTAGTCTGTGCAAATAAAATACTTTGGTCTTGCACTAAATCATTTATTCAGTTACATAAATCGCCAGTAATAGGTCATGAAATAACCTAAAAATTCGTAGTAATGCCCCGCCCACCAGCCCCGCCCACCAGCCACGCCCCCAACAATATCACCTAAAACTAACGTGTCCCTCTTTGGCCATGTGAAATGTTGGGAGGTATGCACATACACACAGTGAGCAGCAGAAACATGCAAAAGACATGTACACACAGACACACTGGAGATGCACACATGGACACACATATGTAACAGAGATGTACACACACACACACGCAACATATATGAGCAGAAACACATGCGTGCATGAGTTGTGTACCCCTCTGGCACTCAAATGGTTAATGTATAGAGAGGCATGTCAGAGATAAATAGCAGTGGGAAGTGAATACCTGGGAACTTTGATTTGTGTAGTCCCTAAAGGGGACTGATGTGGTGAGACAAATGGGGCAATTTGGGTTAACAGTGGGCGGGGCTTAATCGCGAGTAGGGGGCAGGGCTTAACATAAATGTTGAAAAGTGTTAGTAATAGGCTGGGGAAGGAGGAGAAGTGGGAGGGAAATGCAAGTTTGCAGTGTGAGGGGTTTGAACACACTCCCTGAGGGGTAAAACTTGGTACACAACCCTGTGGCAGTCAGTGGGTTAAGTGTGTACCTGATGGCTGTCTGTCCTGTGTCTTGCATGGCAAATGATGACAGTGAAGAAATAATTCAGCAGAGGGCCTACCTTAACCCTTTGAGTGCCATTTTGTTCACCTGGTGCTGCACTACAGGTCCTGCTGAGGCCACTGGGAGTCAGGGTGAGTGACTGTGTGTGTGTGTGTGTGTGTCAGCCATATTTATTTTTGGCTGTGTGTGTGTATGTGGTGCTGTGTGTGTAAGTGGGAGCATGTCTGTTTGGTGCTGTGTGAGTGGGGCATATGTGTGTGTGGTGGTCTGTGTGTGTGAGTGGGGCATGTGTGTGTGTTTGGTGCTGTATGAGTGGGGCATGTGTGTTTGTCTGTGGTGTAGGAGCAAATGGCAGCCATATTGTTTTTTTTCTGACTTTGATAGTGGTGGGCGGGCTGCATAGTGGGGGCGGGCCAACTCCCTTCATGACTGAATCGCCCAATAGGAACAGTAACTCCTCCTTAATACCACCCCTGGGTGTGTTTGCCAGGCACAGAGAAGTCTTCTTTTATATATATAGAAAAGGCAGAATGAGGAGAAATACAGATAATGGTGAAAATATCAAAAAACTGCATTTTTGTGGTTGCCGTTTCGTAGCATTAGGAACAAGCTGCATTTAACCCTTTCTCTACCAGAGAAGCTATCCAGTGCATTGCTTTGTAACGCGTTGGATACAAGTCTGGCACTCAGAAGGTTAACTTATTCTTGACCAGAAGAGGGTGCATTCCAATGAGAATCAGTACCTTGTGCTACACTCTGGTCCTGAAGGGGTTAAGAAAGTCCTGTTTTCCCCCCATCTAGGAAGCACGGCCCTTTAAACTGCAAAACAAATCACTATTCACCCCTTGAAAACATGGTCTGCAGTGGGTTATAATAGGTGCAGTCAATTGCTTGGCCTACAACTCCCATCATCCTCAACTGCCCAAATGCTGGATGAGAATGTTGGGAGTTGTAGTCCCCAACAGCTGAAGGTGTAAAGATCCACTGCCCCTCTGTACATTACATGTCTATGCATGTTTTGGTACTATATTCTGCGTATACCTACCGTGTGTTGTGGGCATGTGTAGTGTGTGTTATTGGTGTGTGTATTGCATGTGTTGTGCTTGTGGGTCTGTATTGCATGTGTGTTGTGTCTATGGTTTGCATATTGTATTATGTGTATAGCGGTTTGCGTATTGCTATATGCATATACTGTTTTTGTGTATTGTGCAGGTATGCGTTGCATGTGCGTGTGTGCATTGTGTGTGTATTTTGTGTCTGTTTCCTGTGTGTTGTATTGCATGTCTGTGTGTGTTTTGGGCATGTGTATTGTCATTGTGTTGTGTGTATTGTATGTTCTGCATATGTGTATTCTGTGTGATGTGTATGTGTTGTGGGTGTGTGTATTATGCATGTATTATTTGTGGTGTGTGTGTGCGTGTTGTACATGTGTGTGCATGTATTGCGTGTCTATGTATTGTGGTGTGTGTGAATTGAAAAAGTAGCACTTAATAACCGTGTCAACGTTTCAGTGTAAACTTAAAAAGTCCTGTAAAAGTACTGACGAAAATGTACTGTGCAAATGTCTTAGGCAGGTGTGAAAAAATGCTTTTCAAATATAGACATGATAATAGTTTATATTTATCAATTAACAAAATGCAAAGTGAGTGAACAGAAGAAAAAAATCTAAATCACATTAAATATTTGGTGTGATCTCCCTTTGCCTTCAAAACAGCATCAGTTCTTCTAGGTACACTTGCACACAGTCAGAGATTTTGTAGGCAAATAGTTACCTTGGATCCTCCTCTCTGTGTGCGTGTGTGTGTGTGGGCGGGCGTGCAAGTCCTTCTGTTACACACAGTAATTATATACATACACCTGACTGACTGCTGTATGATGGACTCCTACCTAGGTAGGTGGTTCTTTTACACACAGTAATTATATAGATACACCTGACTGCTGTATGATGGACTCCTACCTAGGTAAGTACTTCTGTTACACACAGTAATTATATAGATACACCTGACTGCTGTGTGATGGACTCCTACCTAGGTAAGTCCTTCTGTTACACACAGTAATTATATAGATACACCTGACTGCTGTATGATGGACTCCTACCTAGGTAAGTGCTTCTGTTACACACAATAATTATATAGATACACCTGACTGCCGTGTGATGGACTCCTACCTAGGTAAGTGCTTCTGTTACACACAGTCATTATAGAGATACACCTGACTGCTGTGTGATGGACTCCTACCTAGGTAAGTCCTTCTGTTACACACAGTAATTATATACATACACCTGACTGCTGTGTGATGGACTCCTACCTAGGTAAGTGCTTCTGTTACACACAGTAATTATATAGATACACCTGACTCCTGTGTGATGGACTTCTACCTAGGTAAGTGCTTCTGTTACATACAGTAATTATATAGATACGCCTGACTGCTGTATGATGGACTCCTATCTAGGTAAGTGCTTCTGTCACACACACTAATTATATAGATACACCTGACTGCTGTATGATGGACTCCTACCTAGGTAAGTCCTTCTGTTACACACAGTAATTATATAGATACACCCGACTGCTGTATGATGGACTCCTATCTAGGTAAGTCACTTTGTCACACACATTAATTGTATAGATATACCTGACTTCTACATGAGTGACACCTAGCTACCTAGTGAGTCTGTTAAACACTAATTCCTAAGACAGCTTCACAATTTAAATACTTTTATCTTTGTGCATCTAACACACCAGTGACCAGGCCAATATGTTGGTATGATAATTACTGGTTGACTCTATTATGGATCTGCAGATATCTGTACCTGGGTCTGGTAGTGCTGGAGGCTTATCATACTATTTTGTTCAGACGTGAGACTTTGTAGTCCAGTGTACAGCATTATGATAACACTAACTATGATCTTATTTCTAATCACAACGTTCTACTTACACACAGCTCTATACACTAGAGGGCGATCTGAACCCTACCTACCTGTCACCATTTAAGAGCTGCAGCATGCTCATTAACTGTCATTCTAATGAAGTCCTGTACTGGGATCTTTTACAATGTCACTCAAAGCCACAGATTAATGTATCTTTAGTTCACAACCGAAACAAACCAAACACAACAGTTAGTTTTTTTTTTTTTTTTTTTATTTAAATTTTTAACCCAACTAAAGTGACATGGCTTGGATTGAAAACTAGACATCCGTCTATCAAGTTCAACCCTTTTGCCATGTCACTGTTGTTAATCCAGAGGAAGGCGAAAAAACCCCTACTGATGCCAGCGACAATTGTGGCACAGTAGGGTAAAAATATTCCTTCCTGACTCCAAAAAAGGCAGTCGGATATATCTCCCTGGATTAACAACATCCCATCTCGATTGTAGCAAACTTTTTCAGCAGTATCTTTTATTGGATACTTCCACTGATGTCTTGTACTCTGGACGAAACAGACGATTAGGATGGCAGGTGGGTCTATTAGGCAGTAACTTAACAGACATTACAGCAGCCCTATTTGCTGCTGCATGTCTGGGTGACATATTCTCCACAGGCTTTTGCAAATGATTCCTTATCCAAGGATGATGCAAAGCCTCGCTAGGTGTCATTCGTATCGCTGGATCCCATTCTAGACACCGTCACAGAAAGTCATGGAATAACTTATCATCGCATCCCTTCAATGCAGTCACCAGATTTTTACTATCCAGAGGACCTCGATATTCTCTACTGGGGGAGAAACCAAAACGAGGGACCCAAGACGTGCCTGCCCGTAGTTTCTTGGTACAATACAGTGGCTAACCGGTTGAACTGACATAATGTTCAGCTCTATGTGAAGATTTTAGGAGCTCCTGGGGTGGCATCCCTAACAATTCCATGATGCACGCCATCTGGTCACCCTCATTTTCCAGTTAGTAATTCTGCCAGAAGGCAGCCAAAGCTCCACATGTCCAGAGGCATTCCATAATGATTACCTAGCATGACCTGTGGTGCCCGGAAGTAGCGGGTCTGTACATATGAATTGTAGCGCTGATGGTCATAGCGGCTGGATCCAAAATCAATGACTTTGATTCCATACCAACCCCCTCTGTCTTTAAACCAATATTTTCTGGTTTTAAGTCGCAGTGCATGATTTTGTTTCTTTGCAAAACTTCAAGCACTGCAAGATTGAGACAGCCATTTTGCAGACTACAGGCAAGCTGAAGCCCTTATAATCGTTTGCCACAATCTTATCATAGAGGCTCATGGCCATCAGTTCAAAAGTCATACACGTGTGGTTGCGAAAGTTGAAGCTTTCCTACAGGTGTATGATATTCATATTGTTTTCTTTATCCAGGTCTGTAAGTTTTTTCAGAATCTGGATTTCTTGTTCAACCTAGTTTGCTACAATCTTTATCATTTATGACTATTTTTAATGCTACATATCGATGTAGCTTGTGGTCATATGCTTTAAACACTTGTCCAAAGGAGCCTTTGCCAAGTGTCTTTAGGACCTCAAATCTGTAAGCTATGTGATTATGTGGCACTAAGGCAGCAGAAACATAGGATGCCTCTACTTCAGATAAGTTGCGCCTCCTCGCCAACAAATCTGAGGCACAGCACTGACGGACAGCCCTGGTGAGCTGCTCAGTCCAGACAGCAATGGCCCGGTTCACCAACGTAGAGGCAAATGCTGGCCGCATAACAGAACCCGCAGTGGGAAAAATGGACTTGAGGGAAACCTCAAGTTTGTTGTCAGTCCAGTCCTTCAGAGTAGAGGCATCAGAGACTGGTAACGCAGTAGATTTGGATATCCTGTAAATAGGGGCATCCACTTTGGGAGGATGAACCCACTGAGCAAGAGCAGTCTCAGAAAAAGGATAAAGCTTATCAAATTTTCTGGACACAGAAGCTTTCTTGTCTGGGGATTTCCACTCTTCAGACACAAGGCGGTCAAGAGTGGTGTTAGGTGGAAAGTATGTAAGGGGCTTAGCAGGCTCCTGGGATACATCAGAGGGATCAGAAGGAACCTCTTGAACTAGGGGAATGTTAAGAGTAGTTAAGACGGCCCTGATTAAGCCCTCAGCGGAGGGTTCAGGATCAGCCTCAAAAGAGTCCCCAAGAAACTGAGAGGACTCCAACACAGAACATTCCTCAACATCTGAGTCCACCAGCAGTTCCTCCTCAGAGGAATCTGACACGTCAGGTACTCCCTGAGGTTTAGGCAGGGAAGACCTGACTGAGGAGGGGGTCTGCCAAGACTGAAAGGCCCCCTGTAAGTGGGATGGAAAGAGTTGCAATGTGGACCCTAGTCGCAGCATTGAACTCTTGCACCCAAGCTGGCTCTGTGGCATGGATGGAGGTCACAAAATGGCTGCCGTGGTGGGAGCCAATCAGAAACAAGGGCGCGAAGCAAGTGCTTATGGGAAATGTAGTTTTCACTGTCGTCCAATACAGGTCACTGGTACCATGGGATGTGTAGTCCCCTTTAATAGGCAGGAACAATTATGCAAATAATTTGCAAGGGGCGGAGCCTCCCCTCTTACTTAAGCCACCTTCTGGCCAGAGCCACCCATATTGATTTGTTCCTGGTGTGCTTGCACACCAGGCAGAGAACAGCTATGCTTCTTAGAGTTTTATTATTTTTTCTTCAAATATGGAATACCACCATTAGGAGGGTGACCATGGCTGTGAATGCCCTCACCCGAAGTGGCTAGTGCAGCTTCCAGGGATTTCTGTGGACCTATACCTGATGAGGGGACAGCTTGTGTTAAGCAGCTCCCCTGTTGGGGAAATTACCTCTGGTTCTTTCCCTCCCTATCATGGTCACCTGAAGACAGAAGTCTGCGAGAAAGGTGAGTCACCCATTGAGTGCTGAAGGTCCACTTGTCCCCACAGTGTCCCTTTGATGGGCTTGTATTTGGGAGTTTTAATACACTCCAGCACTCATAGGGTGTTTTTATTGCATTATCACTATTTATGCAATTTCTGTGTTATTCTCTGAGTTTTGGAGCATTGGGTATTCATTTATTTATGTTTCTCATGTATTTCATGCTTGTTTGGGGCACTTTTTAATGTTTTACTAAACTTTATTAAAAATGGTGTTCCGCGCCTTTAAGCGCGGCTTTTTCCCGCTCAGCAGCAGAGCTCCTTTACTCTCTATGGGAATTCACAGTTTGGGACATATCTCTGAAACCGCTTGTCACAGCAACTTCAGAGTGGGCTCATTTTAATGCTAGGCTCCTGCTCTATCATCCGGTTGGTGTTTTATTAATGTAGGGGGTTCAGGGGGGCTTCGGGCACTGTTTGGGGTACTTGCATAGGGAAAACTACATTTCCCATGAGCGCTTAGCTCGCGCTCGTTTCTGATTGGCTGTCATGACGGCCGCCATTTTGTGGTACTTTTCCAAGGCGAGTACACTACGCAGGGACCGAGCCTTCTCTCTCCTCACCAGATTAACCCTTCGCTGGCCAGATAAGTCCGTTTTTAGACCTTTTCTGGGGTGAAACTTTAATCTTTAACACTTTTCTGGGTGATAGTGTTTGTTGTGGGGTATATTGACGCTCGTGAGCATGTCTACTTCACTGGAGCTAGGGGCTAGACCCAAGACTAAGGAGGCTGGGGGGTCTTCTACCCCCATGGCGTTTTGCTCCTCTTGCCACATTGGGCTGGATTGCGATAATGTGGGGGATCTATGCCCTAATTGTACTGATAAAGATAGCAACCCTGGGCTTCCCAGCCACGCTATTGAGCCATCTTGGGTGAGGGAGTTTAAAGCTGCCACTAGGGATCTCAGATCCACGCTTCAACTCTTTCCCTCTCAGGTACAGGGGGCTCTCCAGGTCTGGCAGACCCCCTCTACTATCAGGACCTCCCTGCCTAAGCCACAAGGAGCTCCTGATATCACTGATTCTTCTGAAGAAGAACTTTTACAGGATTCTGATGCTGAGGAACGTACTGTTATTGAATCTAACAGGTCCATTGGGGACCCCTATGAGTGTGACCCTGAAGTTTCGGCTGAGGGTCTGATCAGAGCGGTTCTGAATACGCTCAACCTTCCTCTGACTCAGGAATCCACTTATGATCCTACTGATGTTTTTCAGAAAAAGCCATCTAAACCTGTTGTTTGTTTTCCAACTAACCCTACTCTTGCCCGTCTGGTTTCTGAGGCATGGAAGAATCCTGATAGATCTTCCTCTGTCTCCAAAAAGTTTGCCAAACTTTACCCTTTTCCCGAAGCGGAGCTGGCAAAATGGGTTCATCCTCCCAAGGTGGATGCTCCTGTGTCTAGACTATCCAAATCTACTGCTTTGGCTGTCTCAGATGCCTCTGCCTTGCAGGACTGGACGGATAAGAAATTAGAGCTCTCTCTTAAATCTATTTTTGCCTCTATTGGCACTGCCATGCGCCCCA